>CM024755.1:171199506-171790000 GCA_014218235.1 Colocasia esculenta
TGTGTGGAGTTACTGCTAAGTACCAGAGAGGTCGTGCTACACCCAAGCAACATCCAAGAGGCTTCATTGGAGAGTTGAAGTTGTGTTCTACACCCATGTTCACAACTTCTACAATGACTTTTCATCCTGTGGCATGGAATCTACTCTTCAGGATTTAGCTTGTTACTTCTCTTGTCAAAGTCCTTAGTTGTTCATATCTGAACCTGAGAACACTATGCGTGTTTGTGTGCTCAGTTTGTGAGCACTATGTGGGTTGTCTCATCTTTTGACACAAGATGGTTGGTGTTGTCCCCAGGAAATAACAGTGTGTGCGCAGAGAGGTTTATCGGCTTGCACCCAGCAAACTTAGGAAGAAATCCTCACGTGGGTATGAGGTAGTAGACGTAGGCACACACGTGGTGTGTCGTACCACTATAAATCCTACGTGCACTATGTGGTTTACTTCGTTGTTCTATCTCTATTCTTCGCCACATTAGGATAGTTAGTTACGTAAGTATCGTCTGAAGTCATTTGTGTTTACGCTGAGCAACTTAGATTGTTCATTTTGTTTAAGTCTATACTAGGCAAAAAGTTTTTTAATGTAATCAATCATTCACCTCTTCCCTCTTCATTGGTGACCATCGCACACCAAGGCACATCGCACGAGGGTCTAATTGCATCATTAAGTAAGTAGAGGGTATGCATGATATTATGCTTAGATAAAGATATATATGTAAACAAAAATTTAGAGGGACAGAAATACAAAATTCTTTTTACCTTTCTTGTAGTCACCAAGATGGTAATGCATTTTATTTTATTTTATTATCTAATCCCATATCCTTACACTTACAACGTGAAGTACAAATCCGTTAAAAGGATCCTTGCTGGGTATTGTAGGGGAGTTAAACCGTTTTAGGCCAGTGCAACCGCTAGTGCACCCGCCAATCACGTCCCGATCTGAAGTGGGTCCCAGATTATTCTGTCGTTTATGTTTGCGAATGGAATACTACTTTGTCGGTGCACGTCAGCTGCAGTGCCTTTGCAAGAGGCAGCATTAAAAGATGGCTAAGGGGGTAGGGGGGGATTCATCACTCCTCTCTCACTCTCACTCATTTCCAAGATGTTTTTTTTTTCACATAAGAGGCATTTTAACACAAATATGTCATTATACCTAAAGAAATAAGGCACATATAATTGTATTATCCAATCAATTTTAGATGACCTAAAAAGAAAAGGAAAATAGCTAGTTCATATACTTGAAATTTTCTGCCATTTCCAGCAGTTCGTCCATAAAAAATGTACAATCTTTTCTTTTTTCTTAAAACAAACTGATGAATGATATAGCAGACAGATACAATAATATCCTTTGGACCATAGGAGAACATGCAATATTACTTTTTAAGAAAATTTGAGAATTATGCCAACCTCTCGTGCATGTGTTTATCCGACTAATCCAACCATGCATAGTCTGGAATCCTCTCACGAGGAGGAGACTGTTGTCCACTTGACTTGGGAATGTAAAAGCGCAGTGGTGGGTATTTCAAACCCTAAGGAAAAAGAAGAAGAGGGAAGTGTGTGTGTGGAGGGGAGAAGAAGACGCTTTTCATCTCCTGTGAGGTCGTTTTCCTCTTGTCCTGGATCCATTGTTGTGCGTGTCCCCCCCCCCCCCCCCCTCACAGAATCCTATGAAATCCACACCAATCAGGCCTTTTAGAACTGTCATGATAAAGAAATGTTCCATCTCTTCCCACCGGCCACCACCTCCGCGCCGACCGTCACCGCCCGACCAGTACTGGACCCGTCGCCGGTCATAACGCCGTCGTCGTCATTAATTTGCATGAGAGATCACCATTTTTGCCTGTATATATCACAAAAAAACATTGAAGGTGAGAGCCTAATTACAATGCCAAGACCAGTCAGCCCACGGCCCTCTGCATGGACATTTTGTAGCTAAAATAACTTAATTGGTTTATTGGTAAAAATTCATTTATGGGGTTTCTTAGCTTTAATCTCATAACAGCATCTAATTAAGAATGGGTCATGCAATCTAAAATCTTTATAGAATAAGACATTGTTGAGGAATAAGCACTTCAAACCTCTTTATTTATACTTTTCTGATAAAGTTTTTTTTAATAATTAGAAACCTATAAATTAAGGTGCTTATGGAGCAATGCATGTGTTCACCATTTAGATAGAACATGGCTTACTACTCGGCCGAACAGTGTCAGCACTCACAGTGTGTGGGACTTGTCTTTATGATCCCCACACACTGCCTTACTAGTGTTGTCTACGCGGGTTCGAGCAATTAGCCAAACAGTAATCTTTTTTTTCTAGATATACATGAATAGATATTTAGGTTACAGAAGTAGTCTGCATTAAACAAGACGTATTATTGTACCTTAGATGATAAGGACTAATCGAGTATGGGACATAGAGCTGAGGCATCTTCAAACACACCACAGTACTTTCCAACCACTCATATGCATGCTGGTATGGCGCCCCTGGTAGTAGTAGTCGCACATTAATGCACAACATAACCACAACATAACCAATGGGAGCCATATATACACGTATACATATATACATATATGGAGTAAGCTTTGCACACACACATGGGGGGAGAGAGAGAGAGAGAGAGAGAGAGATGTGTATATGCCCCTGTCATGGCCATGTTCTAATGGCTTTGCACGGAGTGTAACAACACCGTCGCCACTCGGCATCTTGGTTGTTTATATTCATTGTGCTGCGCGTGCATGGTACACATGTCGATGAACAGCTGGTCCAGGGAGTTATAGTCGTCTTCTTCTCTCCGAGGTTACTGCTCTTCTCTTTCCCCTTTTGGGCCAACCAGCTGCATGCGTGCATGTGACCTTCAAAAGCTAGTCAGAACGTCCATATCTACAGTCCACAAAGGCGAGAGAGAGAGAGAAAGAGGTCGAGACCCAACCACATAACAGGCCTATGGTGAAAGACCCGTGAGACCCACGCAAATAACATACACAAAGAGGAGAGGGGCCCGGGGGGAATCAACATTCACATTGGTAGATAGAGAGAGAGAGACCCAAGCATATACAACAGAAGGGAGGAAGAGATAGAGACAGACTTGTTAGAGTTTGCTTAGATTAATTAGATGTTCAACTCAAATCTTGAGGGTTTCATTGTTATAAGAATATTTATGTCTTAGTCATTACATGACATAGGAGTATCATATATACTTGCATGCCTGACTCCTCTTAAGTGCAGACCAGTTTTTGAACTTGCCCACATAAGCCACGATAAACTCTGAACATATATATGTGACTCATATCACATTGTGTACCATGATATCATGTTCAAATTTTATTAAATTCGGTCTCCAACTAAGAAGTTAAGAAAAAAATTAAAATACAATCTACTATTACAGGTATATTTATCTTAAGATCACCACACAATCTGACTTTTTTTTCACACGCGCACACATAGATAGAGAGAGATTAAGAAGGGGGGGAAAGAGGCCAGGTCCAGGGCATCATCTGCACAGAATGTGGTTCTACCCTCTTGTCCATTGGCGTCCCTTAGGCTTGGAAAGGAATGATGTACGCTTCTTCAACAGCATCCCCAATCATATGATCGTGCGACTCCATGGAGAGGATTCCACCATACAGAGCATGAATTGTAATCCTTAAACGCAGAAGAAACACCCAACGTCTTGGATAGAATATACACAATCCAGAATATGCTAGACTAAAGAAGAAATAAATATTATTGGGTTAACTCTCTCTCCTGAGAGACTAACTCTCTTCTTGTTTTTGATTTCTTGTTTTTTCTTCTCTTTTGGTTTGTGTGACTTGTACAAAGGTCCTCAAGGACTTTTAGAATGTATAGGATTACCACAAAAGCTAGTAATTTTCAACAACTAAATATTAACAAAAAAAAATGGAGACAAGGGAATGGTCATGCCCACACAACCGTAAACGCTACACATTCTCCCTTAAACCGCATGCATGAGAAGGGGTCAAACCCCCTTGTGATACTCTTGGATCATGGCCCCCACTACTAGAGAGATTTGTTTGATTATGGTTCCAGCAACTCTCTCTGAGGATTCGTTGTATAATACATGGTGGCCTAGATCGAGTGTGTGCAATAATATCGGTGCTTCATAGCCCAACCCACCACAGGGACTAACTACCATGTGTGAAGCCTCTCAGGCTTGCGCCCACAACACGTTATAGATGTGGGGTTCTAACAGTCAAATAAAGAAAACACTGTCCACCTTCACTATCAGCTTGAACTTTTGGTGTAACGGTTGGGGGCTTGATCTTAAAACCTAATATCATAGTGAGATTGCAGATTCCAATCCCGCGTTTGTCGCTTTGAAGGGAGGGGAGTTTGTTGGATTGTCGGATCCACCAACTCCTTTAGGGATTCACTGTGTACTCCATGTTGGCTCAGGATTGGTTGTCTGTAGTCACATTGGTGCTTGACAGCCTAACAAGCTGTAAGGACTAACGCCCTATGCGAAGTCCCTCAGGCCCGTCCACAACACGTTATAAATGTGGGTTTCTGCGCTGCCAAATGAAGAAAATATGGTTTGCCTTCACTATGAGCTTGAGTTTTTGGTGCAATGGTGGAGGCTTGATCCTAAAACCAATTAAAAGAGGAGAATAATAATGTTTAAGAAGAATAATAATAATGTAAAAAGGAGAGAATAATAGTGTTTAAGGAGAAGAATAATAATGTAATAAAATGAGAGAGTAATAATATTACAAGGGGGAGAATACATTAAATAGGGAGATAGCATAAAATAGAAATCATCATAACAATTTGTTATTTATTAAAATATTTTGTCATCAACAAAACATGGAGAGATTATTGAAGCATGCATGGTTATAATATACTTAATCAATTTACTTTTGATTGATGACAAAAGAAACTTAGTTCTCATGATTTTGGTTTTGACAAATGAAATAGTTATAGTTTGATTAAGGAAATGGTTGTAGCATGTTTGGTTAATCATTTGATTATTAGAAATTTTCTTATTGCACATGTAATTACTTGTTTTATTGTTTACTTAATTTTTGTAGTTTTAATAAAGTAAAATTATTTTCTTGATTAATATAGCAAAGGTATTTTACACGTCACTAGTGTTTTGATGACTGAAAAGTTCATACCAAGAATCGAACAAATTTGCTTAAGTGTGACTTCGAGAGATGATTAATTCTAGGATCTTGCAGTTTGAAGGCTAAGTCCATTCAGGAGTTGAACTCTTGCTTCGACTGAAGATAAATTTTTCTTCAACAGTCAAAGTTTGTGTTTATCCAAGTGAAATCGTTGTTGTACTGAAATCAATGTTTGACTGAAGTCGATGTTTAAGTGAAGTCGATGTTCTGTATGAAATCGATGTTCAAGTAAAATCGATGTTCTACATGAAATCCATGTTTAAGTGAAATTGATGTAGAAACGAAATTGATGTTTGAACTGAAGTCGATGTTTTGATATGGAGTCGATGTTGAACCAAAATCGATGTTCTAATATGAAATCGATGTACAACCGAAATCAATGTTCTAACATGAAGTCGATAATTAAGTGAAATCGATGTTCTTTCTGAAATCGATGTTTAACTGTGAAGTCGTTGTTTAAGTGAAATCGATGTAGAAACGAAATCGATGTTTGAACCAAAGTCGGTGTTTTGATATGGAGTCGATGTTGAACCAAAATTGATGTTTTAATATGAAGTTGATACTTAAGTGAAATCGATGTTCTTTCTAAAATCGATGTAGTAATGAAATAGTAATCGTTGTGAGCTTTTAATAGAAGTTGATGTATACTTAGACAAATCATATGCAATAGACTTCAAAAAATCATGAGTGTAGATAACTTACTGAGTTGATTTATTTGATACGTGTTGACAAACTTTAGAAAACAATGTTAGTCAATAATTTTCCAGAGTGTTGTTATAACCAAAAATACATATAATAAATAACAAATTATATGTTGATGGACTGATCATCAGTTTCTATCATGTTTAGAATCATGTTAGCAACGTTTTAAAGTTTATTTCATGGATTTTCATGTTGTATACACCGAGATATAAGAGTTTGATCGAAGATCTGTGAACAAGTGCATTCTCGGCCTGAGAACGTGCCGCTCTCATGAGGTGCGATCAGATTGCGTACTCTCGATGCGGTACGTCGCGATCTGAAGATCGCGTCAACTCTATCGGGCATGACTTGAACACATTTCCATGACTTGTCGCGACCTGAAGACGCGTCTCTACGACCCATCGCAACCTAAAGACCTCGTCGACTCAGCCCGTTGCGACCTGAAAATTGCATCAGCCTTGTCAAGACCTGACCTGAATGCGTCGAGACGATCGGACGCAACGTTGCCATGCCGTCCTGTGAAAACACAACCTGCATGCATCGAGATGATCCGACACGAGTCATTGTGTTGGCTTGTTAGTCCGACCTGAATGCGTCACGAAGGTCTATGGTGATAAGAACAAGGCCATCGCGTCCGCCTAGTGCGCCGCGACCTGAACATATCCCTGGTCGACGTCGCAACGTACCTTTGTATTTTTAGAAACCAGAAATATGCCCTTTGTGCTAATTTCACTTTGATTATTCACTGTTAATCCCTTGAATTTACTATGACAAAGTAACTAATGTTATCTAATGATAAACATGCTATAATCCTCTTTTAAAGGACATTCACACTATGACAAGTAACTAATGTTATCTAATGATAAACATGCTATAATCCTCTTTAAAGAACATGCACACGACCTAAATCTCAATCTCTCGATTTTCTACACATACACACAAACAAAAATATTCCATTCTAGACTTGAATAAATCATCTAAATATGTCACAATGTATCAAGTAATTTATCAAGCTTTATTCATAATGATGCCTTTTAATTGAAGGACTTGTTTAAGTTTTCTATCGTTCGTTTTTGAATACCATTACCGACACCCCTCTGCCTTCGAGCACTCAAGGCAAGACAAGCAATGTTTCTATACACACTTTTCATGACTTGGATGGACTCTCCATTTGGGAAGACTCCTATTAGGACTAGGTAATCCTTGTTCGAGGCCTCCGTAAGACTCTTTGGCTATGGCGTACGCCCATGGCCGATGAGCATGTTTTACCATCAATACCTATATACTCTTAGGGATCGGCATGATCCAACGGCCTTAGAGTTCTCTCTCTCCTTGAGATCACACTGGGCCTTTGGACTATGTTCAAAGCACTGTCCGCATACGGTTAGTGATTCAAATAGACTACCAGCACCAATCATGCGTGTTGTGAAACTATTACTATTACCTATTTTAACGTCGTTTTACGTGCGTTGACATGTAGTTCTCATCTATTCAAGTTCTCTCTATACTCTCATCTATTCTACAATTACTCTCATCTATTCTTGGTACTCTATTTGTGTAGTACCCTTGATTTTTTTAAAATCCAAATAAAATAATTTTTTTTAATAAATGAGATAAATAGCTTTAACTAGAATAAATGAGAAATAAGTGAAATAAAAGGGAATTAAACCAAGTCCATTAAGTTAAATCAATAAGGGGTTGTGTAATTGGCTCAAATACAAAATAATAGGCCTAATAAAGAGGAGCCTATCATGGGACGGGGAATAATTATTTCAATTCGAAATAATTAATTAATAAATAGTAAGGGCTAAGATAAATACTAAATAACCCATGTTTACCTAAAATAAAGAGCCCTTATTCCATCCTAACCCTTTGGCCACGAGATTAGGCCTTTTCCTTACCCAATTAGATGGATAAATGCTAGAATTAATAGAGATAATTAGGGATTTTTGGAGTTTATGGAAAAGGAGGACTGTTAGAATGGTTAGGACTCTATTAGCCATCAAAACACCCTAATTCGGCCCTATCAACTCTCATTTGCATGCTGAGAGCCTTGGGAGACGAAGAGGAGGTGATTTGGACGTGGGAGCTTGGAGGAGAAGGGCTGGGAGCTTGGCTTTTCTTGTTCCTTTCTTCGTTTTCAACCCTAGTTTTCTTGTCAACGCAAAAAGGTAGGCAATCTCTTAAGCTTAAACCGTGTACAAATTACCCTAGGTAATCTTCATGATCCCCTTTGAAAGTCCTCTTGTTTCGCTCTTTTTCATTCATCCATGAGAGCGAATTAAATGTTCCAAACCCTATCATATCCATGCACCCGAACCCTCGTGTTTGCTTTGAAACCTTGCATGTACTCGATTCCATGTCCTGAATTAAATCTCATAAATACTACTTGCTATAACCTTTCAAACGCCCCTATTTTCCCTAATTTTTATGTTGTGTCCATGGCGAATTAAATCGTTGTTCTTGACTGTGCATGTTTAGGTTAACGAAAAGTAACCTAGTTAAAGAATGCTCTATACATGACTATTTTCTAATTAATCATGCTTTGTGATAGATCTCCATGTCTACTCTCATTTAAAATTAGTTTCATGCTTTTTGGATCACTGTGCGATTTCTTATCGAATTTTTAAGTGCCATGTATCATGTAGACCCACCTAGAAAAAAAGGTAAAACCCCTTTATCTGGGTTCGGGCCACTCTCTGATGTCGAAACGGCCTGATAGGTCGCGATATCAAAGGGGTCATGACACAGGGATCCATCGTGTCCTAAACGCGATGGGTCGACCGGTCGCGACCTGACCCCCGGGTCACCCCACTGTCTGGTTCAGCTTGTCGTGGCCTGTCCGTGCGTCGCGACCTTATCGCACCGGACTTGGTTGTCGTGACCTGACTGAATGCGACACTCAGACTCGTTGGGAACTGAAATCCTGAACGCGCCGGTCCGCCTTGCCGCGATAGCAGCCTGCGTCGTGATCTGACTATGGCGGCTAGAACCCTAATTTTACCATTTTAACCCTGCTATTGTGCTATATAAACCCTGTTTACCCTTAATTAAGTGTTGTCATGCATAAATTCAATTTGTTAATTTAAAATGGACAATATTATGTGAGATTAATTTATGTAAAAGATATGTGCACAATCATTCATGTCCTCTTGATTTCTTACACATGCACACACTAACCATTCATGTTTGCCATGAGACATTAATTCACTCAATAATATATCTGGTAATTTAGCGAAATAAGTTACTAAATTTCCTTATTTAAATAATTACACTTGTCTTCGTTTCACCCGCACATTTTATACATTGTTACCATTTTCCCTCGGCCTTCGAGCACTCGAGGCACGACGGACCAGTTTTTACACATTTTCTCTTGGCATGGACCACCTCTCCACCGGGAAGACTCCTGACTGGACTAGGGACTCCTTGTCAAGGCCTCCATAAGTCTTCTTGGCTTTGGTGCACATCCTTAGCCGACGAGCTGGTTGTACCCTAATACCCGTTACACCTTTAGGGATCAGTACGATCCATGGCCTTAGTGTGTTCTCTCCTTATCTTGTGATCACGCCGGACCACCAGGCTCATGTTCACAGCACGGCTAGTGGGCAGTTGTGATTTCTACCAGACTACCTGTACCCGACCTGGCGCCGCGCAACTGTTACTATCAATGTTACATTGTTTTTACGATATTGTCCCTATCTCGTCTACTATCTATATTCTCTCATCTGTTCACGTTCTCTCTACACTCTCATCTATTTCGTCTACTACTCTCATCTTTTCTTGGTACTCTCTTGGCCATTCGTGTGATTGTCTAAGATAAAGAAATGACTATGCCAGTGCAATAGAGTCCGATCTGGTCCTGGGAGGAGCGCCCGAAAAGTGCCAGAGCCCATGGGTGTTAAAATGATCAAGGATGTGTACGGCATGCATCCAGTGCCATTATACTATCTAGATTAATCTATGACAATCAAAGTGCCATCAATACAAGTGCAAGCTAGTCATGTGCTATACAAGTGCTATCGTTATGTGCTATTATCGTTACATGGCCATTCTATTAACGTTCTCGTTGTGCTATTTTCCCTGTACTAGTGCCATCGTTCTCTTGTTATTGTTACTTCCTATACATGACTATTCTCTTTAGATATCCTGCCATTCAAAACATTAATTATTTAAAGCATGCTTGTTCTCATGAGATATTAAGTCCTACTGGGCGTTATTCGCTCATCCTTTGTGTTTATTTCTTGTGTTCAGGTCAGTCGGATGGTGACCACACTCACGAGGATGGGTATGAGGATGATGTCCAAGAGTGACCAGTTTCAGCGACCGCGCTTTAGTAGATAGCTAGTAGAGTTATGAGTCAGTTAGCTGCTATGTATTAGTTGATTTTCAGTAAAGTACTTTGGGCCTTAATTTTGGCTCTGATATGTTGATGTAATAGTTAGTTCATGAAATTTGATGAGTTATTAGTGATTGTAATGGAGATTGGTGGATTATTAAAGAAATTGAAGTTTATTTAGTATTATTCCATTTGTGCAATGGTTTGATATCTCTTTCTCGCTCTGTACTATTTAATAACTGTAAATCCGCTCCGATATTCTGCGTCGGGGAGTTACAATTTTGTGGTATCAGAGCCTAGGTTATTCTTAAGTATAGGATGATCTAGGTTTGACCTGCCTCGACTTAGAGTCTAATTCTGTACCTCTGTGAGATGGGTAGAACCAAGGGTAATAAGATAAATAAACGCACATACGCACAAACTTAGTGCAAACTCAATATCTTATATTTTAATTCTCTTTTGAAGGAACATAAACAACAACAATGGTAGCAGAGCATGCACAACTCCGTGACATGTAGCAAACCATACAACAGCTGACTCAGGCATTGCTCCAGGCTGCTAGAGCCAATAATAACAATAACCGTGGTGCTGGATACTTGCACCGGAATTTTTGCAACTTGAACCCGCCTCGATTCAGTGGGACCCCTGACCCTGATGAGGCAGAGAATTGGTTGAAAGAGATTGAACGCATTTTCCGCATTATGCAGTGCGCAGATGGTGACAAGCTATTATTAGCAACATTTCAGTTAGAAAGGGACGCCCGTGCGTGGTGGGAGTCTATAGAGGCTACAAGGGCAGATGCACATTTCACATGGAATGAGTTCAAGGAGCATTACAACTCCAAGTATTTTTCAAAAAGGGTCCAAGAAAGGAAAGCCTCTGAATTTGCCGCCCTCAAGCAGAGGAATCTCACTGTTGCTGAGTATGAAGCTCAGTTTTCTCAGTTGGCGCGCTATGCCAATCACTTGGTAGGAACTGAAAGAATGAAGGCAAAGCGCTTTCTTAATGGGCTCAGGCTCGCATGTATCACACAGTTGGCACCTATGGACATTCAAACTTATCCAGAAATGGTTAGAAGGGCACAACTACTAGAAGATGTGACTGATCTCACTGATCGCATCAAGGGCAGAATGGTCAAGAAGGAGCAGACATCCGGAGCACCGAGAAAGCCTACTAACAGAAAGAAAAGGCCGTTAAGTATCACCGATGGAACAAGCCAGGAGAGGAAACCTAAAGTTCCCACTCCTACTGCCCCAAACAACAAATCGAGATGCAAGCATTGTGACAAGTTGGGTCACACTTCAGAAGAATGCTGGAGGAAGGCAGGTGCATGCCTTCGCTGTGGGAGCCGAGATCATCGAATTCCCGAATGTCCATTGCTGAAGGAAAATGAGAAGCGTCCTGCGGGATAGAGGAAGCCCGGCCGACTGCAGGCCCTACAAGAGGTGGAAACCACCGAGGAAGGTGGAGTTGTCGAAGGTACCTTACCAGTCTTTTCTCAATCAGCATTTGTTTTGTTTGATACTGGCACAACATATTCGTTCATATCACAAGCATTTGCTGATACATTAACTGAAAAACCGGTATCTATGCAATTTGAATTACCTGTCACAACACCACTGGGGGAAAAGGCCCAATTGAATAAATATTTTCCATTAGTTGATGTTAATATTGGTGAACTCAATCTTAGAGCAGACTTGATCTGTATGCCTATGGAGGGCTATGATGTAATTCTGGGAGCCGATTGGCTATCCACGTATGGGGCTATCGTGGATTGTAGAAGAGGGAAAATAACCTTTAGTGAATTCCCTAAATTGACTTTCACGAGACGTAGACACAAGAGGCACTTGTCTCTCGTCTCTGCCAACAAAGCACAAAACATGATAAGAAAGGGTTGTGTGGCATTTCTTTCCGCAATTGTAGTTGAGAAGAAAGCAACTAAGATTTCAGGAGCAGGTACGGTCATTATGAATTTGTAGTCATGCCTTTTGGACTAACCAATGCTCCTGCAGCTTTCATGCAACTAATGAACAACATCTATCGGCCCTACCTCGACAAGTTCGTCATGGTCTTTATTGATGATATTCTCATATACTCCAAGACCAAGGAAGAGTATGAGGAGCATCTGAGGATTGCTCTGCAGATCTTGTGGGACAACCAACTCTACGCTAAATTGAGCAAGTGTGAATTTTGGTTCAAGGAGGTGTCATTCCTAGGCCATGTTATTTCCAAGGATGGTATCACTGTCGATCTTTCCAAGGTTGAAGCTGTGCTAAATTGGGAAAGACCCACTAATGTCACTGATATCAGAAGCTTTCTTGGACTGGTTGGATAATATAGGTGGTTCATAAAAGACTTCTCCAAGATAGTCGTACCTCTTACGCGCCTTACGCGGAAAGAGAACCCCTATGTCTAGAGCAAGGAGTGCGAGATGAGCTTGCAGACCCTGAAGCAATTGTTGACGTCTGCACCTGTCCTCGCATTACCAGTCAAGGGCGAAGGATTCTCAATCTACAATGATGCTTCTGGAATCGGTCTAGGCTATATGCTAATGCAGAATGAGAAGGTCATAGCTTATTCATCAAGGCAGTTGAAGCCACATGAAGTCAATTATCCTGTCCATGACTTAGAATTGGAAGTAGTGGTATTTGCACTCAAAATATGGGGGCATTACCTATATGGAGAATAGTTCATTGTCTACTCCGACCACAAGAGCCTGAAGTACTTGTTCTCTTAGAAAGTGCTTAATATGAGACAAAGGAGATGGCTGGAGTATCTGAAGGACTTTGATTTCAACATTCAATATCACCCAGGCAAAGGTAATGCTGTAGCTGATGCACTTAGTAGAAAGCCAGTAGCGTCATTATCATGTTTAGTCATGGGCGAGATGCAATTGTTAGAACAATTCGCCAGTCTGAATCTAAACATCGAGAAGAGAAGTGATAAGATGATAATGGCTAATCTTAAAGCTCAACCCGACATCTTTGTCGAGATCAAAGAGCAATAGGCAAATGATCCATTCCTAGTCAGAGTCAGGGAGACCATAGCTGACAAGTCGGATTTCTCCATTGCTGAAGATGGGAGAATATTATTCCACGCCAGAACATGTGTGTCTGACAATGAGGAGTTGAAAAGGAAGCTAATGGATGAAGCTCACAAGACCAAGTACACAATTCACCCAGGCGCAACCATAGTTGTCAAGGCGACCGCCTAGGCGGCGCCTAGGCGGCGCCAAGGCGCCAAGGCGGTTTTTGTGCTCGCCTAAGTGGGCCGCCTAACTGGGTTAGAAGAAGGCGGCCTAAGGCGACGCCAAGGCGGGGAAGGCGGCCCAAGGCGGCCCAAGGCGGCCGCTTGGGCGCCTTGAGATGGCCTCCCGGGTCTTTTGGCGCGATCACCTTTCCCCCACCCCTGCTTCGCCCCCGAGTCCGGAGGAGGTCGCGCCGCTGCCGTCGCGCCGCTGCCGTCTCGCCGCCGCCGGAGGAGGTCGCTGCCGCTGGAGGAGGTATGCTCCCCCCATCTCCCCTCCCCTTCCGGCACCCCCTCTCTCCCTGTCAAGCTCTCCCCTCCCCTTCCGGCACCCCCTCTCTCCCTGTCAAGGTCTCCCCTCCCCTTCCGGCACCCCCTCTCTCCCTGTCAAGGTCTCCCCTCCCTTCCGGCACCCCCCTCTCTCCCTGTCAAGCTCTCCCCTCCCCTTCCGGCACCCCCTCTCTCCCTGTCAAGCTCTCCCCTCCCCTTCCGGCACCCCCTCTCTCCCTGTCAAGGTCTCCCCTCCCCTTCCGGCACCCCCTCTCTCCCTGTCAAGGTCTCCCCTCCCCTTCCGGCACCCCCTCTCTCCCTGTCAAGGTCTCCCCTCCCCTTCCGGCACCCCCTCTCTCCCTGTCAAGGTCTCCCCTCCCCTTCCGGCACCCCCTCTCTCCCTGTCTCTCTCTCTCTCTCTCTCTCACCAGCACCCCCTCTCTCTCTCTCTCTACCTCTCTCTCTCACAGTCTCTCACAGTCGCTCCCCTCTCTCTCTCAGTCTCTCTCTCACACAGACACTGTCACACACACTCTCTCTCTCTCTTACACAGACACTGTCACACACACTCTGTGTGTGTGACAGTGTCCCGCCCCCCCTCTCCTCTCTCTCTCTCACGGTCACACACACACACAGTCCCGCCCCCCTCTCTCTCTCTCTCTCTCACACACACACACACACACACAGAGTCCCGCCCCCCCTCTCCTCTCTCTCACACACACACACCTAGACTAGACGTTATCTTTAGCACCTAAGCGCCGCTTAGGCGCCGCTTAGGCGGCGCCTAAGCGCTTAGGCACACAATGAGCCCAAAAACGCCTTGGTCGCCTTGTCGCCTTGACAACTATGGGCGCAACCAAGAGGTACCAAGACATGAAAAGGTCATTTTGGTGGCCCAACATGAAGCGTGAGGTGGTTGAGCATGCCGTACACTGTCTCACATGTCAACAAGTAAAAGCTAAACACTGTCGTCCTGGGGGTGTACTCAGACCCATGGACATACCTGAGTGGAAGTGGGAAAGCATCGGAATGGATTTCATCATGGGTTACCCCGAACTCGTGGTGGACTCGATGCTATATGGGTTATAGTAGACTGTTTGACTAAGTCCGCACATTTCTTGGCAATCAAAAGTACATGGAGTGTGGATGTGTTAGCAGCCTTGTATGTGAAAGAAATAGTGAGATTACATGGAGTACCCATGTCCATTGTCTCAGATCGTGACCCCAGATTCACTTCTAGATTCTGGAAGGGACTCCAGACTGCATTGGGCACGAAACTCAGTTTCAGCACTGCCTTCCACCCCCAGACGAATGGACAGACAGAAAGGACCAACCAGATAGTGGAAGACATACTTCGTGCCTGCACTATAGATTTTGAAGAGAATTGGAATGAACAACTGTAACACCCCGAAAATTTAGTGATTTAAAAACTTTGGAAATAAAGGGGGATAAATTAAATAAACATATTAGAGAGACTTCCAACACCATGTATTAATGACCCATTAACAAGATTGGGCCAATGGAACACATTTGGCCCAAAGATATAAATAAACTAGGACAGGAAATTACCCTGAAATTCGTGTATGTAATTATGCCATAATTAGAGAGGGCAAGTTAGGGTTAAATTAAGGTAGTAGTCATGTAAGGTAAGCCAAAACCGGACCCAACTCTAAGAGGTGGTTTCCTAACCTTTGCTACCTCTTTTGGGTGAGAGAATCCCAGATTTTGTGGAAAGTGGGAAACAAAACTCGCAGCCCCTTTCCTAGTCCCGTTAGGACTCATAACTACACCCTAAAACTATAAGAACTCGTCCCTAAACTCTTGGGGAAGGTTTAGCAACAAGTTGGGGTCGAGAGTAGCAAGTTTGGAGCACTGGGGAAGTGGAGAACGGCTGGGGAAAATCGTGGTCTTCCTCAACCTCGCTCTGCATCAACCCATAAATCTGCAGAGCGTTCTTAGCATCCAAAGGTAGGTGTTATGGGGCCAAGATTAAAGAAAACCAACACCATCATGTAGTTCTTTGAGTCTAGGTTCATTTGCACTTGGTTTGACTAGTTTTCATGGAGTATACATTATGTATTCGTGGTTTTCCCGAAGTCTCGCATAGTTAGGGTTTTTATTGTTCTTCTTATTATGCACGCGATTTGACACCGAAGTCACGATCATCTTCTATGTTGGACGTTTTGCCCAAAAGCCTTTTGTTAGAGAGTTATAGGCATGGTAAGAGAGTCGCTGCATGATACTATGATTTCGGGCTGCACTTACATATGTTTTCTCAGGATTCAAGGCCGAATTAGATCAAACCCCCAACATAAACGTTCTTCTATTAGTTGTCCTCGTCATCTTTCGTGTTGAACATTTTATCTAAATGTCATTCGTTAGAGAGTTATAAGTGGGGTAAGTAAACCGCTGCATGAGATGTTTTTCGGGTTACACTTGACCTATGGGTTTTGTTCTGGGAGGGCCTCTAGTGTCGACACTACTTGAGCTAGTGTCGACACACTGTCCCAAAACAGCCCAAAAGGTGTTCTGGGAAGGCCTCTAGTGTCGACACTACTTGAGATAGTGTCGACACACTGTCCCAGATTGGCCAGAAGGTTTTCTAGGAGTTGTCTCTAGTGTCGACACTACCTGATCTAGTGTCGACACTACTTGACCTTTTTGCCTTGTATTTGAAGCACTGTGTCGACACTACCTGATCTAGTGTCGACACTACTTGATCATTTTGCCTTGTATTTTAAGCATGTGTCGACACTACTTGATCTAGTGTCGACACTACCCTTACAAAATTGCATATTTTGGGTCTGACCATTTCATGATGTCTACTAGCATGTGCATGATGTTATATGGTATGCATGGACCTAAAATAAATCAACCCATTGAAAAATAGTAATGATATGAATATGATTCTAATGTGTAATTGTGATTGATCTTATGTCCATTGGATTATCTTGTGATCTTGCTTATTGTCCATTGATAAGATAAGAATATGATATGAATGTGGGGATGAATACATGTTAGTATGGACTTGCTAGTGGAGTTAATGTCATAATTTGCATATGAGTTTTCAATAGTTTTATGTTTTTCGGTGTTCAAATAATCATTTGTCAATTGCATACATGATAGGAAAGATCCGTAACTCGTCACTTACATATTTGCACGAATAGGCACACCCTTCTTGGGAAATTGAGAGCACATGTTCCGCATACGATCTGTCTTTAGAAGCATCCTCATGTCAAGACATTAATGGATTATGAACATGATACGTCATTATACTGCCTTTTGTTCTCTTGAGCTATTTGTCATACCTTGACTCTATGAATGATCATGTTCCTTTTACTATGAGCTTGTTATTGAAACTTTGTGGCCATAATATAAATCTATTTGATCGGCACAACGTGGGACTCCGGTCCAAATTTGATCCAATGCCTGTGCAAAAAAAAGGGGCCTAGTCCGGTCCTGGGGAGGAGCACCCCAACGTACTTATTAACCGCGGGAGTATGGACTTCTGGTGCTTGGCATAGCACAAACAAATAAGCAAGATTAGTGTGAATGTGCCTTTGTATGATATGATAAGTCTGCTTTGATCTGATATGATATGATTTGATATGATACGTCTGATCATGTGAACGCATGATATCTGTCTGAATATGGCCAATCTCTTTTGATACGATTCTACTCTTGAAATATATGTTCATTGTATATGCAACTCGACATTTTGATCTGATATGATATCCGTTCTATTCTGCTATTCAATCTGTTAGTATTGCATACTTGTCATCATATTCATGTGCATATCTGCCTATTTAATATGTTAATCATGTATATTAGTGCCCGCACAATATTGAGATGTAAATCCTACTGAGCTAGTTCGCTCACCCCTATCATCCTGCCCTTTTCAGGAAGTGATGAAGAACCAGTGGAGTCCGATGGGGCAGGGCAAGAGTGATGAGCACCCGCCATATGAGTAGATGACAGTTTAGAAATAGACAATTGAGTAGTTGATGTATTAGAGAAACATTGTTATTTGAATAATGAACCCTTTTCAGTGAGTTCTTCTTATGTAAGGTTGTAACTAGTTGAATGAAATGGAATAAAGTATACTTTTGGTGACCATATTATAGTCTCGAATGTGTTATTATATTCAATTGTGACTTTGCGCTATTCAACTGTGATATGCCTATTTGTATCGTTCACGCCCCCGGTATTTATTCTGCTGCTAAATATCGAGGCGTGATAGTTGGTATCAGAGCATTAAACTTTAGGGTCCAAGGGAATAAGAACATAGAATGGAACTATATTACACGAGTCAAAATCTGTTGTACCTAATGTGAGCTTGGGTAGAACCATGGGAATAGAAGTCACATGTGATATATATTTAGATGAGTGGCTTATATTATTATATTGAAGGTACTTATTACCTTAATGGCCGCGGAACGTGCTCAGGCTAGGGACATGCAACGAACAATACAGAACTTGACTCAGGCTATCCTACAAGCCACCCAGGGTGGAGGTAACCGCAGAGCCGGTGATCTCCATCAGAATTTTTGAAATATGGATCCGCCTAGGTTTGAAGGGAGTACTGACCCAGATGTTGCTGAACACTGGGTTAAGGAAATTGAAAGGATATTCAGGGTCATGCAATTCACAGACTAGAACAAAGTACTACTGGCGACTTTCCAATTGGAAAGGATGCCAGGGCATGGTGGGAGTCGGTAGAAGCAACATTGAATGGCCAGCAACTAACATGGGCTCAGTTCATTGAGCAATTCAACACCAAGTACTTTTCTGAGAGGGTCCAGGAACGGAAAGCAGCCGAATTTGCGGCTTTGAAGCAGAGAGGACTCAATGTGGCTGAGTATGAGGCCAAATTCTCTCGTCTGTCCCGATATGCTGTTCACTTAATTGGGACAGAAAGGATGAAGGCAAAACACTTTCTGAATGGCTTGAGGCCCCAGTTCATCACTCAACTGGCGCCAATGGACATTCAAACCTATGCTGACATGGTAAAGAAGGCTCAGTTACTGGAAGATGCCATGGAGGCTGCTGAGAGAATTATGGGAAGACCCGAGAAAAGGGAGCAAGTGTCTTCTACAGGAAGGTATCAGCCGACCATTGGGAAGAAAAGACCCAGTGGCGGGGTGAATGAACCAGCTGATAAAAGCCAAAGGAGATAGGTAAACAGATAGTGGTGACGACAGGAGAAAGGTGCAAACACTGTGACAAAGCTAATCACCGGTCTGAACAATGCTGGAGAGCACAAGGGAGATGTTTGCGCTGTGGTAGTCGTGACCATAGGATCTCGGACTGCCCAATATTGAAGGAACAAACCCCTCAGGATAAGCATCCGAATGGACAGAAGAGGCAAGGCCATTGCAAGCTATTCAGGAACCGGAAGCTGCTGAAGAAGGAGGTATCGTGGAAGGTACACTCACTATTCTTTCCTGACCCGCATATGTTCTCTTTGATACGGGAGCAACACATTCCTTTATATCTCAAACATTTGTTGATACCCTACCTGTGAAACCCATCCCAATGAAATCTGGAATAGTTGTGTCAACCCCGATTGGTCCTGGCACCAATCTTACAAACCATATACCCTCTAGTGAAGTGTTGATTGAAACTCAAAACCTACCAGCAAATTTAATATGTATGGATATGGAGGGGTATGATGTGATACTGGGAGCAGACTGGTGGTCTGAACATGGGGCTAGTATCAACTGCAGGAGAAGTCGGGTAACCTTTACCTATTACCCAAAACTAGTGTTCACAGGGGATAGAAACCGCAGAAGATTGTCACTTATCTCTACACTACAAGCCAAAAGGATGATGAGGAAAGGTTGTATGGCCTTTCTTGCTGTTGTTGTCATCACAAGGAAGGAAGTCAAAGTTGAGGACATCCATGTTGTCAGCGAATATGCTGATGTTTTTCCCGAAGACTTTCCAGGAATTCCTCCTGAGTGAGAGGTCGATTTTGCCATCGAGTTGGTCCCAGGAGCAGCACCAGTATCTAGGGCACCATATAGAATGTCCCCCGCAGAACTGAAGGAATTAAAAGAGCAACTGATGGAACTGTTAGAGAAGGGTTTCATCTGACCAAGCACATCGCCATGGGGTGCACTGTCCTCTTTGTCAAGAAGAAAGATGGGTCGATGAGGCTATGTATAGATTACAGACAACTAAATCAGTTAACCATCAAGAACAAATACCCTCTTCCAAGGATTGATGAGTTGTTTGACCAATTATCTGGAGCTAGATACTTCTCTAAAATACATCTCAGATCCGGTTATCATCAATTGAGGATCAAAGGAGAAGACATTCACAAGATAGCCTTCCGAAGCAGGTATGTGCATTATGAATTAATTGTTATGCCTTTTGGACTAACGAATGCCCCTGCAGTTTTTATGCAGTTGATGAATAGCATTTATCGCCCATATCTTGATAAATTTGTGGTAGTATTCATCGATGATATATTGATTTATTCCAAGACAAAGGAAGAGCATGAGGAGCATTTGAGGATTTCATTACAGATTTTAAGGGAGAATAAATTATATGCCAAGCTAAGTAAATGTGAATTCTGGCTTGAGGAGGTATCCTTTTTAGGGCATGTGGTAACCAAGGATGGTATCGCTGTTGATCCATCAAAGGTTGAGGCCGTACTGAAATGGGAAAGACCGAGAAGCGTCACAAAGATCAAGAGCTTTCTCGGATTAGCAGGACATTATCGAAGGTTTATAAGGATTTCTCAAAGATTGCAGTGCCATTAACCAAGCTGACCTGGAAGGAAAATCTGTTTGTGTGGACCGATGAATGTGAAGAAAGCTTTAAGAACTTGAAGAAGTGTCTGACTACTGCTTCTGTCCTTGCATTACCCACTGAAGAGGGAGGATTTGAAATTTATTCAGATGCTTCGGGAACAGGTCTGGGATGCGTCTTAATGCAACAAGGGAAAGTAATAGCATATGCCTCAAGACAGTTGAAGATCCACGAAGTGAACTACCCGGTTCACGACCTGGACTTAGCAGCTGTAGTATTCGCCTTGAACATTTGGAGGCATTATATCTATGGTGAGCAATTTAAAGTCTTTTCTGACCACAAGAGTTTGAAATACTTATTATCACAGAAGGAGCTTAACATGAGACAAAGGAGGTGTTTAGAGTACCTGAAAGACTTTGACTTTTCCATCCAGTATCACCCTGGGAAAGCCAATGTAGTGGCAGACGCTTTAAGTAACAACCAGGAGCTATGCTAGCTAGTATGATGTGGGCGAATGGAAGTTACTGGAGCAATTTGCAAGTTTGAACTTAGACATGGGAAGAAGGAAAAACAAGTAATGATGTCCAAACTCCAAATACATTCGATCTGCTGACCGAAATCAGGGAGAAACAGGGAGAGGATCCATTCTTAGTTGAGATCAGGGAGAAGCTAGAACAAAGACCTGACTTCACACTATCAGCTGAGGGAAGATTACTATTCCGAGGTAGAACATGTGTCCCTGATCATGGAGAGCTCAAGAAGAGGTTATTAAATGAAGCTCACCAGTCCAAGTACACGATTCATCCTAGAGCAACAAAGATGTACCAAGACTTGAAAAGGTCGTACTGGTGGCCAAACATGAAGAGGGATGTGGCCGATCATGTGTCATACTGTTTAACATGCATGAAAGTCAAGGCCGAGCATTTCCGTATAGCTGGTGGACTGCTACCACTAGAAATCCCAGAATGGAAGTGGGATAGCATCGGTATGGACTTTATCATGGGATTGCCCAAGACTAGAGGTGGTATGGATGCAATTTGGGTAATAGTTGACCGATTGACTAAATCAGCTCACTTCTTGCCGATTAAGAGTACATGGTCAGTAGATGTATTGGCTGCACTATATGTTAAGGAAGTAGTTAGATTGCATGGGGTTCCATCTAGCATAATATCAGATCGGGACCCTAGATTTACTTCACATTTCTAGAAGGGTTTACAAGCAGAAATGGGTACTAAACTAAACTTTAGTACTGCCTTTCATCCTCAGACTGATGGACAAACTGAAAGGACCAATCAAATTGTGGAAGATATGCTTCGTGCTCTGGTGCTAGATTTTAGAGGTCGATGGGATGATCAGTTGTACCTGATGGAGTTCGCATACAACAACAGCTATCAGACAAGTATCAAGATGGCTCCGTTTGAAGCCTCATATGGCAGGAGTTGCAGATCACCCCTTTGTTGGGAAGAGGTTGGGGAGAACCAATGGGTTGGACCCGACTTAATTGAGGCGACTGTTAGGAAGGTTCAAATTATCCGGGAACGTCTAAAGATAGCACAGTCTAGGCAGAAGAGTTATGCGGACAAGAGAAGGAGAGAGCTAGAATTTTAGGTTGGCGAACATGTTTTCTTGAAGGTCTCACCTTCAAGGGGAATACAAAGATTTGGGATCAAAGGAAAACTAAGTCCCAGATTCATAGGGCCGTTTGAAATTCTGGAAAGGATTGTTCAGGTGGCGTATAGACTTGCACTACCTCCGCAACTGGTGAACGTGCATAATGTGTTCCACATATCCATGCTGAGGAAGTATTATTTGACGCCGACCATGTAATCAACCATGAGGACTTGGAGATTCGGGAGGACCTGACTTATGAAGAGAAGTCGATCAAACTGTTAGATCGAAAGATTCAACGACTCAAGAATCGTACCATACCTATGGTGAAGGTCCAATGGATTTGAGACGGAGTTACTAATGCTACCTGGGAAATAGAGGAAAGAATGAAGAAAACCACCCAGAACTATTCTCAGGTACGAACTACGCATTATGTGTAAATTTGGGGACCAAAATTTTTTAAGTGGGGAGGATGTAACACCCCGAAAATTTAGTGATTTAAAAATTTTGGAAATAAAGGGGATAAATTAAATAAACATATTAGAGAGATTTCCAACACCATGTTTAATGACCCTTAACAAGATTGGGCCAATGGAGCACATTTGGCCCAAGGATATAATAACTAGGATAGGAAATTACCTAGAAATTCGTGTATGTAACACCGACAAGGAAAAGCGGGATTACCGACGGATATTTCCGACGGAATAATTGCCGTCGGTATTTCCGACGGATATTCCGATGGCAATATATCCGACGGAAAATACGTCTGAATTCCGACGGAAATTAATCCGTCGGTAATTCAAGAATACCGACGGATATTCCGACGGATTATATCCGTCGGAATATCCGTCGGTAAACCTCCTACACCTCCCCCGCGAACCCCCCCTCTTTCCCTCTTCCCGCTCTCATTTCCTCTCCCGCTCTCTCTCTCTCTCTCTCTCTTCTTCTCTCCTCCTCTCTCTCTCTCTCTTCTCTCTCTCTCTCTCTCTCTCCTCTCCTCTCTCCTCCTCTCTCTCGCTCTCTCTCTCTCTCTCTCTCTCTCTCTCTCCTCTCTCTCTCTCTCTCGTCTCGCTCTCGCCCGGTCGCCGACGACGGTCGCCGCCGCCGCCGCTCGCCTTCGCCGGTCGCCGCTCTCCGCCGGTCGCCGCCGTCTCGCCGCTCGCCGCCGGCCTCGCTCCTTTCCCGGTGAGTAGCTCTCCCCACCCCCGCCACCGTCCTCCGGCCTCCCCCCACCCGGCCCCCTCCCCCCCTGTGCGATCCCCCCCTCCCCCTGCACTCGGCCCCCCTCCCCCCCACCCGGCCCACCTCCCCCCCTGCGCGGTCCCCCCTCCTCCCCCACCCCCACCCCCCCACTCGCCGGCCACCCCCTTGCGGCCTCCTCCTCCCCCACCCCCCCTGCGTCCCCCCCTCTAGCACGGCGCCCCCCCCCCCTTCTTCCCGTCTCCCTCCCCACCCGCCTGCGTCCCCCCACCCCACTCCTCCCCCCCCCCCCCCACAACATCAGCCCCTCCCTGCCGGCCCGCCGACGTCTCCCCCCCCTGTCCCGGCGTCCCCCCCCTGCCAACCCGACGGCATTCCCTTGCACCCTCCCCTCCCTGCAGGACCTCCCCCACCCTTGCACCCTCCCCCTCCCCGTAGGAACAACCCCCCCCCCCCCCCCCACCCCCACCCGACCCCCCTCCCCCCTGCACGCGGGCCCCCCTCACCTTCCCATTTCTTAGGATTTTGGTTAGCAGTAGACTTGGATTATTAGGTGCAAAACTAATGGGAATTGAGATCAGATGTGATATTCAGGTATTTTATTTTTATAGATTTTAAATCAAATGATTTATATTATTTTATGACATTATACAGACCCTAAGTTTACACTAAAGTATTGCATCTCAAAGGAAATCTGAATAGGCCCAAAAGGACGGTGTACATCACTGTTTTGCACATTTAAATAGATGCCATCGCACATGTGAATGATTAAAACAAGATTTCTTAAAGAAAGCTTGAACTTTGATATAATCATTGTTTTGCACATCTAAAATGTTCACCATTGTTGTATGCTGTCTTATTCAAATAATAAATGGGGAAATAAAAAAATTCTATTTTTTTTTCCTGCGAGAGGCAATCATATACAATTATCAAAGGGGGCTAAAGTCCCTTGAAACTCAAGGTGGGAGTTATGAACACCACCAATCTGAATCAATCATGTCACATGATTCCGAGGACATTGCAAGTGTGTAAATGTACAGGAGATTCACATAAGTAGCACCTTGCTAGAAAGACACTTTCATACATCTCTTCATAATTCATGGGCAAAAAGGTAGACCATGAAGCCATATGGTAGTCCCAATTTTGTGTAAAAAAAAAACATGGAAGATATATTATACTCGAGAAAAAAAATCATAAGATATGTCCTCTCATATAAATACACAATCTACATAGCCACAAGTGCATCGACATGGTATTGATGAGCTATAATATCTTTGAGTAGCAATTAAATTCACATAGTTTATGGCATTAACATGGTATTGATAAAGCATCGACGAAAGTGTAAAAATGAGTACAAAATGAGGTTACATGTATGATTTTGTTTCCTTTCAGTTTAGTGATTAGTATTGTATTTCTTACTTTAATGCAATTCATCTACATGTATGTATGAATTTGGTTTATTATTGCACTTGTTCACATGTACGAACTCTTCCTTCTAGACATTAGTTTAGTTTACGCTTAATTGTTCACTTTAAGTTTAATGATTAGTATTACACTTCTTATTTGAATGTATTTGCTTATTATTGCACTTGATTATATGTAATTTTATTACACTTGATTAGTATTGTAGTTTTTACATTTATGTAATTCATGTACATGTATGTATGAACTTGTTTTATTATTGCATTTGTTCACATATATGATTTTGATTTAATATTCATTTCATTTTCATGTGCGTTTGAAATTTGATCTATGCATGTATAGTAATTTTTCACTGCACACACATCACGAGAGCGTGTTAAGCCCGTGTCAATGAACATTCCCGTTCAAGACTTTGAGATTGATGTGCACGAGTCTTATTTTCAATAATGAGAACGTGTATATCTAACTCAAAGTCTTGAATTGTCCCGTTTTGGACAGTCTGTGAATGTTTGATCGGAGTTAGGTGGTCATTTATTATGTGATTGTATTATTTGTTGAAAATTTCGGGTGCGTCTACTCACTCCTCTCTGATATACCTTTATTGATTTAGAATATTTTCTTAACCACTTATTAGTAAGTGTTTAAGAAAATATCTAAATCAATAAAATTTTTTGGTATATCGGAGAGGTGTGAGGAGATGCTGCCGAAATTTTCAGCAAATAATACAAAACATAGTAAATGGTCATCTGAGTGCGATCAAATATTCACAGATGGGTAAAAAGTGATAATCTTAATAATATATCCTACCTATTCATTTTGACTTACTCGAACGATGTGAGGGTCTGTTGGATTTTAACTTGTGACATGACATTTAATCTGTGTAGGAAAAATGTCTTATGAGAATCGGTCATGGATGTACCGTGGAATGGTGAATGGAGTTGTCACCGAGGAGTTTAAAGATGGAGTTGACTGTTTTATTCAGTTTGCATTGAGTAATTCCTCAGTAGCAGTCGATCCGATGGGTAACATCCGATGTCCGTGTTCGGCTTGTAAGAACATAAAGTGGATATCGACATGGGATGTGCAGCATCATTTGTATACAAGAGGATTTGTTGCCCATTATGAGATATGGTCGTGTCATGGTGAGCATGTTATTCAGTCGTCTGCACAGGCTCATTACTTTGCGTCCACAAGTACGTACGTAGACATGGTTGTCGATGCTGCTGGTCCAGAGTTCAATATGCATGAAGATGAAACAAATGAAGAAGTGCCGAATGATACAGCTCAGAGATTTTATCAGTTACTTCGAGATGCTGATGAGCCATTATGGGATGGTTGTGAGAAGCATACACGGTTGTCTGCAGTGTCGCAGCTACTGAATTTGAAATCTGAATTTCATATAAGCGAGAGTTGTTTTGACCGGCTTCTCTTACTCGTCAAGAGTATGCTTCCTCAATCAGAGAGGTTACCTGCTGACTTTTACCGTGCGAAGAAGATGGTGAATGATCTGGGGCTTGGTTTTATGAAAATTGATGCATGTCCGAATCACTGTATGCTGTACTACAAAGATGATGCAGATAAGACATCATGTTGTATTTGTAATCATGATAGATTCAAGCCCAAGAGAGGGGACAAGTCAAAGCAGAAGGATGTTCCGTATAAGTCATTGCGGTATTTTCCGATCACACCCAGATTGCAGCGGTTGTTCATGTCCCCGAAGACAGCTGGACATATGACTTGGCATGCAGAAAGAGTCCGTCGTGACGAAGGTGAAATGAGTCATCCTGCCGATGGTGAAGCTTGGGCTCATTTTAGTTGTACTCATTCTTACTTCGCAAGGGATCCACGCAACGTGCGGCTGGGTTTATGCACAGACGGTTTCAATCCATTCGGAGGCTCGGTGGCATCTTACTCATGTTGGCCAGTATTCCTAACACCGTATAACCTTCCGCCAGGCATGTGCATGAAGCGTGAGAATCTGTTCCTTTCATTGCTCATTCCGGGTCCAAAATCTCCAGGAAAAAATATAGACATATATCTTAGACCGTTGATTGATGAGCTGAAATTGTTATGGTCAGATGGGGTTCTCTGTTATGATGCATCCAGAAAACAGAATTTCAATTTGAAGGCTGCATTAATGTGGACAATAAGTGACTTTCTGCGTACGACATGTTATCTGGTTGGAGCACACATGGAGATTGGCATGTCCTTATTGCATGGAGGATTCTAAATCATTTGTGTTGAAATCTGGGGGAAAATCATGTTGGTTCGATTGTCATCGTCGGTTTCTACCGAGTGACCATCCTTTCCGAAAGCAAAAGGATTCTTTTATGAAAAATACAACTGTGATGGAGCAGGTGGATATGGAACGGGTGTTTGGTGGAAACATGGCGAGGCGGGTCCAGAACGTACCGACGGTAACACAACTGGCTGGTAGTACTCGACAAATCCCTGGCTTCGGGAAGGATCACAATTGGGTGAAGCAAAGCATCTTTTGGGAATTACCTTATTGGTCAACACTTTTGATACGACATAACCTTGACGTCATGCATATAGAGAAGAATGTTTTTGATAATATGTTCAACACAGTTATGGACATCAAAGGCAAAACGAAGGACAACGTCAAGGCACGTTCGGATTTGAAAGTACTTTGCAGACGCCCAGAACTAGAGCTGCAGCATGTTCAAGGGAAAGTGGTGCAACCTAAAGCTGCATATGTGCTTGGGGCCAGACAGATTAAGGAAGTGTTGCAATGGTTGAAGCAATTGAGATTTCCAGATGGATATGTCTCGAATATTGCCCGTTGTGTAAATATCAATGAGGGAAAAATATACGGAATGAAGAGTCATGATTGCCATGTTTTCATGCAAAGACTGATCCCACTTGCTTTTCGTGAGTTGTTGCCAAAGCAAATATGGGGAGCAATGACTGAGCTGAGTCATTTCTTCCGAATTTTAACAGCATCAGAACTCAGACTTCTTGACTTGCAAAATATGGAGCAAAATATAATACAGACAGTCTGCAAATTAGAGAAGATATTTCCTCCAGCATTCTTTGATTCAATGGAGCACCTGATCATCCATTTGCCATATGAGGCTAGGGTCGGAGGACCAGTACAATTTCGATGGATGTATCCGTTTGAGAGGTATATTTCTATATCCGTAGTTTATTCACATTAGGCGAATTTTATATTTCATATGTATTCATTCGATCTATTATTATCGTAGGTGCATGCACGATCTTAAGATGAAAGTCCGCAACAAAGCACAAGTTGAGGGTTCCATTACCCAGGCATACCTCATTGAGGAGATATCGAACTTCTGTTCGATGTACTTTGACACGGAAATACAAACCCGACGCACTCAACCTCCACGTAATGATGATGGTGGAGAATCCTATGTGTCGGACCAACTCTCTATTTTCAAGTGTCCCGGACGGGCGTTCGGATATTCTTCTACTCGCCCACTTGAAGACAGAGAGTTGGTAGCTGCGGAGATCTACATCTTCATGAATTGCGCAGAACTAGAGCCCTACATTGAGTAAGTTGTGCTCACTTATGATATACATCATTTACATGTAATGCTGGTAAACTGAACGGTTGTGTGACATTTACATTGCAGAGAGTTTGACTCGTTCATACTACAACGAAATCCACGTCTGACGGACGTGCAGGTTGAAAAGGAACGGGAGAAGTCTTTTCCGAGTTGGTTAAGATCTCGAGTATGTGTCTAAATATTTTGAATCATATATGTTACGTTCTTATGCATAATTCGTTGTTGTAAGTCTGTCTATTTTTTTGCTAATAGGTTGATCAAGGTTTTATTACCGATTTAAGAGTACAAGAGATCAGTTATGGACCCTCGAAGATTGTACGTGTCTACCCAGGTTACATTGTGAATGGATATAGATTTCACACGAGAGATTATGGACGTAATAAGTCTACGATGAACAGTGGCGTATGTGTGAAAGGAAGTGCCTACAATGAAAATGAAATTGACTATTATGGCATTCTCGAAGAAGTCATTGAACTGCAATTTTTGGGACAAGACAACATTATATTTCTCTTCAAGTGTCATTGGTTTGATCCGACATCTATTCGTCATGACACAACATATGGAATTGTCGATGTCAAGCATATGTCCAAGTTGAGTACATACGAGCCATTCATACTGGCGGCACAAGCGCAACAAGTTTATTATTCAAATTATTCATCCCTGAAATTAAGAGATTGGTGGGCTGCATGTAGAGTGAAATCAAGGTTATTCCCTGAGTATGAGCTTCTGCCGCCTGATGATGAGCTCGACGGTGTTAATGACAATTATTTCCAATCGGAAAGGAGTGACGCACGAGAGTTGGCAGCTTCTACGCAGTTCAATATTCATGATATACATGAAACAATTTGCTTACATAAGGATAACGAACAGGAAGAAGTTGACCCAAATGCCCTTGAGCGAGAGGTGGAGTCTGATGTGGATGAAGACTCCCCGCATGAGGAGGATGAATTCCAAGATGATGAAGAAGATGATGCTGAATTAAACATGTCGGAAGCATCTGATGTTGAATTACGATAATATACCTTATATTTTGTAAGAACTTCGTGTTATTGCTAATTATATTTTCATATTAAATTGCTACTTCAAAATTTATTGCTGATGACAATTTGGATGTATGTTTATTTATCTCAAGAGAGATATGGTACGTGGAGGACGGAGTCGGACGGTTTCTACGTCCGTTGGCAGAGGGTCCGGGACCCCGTCCACGACAGGTATATGTATATGTAAACACAATAATCGATATATTATTGCTCATAATAAATTCACGACAGATCTAACGTACAGGCTCATTTTGCAGGGTCTGCCTCCCCGTCTGCGCCGGTCATCCCAGCGACAGGTATATGCATATGTACAGAAAGAACCACATTTACGTTATTGTTCATATTTAATTCACGAGATATAACGTACATACAATTTTGCAGGGTCTGCCTCCCCGTCGACGTCTGCCTCCCCGTCCACGCCGGTCGTCCATGCGGCAGGTATACGTATATATTGTTGTTCAAGTTAAATTCATATTTTCTAATGTGTAAAAAAATTTTCAGCGACCGCCTCCCCGCCGAGCACGGGAGCAGTGCCACCTTTCCCTTCTTCCTCACCACCAGGTACGTGTCAGCTTCCATACATTAGTATGTTTGTTGTCTTGCAATTTATCGAACAATAGTGTGCTTAATTGTCTTCAACAGAGGTCCAGGGTCCGCATGCAGCAGCGGATGAGGGGGGCCCTCAGCTACCGGGACGGCATCCATGCTGGATCTCCGGGTAAAGTTGATAAGTTCAAATTTACTTTATTTGTTATTGATGTTATACATTTCATGTACAAAATTAATGTGCAATTGCAGGGGGAAGATAGATCCCGGTTCTGCTTCCCGTTATATTACTACGCTGGTCCATGCACATATTCCAGGACCAGTGGACACATGGAGAGAGTTCCCGGTGTCCGTCCGGGATCAGTTATTTGACATGTTCACGCTATTTTTAAATCTTAGATAACTATCTGTCATTTATTTAATTACTATCCATGTTCGTGCAGAAAGCTAAGTAATTTCATTTCTTTACAGCGGAGGTTCACATTCACGAGACCCGAGGATCTCCCTCGAGCTCGAGCCGTCTGGAGTCTACTGCCCAGACTAATTTAAGAAAGTCGATGTGGGAGGCCCGGGACAAGGCGCAAAAGAGCACAGGCAATAGGGATCCTAGGGCTTGGCTTGATGACGGTCCTTCTTGGCTGAGGACGGATTATTGGCAGTCCCTTTGTGAGCGATGGGCTGCTGGACCATGGCAGCAGCGGTCACAGGCGGCCATACGCAACAGATCAACTCATCCGGAGAAGAATGTGCATACTAGTGGGTCCATATCTTATGCGACCCACAGTCAAAAATTGGTAAGCATAATATTGTTCAATTGTTTAGTGCATTGATTATTATTGTCAAACTAACTACGTCCGTTGAATTATAAGCATCACGAGCTCGAGCGTGCCCCTACCTTTCGCGAGTTATTTGATCGGACTCATAAGCGGAAGGGGACGGATGACTATGTTAGCGAGAGTGCCCGCACTATCGTTGTAAGTCAACCTATAAATTTTGAATTCAATTATGATATTAAATTAATTTATTTTTAATAATTTAATTTTAATTTATTTTGCAGGAGAGGTACGACAGGACGATGACGGAGCGTTATGCAGAGGGCACTCCTCAGCCAGACTTGGATGCAGAGGCTTGGGTCGAGGCAGCGGGAGAGCCGAGGAAGGGCCGAGTGTACGGCTTTGGGGACAGCCTGGATACTCAACCAGTGTTATCCTCATATGCCAGTTCGATCGCTTCTCCGGCACACGCGAGTTCATCTTCTACGCCGCCCATCAGTGGTGTACAGGACATTAGAGGCATCATTCGGGAGGAGCTACGTACAGAGCTACAGACCCAGCGGGAAGAGCTACAGACGCAGCGGGTAGAGCTGCAGGCGCAGCGGGTAGAGATAGAGACGCAGCGGGCACAGCTACAGACGCAGTTCAGCGATATGCTTCAACAGTTCCTCTCAATAATGCAGGGAGTACGCCCCACACAGCCAGCAGCTCAGGTCAGTATTAGTATTAATTTCATATACATAGGATTGGGTTGGGCATTCAATTCACGGATGTAAAAACAGGCAAGTATATATAAAGGGTTAAAACACACAACCCGGGGGTCCAAAATCCCAAATAGGGATCGGATCGGCGTGCCGTTCTCTCCGACACGACCGGGTGGGTTAAAGTGACGTGTGGGAACTGACGGAATCCAATTTGGATCTCCGGATTGGGTTGGGCATTCAAAGGATGGATCTAAAAACACCCAAGTATATATAAAGCGTCAAAACACACAACCCGATGGTCCAAAATCCCAAATAGGGATCGGATCGACGTGCCGTTTTCTCCGACACGACCGGGTGGGTTAAAGTGACGTGTAGAAACTGACGGAATCCAATTTGGATCCCCGGATTGGGTTGGGCATTCAAAGGACCGATCTAAAAACACGGCCAAGCATATATAAATGGTCAAAACACACAACCCGGGGGTCCAAAATCCCAAATAGGGATCGGATCGGCGTGCCGTTTTCTCCGACACGACCGGGTGGGTTAAAGTGACGTGTGGGAACTGACGGAATCCAATTTGGATCTCCGGATTGGGTTGGGCATTCAAAGGACGGATCTAAAAACACCCAAGTATATATAAAGCGTCAAAACACACAACCCGGGGGTCCAAAATCCCAAATAGGGATCGGATTGACGTGCCGTTTTCTCCGACACGACCGGGTGGGTTAAAGTGACGTGTAGAAACTGACGGAATCCAATTTGGATCCCCGGATTGGGTTGGGCATTCAAAGGACCGATCTAAAAACACCCACAAGCATATATACATGGTCAAAACACGCAACCCGGGGGTCCAAAATCCCAAATAGGGATCGAATCGGCGTGTCGTTTTCTCCGACATGACCGGGTGGGTTAAAGTGACGTGTGGGAACTGACGGAATCCAATTTGGATCTCTGGATTGGGTTGGGCATTCAAAGGACGGATCTAAAAACACCCAAGTATATATAAAGCGTCAAAACACACAACCCGGGGGTCCAAAATCCCAAATAGGGATCGGATCGACGTGCCGTTTTCTCCGACACGACCGGGTGGGTTAAAGTGACGTGTAGAAACTAACGGAATCCAATTTGGATCTCCAGATTGGGTTGGGCATTCAAAGGACCGATCTAAAAACACCCACAAGCATATATACATGGTCAAAACACGCAACCCGGGGGTCCAAAATCCCAAATAGGGATTGGATCGGCGTGCCGTTTTCTCCGACACGACCGGGTGGGTTAAAGTGACGTGTGGGAGCTGACGGAATCCAATTTGGATCTCCGGATTGGGTTGGGCATTCAAAGGACGGATCTAAAAACACCCAAGTATATATAAAGCGTCAAAACACACAACCCGGGGTCCAAAATCCCAAATAGGGATCGGATCGACGTGCCGTTTTCTCCGACACGACCGGGTGGGTTAAAGTGACGTGTAGAAACTGACGGAATCCAATTTGGATCCCCGGATTGGGTTGGGCATTCAAAGGACCGATCTAAAAACACGGCCAAGGATATATAAATGGTCAAAACACGCAACCCGGGGGTCCAAAATCCCAAATAGGGATCGGATCGGCGTGCCGTTTTCTCCGACACGACCGGGTGGGTTAAAGTGACGTGTGGGAACTGACGGAATCCAATTTGGATCTCCGGATTGGGTTGGGCATTCAAAGGACGGATCTAAAAACACCCAAGTATATATAAAGCGTCAAAACACACAACCCGGGGGTCCAAAATACCAAATAGGGATTGGATCGACGTGCCGTTTTCTCCGACACGACCGGGTGGGTTAAAGTGACGTGTAGAAACTGACGGAATCCAATTTGGATCCCCGGATTGGGTTGGGCATTCAAAGGACCGATCTAAAAACACCCACAAGCATTTATACATGGTCAAAACACGCAACCCGGGGGTCCAAAATCCCAAATAGGGATCGGATCGGCGTGCCGTTTTCTCCGACACGACCAGATGGGTTAAAGTGACGTGTGGGAACTGGCGGAATCCAATTTGGATCTCCGGATTGGGTTGGGCATTCAAAGGACGGATCTAAAAACACCCAAGTATATATAAAGCGTCAAAACACACAACCCGGGGGTCCAAAATCCCAAATAGGGATCGGATCGACGTGCTATTTTCTCCGACACGACCGGGTGGGTTAAAGTGACGTGTAGAAACTGACGGAATCCAATTTGGATCCCCGGATTGGGTTGGGCATTCAAAGGACCGATCTAAAAACACCCAAGAAAATGATGGATCTAAAATATTATTATATTAAGTTTGAGAAATAATCACATGTTTTAAATTTCATTTTTGAAAATATTATATTTCTTTTATTTATTATTAATGTTTCTCATTTTAATTTGTTTTAATATAGGATCCAGCTCTAGACGATGACGAGGCAGAGACAGCAGACGATCCAGCAGATCTATGTTGATTTTTGTATTCATTATGTTATATGATTTATATTTATTATATCTTATGATTTTATTTTGATTGTTAGTATTTGTTAAATTTATGAATATTGTAGCAGGTTTGACATTGTAGCAATGTATTTTTATTTGTTTATTTAAAAAAAATATGTGTATTTTTCGACGGATTTTTTGACGGCTACGTTTCCGTCGGAAAGTATAAATTACCGACGGAAAAATACCGTCGGTAATGCCGTCGGAAAATACTGACGGATTGACCGACGGATAAGCATCCGTCGGAACTGATAAATTACCGACGGCAAAATACCGTCGGTAAGTCCGTCGGAAAATACTGACTCCTTTACCGACGGATGAACTCTGTCGGAGGTTTCGACCGAATTCCGACGGAATTTTCATCCGTCGGAAAGTTCTGACCAATTATTGCCGACGGAAGGTTTCCGACGAGTGTTGGACGGAAAGCGGTCGGAAGGCGCCTTTTCCGACGGAATACCGACGGATTTCCGACGGATTCAGTCCGTCGGTAATCCCGCTTTTTCTTGTAGTGTAATTATGCCATAATTAGAGAGGGCAAGTTAGGGTTAAAATTAAGGTAGTAGTCATGTAAGGTAAGCCAAAACTGGACCCAACTCTAAGAGGTGGTTTCCTAAACCTTTGCTACCTCTTTTGCGTGAGAGAATCCCAGATTTTGTGGAAAGTGGGAAATAGAACTCGCAGCCCCTTTCCTAGTCCCGTTAGGACTCATAACTACACCCTAAAACTATAAGAACTCGTCCCTAAACGCTTGGGGAAGGTTTAGCAACAAGTTGGGGTCGAGAGTAGCAAGTTTGGAGCACTGGGGAAGTGGAGAACGGCTGGGGAAAATCGTGGTCTTCCTCAACCTCGCTCTGCATCAACTCAGAAATCTGCAGAGCATTCTTAGCATCCAAAGGTAGGTGTTCTCGGGCCAAGATTAAAGAAAACCAACACCAGCATGTAGTTCTTTGAGTCTAGGTTCATTTGCACTTGGTTTGACTAGTTTTCATGGAGTATACATTGTGTATTCGTGGTTTTCTAGAAGTTTCCCACAGTTAGGGCGTTTCCCGTTCTTCTTATTATGCACGTGATTTGACACCGAATTGTACTAAACTTCCTTCATGAAAGTTCTTCTAATTGTAGTCACAATCATCTTTTATGTTGGATGTTTTGTCCAAAAGCCTTTCTTTAGAGAGTTATAGGCATGGTAAGAGAGTCACTGCATGATACTACGATTTCGGGCTGCACTTAGCTTTATGTTCTGCATATGTTTTCTCGGGATTTGAGACCGAATTAGATCAAACTCCCAACATAAAAGTTCTTCTAATAGTTGTCCTCGTCATCTTTCATGTTGAACATTTTATCTAAATGGCATTCGTTAGAGAGTTATAAGCGGGGTAAGTAAACTGCTACATGAGATGTGTTTTCGGGTTTCACTTGACCTATGGGTTTTGTTCTGGGAGGGCCTCTAGTGTCGACACTACTTGAGCTAGTGTCGACACACTGTCCCGAAACAGCCCAAAAGGTGTTCTTGGAAGGCCTCTAGTGTCGACACTACTTGAGCTAGTGTCGACACACTGTCCCAGATTGACCAGAAGGTTTTCTGGGAGCTGTCTCTAGTGTCGACACTACCTAATCTAGTGTCGACACTACTTGACCTTTTTGCCTTGTATTTGAAGCACTGTGTCGACACTACCTGATCTAGTGTCGACACTACTTGATCATTTTACCTTGTATTTTAAGCATTGTGTCGACACTACTTGATCTAGTGTCGACACTACCCTTACAAAATTGCATATTTTGGGTCTAACCATTTCATGATGTCTACTAGCATGTGCATGATGTTATATGGTATGCATGGACCTAAAATAAATCAACCCATTGAAAAATAGTAATGATATGAATATGATTCTAATGTGTAATTGTGATTGATCTTATGTCCATTGGATTATCTTGTGATCTTGCTTATTGTCCATTGATAAGATAAGAATATGATATGAATGTGAGGATGAATACATGTTAGTATGGACTTGCTAGTGGAGTTAATGTCATAATTTGCTTGAGTTTTCAATAGTTTTATGTTTTCCGGTGTTCAAATAATCATTTGTCAATTGCATACATGATAGGAAAGATCCGTAACTCGTCACTTACATATTTGCACGAATAGGCACACCCTTCTTGGGAAATTGAGAGCACATGTTCCGCATACGATCTATCTTTAGAAACATCCTCATGTCAAGACATTAATGGATTATGAAACATGATACGTCATTATACTGCCTTTTGTTCTCTTGAGCTATTTGTCATACCTTGACTCTATGAATGATCATGTTTCTTTTACTACGAGCTTGTTATTGAAACTCTGTGGCCATAATATGAATCTGTTTGTTCGGCAGAACGTGGGACTCCGGTCCAAATTTGATCCAATGCCTGTGCAAAAAAAAGGGGCCTGGTCCGATCCTAGGGAGGAGCACCCCAACGTACTTATTAACCGTGGGAGTATGGACTTCTGGTGCTTGGCATAGCACAAACAAATAAGCAAGATTAGTGTGAATGTGCCTTTGTATGATATGATAAGTCTGCTTTGATCTGATATGATATGATTTGATATGATACGTCTGATCATGTGAACGCATGATATCTGTCTGAATATGGCCAATCTCTTTTGATACGATTCTACTCTTGAAATATATGTTCATTGTATATGCAACTCGACATTTTGATCTGATATGATATCCGTTCTATTCTGCTATTCAATCTGTTAGTATTGCATACATTGTCATCATATTCATGTGCATATCTGCCTATTTAATATGTTAATCATGTATATTAGTGCCCGCACAATATTGAGATGTAAATCCTACTGAGCTAGTTTGCTCACCCCTATCATCCTGCCCTTTTCAGGAAGTGATGAAGAATCAGTGGAGTCCGATGGGGCAGGGCAAGAGTGATGAGCACCCGCCATATGAGTAGATGACAGTTTAGAAATAGACAATTGAGTAGTTGATGTATTAAAGAAACATTGTTATTTAAATAATGAACCCTTTTCAGTGAGTTCTTCTTATGTAAGGTTGTAACTAGTTGAATGGAATGGAATAAAGTATACTTTTGGTGACCATATTATAGTCTCGAATGTGTTATTATATTCAATTGTGACTCTGCGCTATTCAACTGTGATACGCCTATTTGTATCGTTCACGCCCCCAGTATTTATTCCGTTGCTAAATATCGGGGTGTGACAACAACTATCCCTGATTGAATTTGCCTACAACAACAGTTATCAGGCCAGCATTAAGATGGCTCCATTCGAAGTGCTGTACAGCAGAATCTGTAGATCACCGGTGTGTTGGAATGAAGTAGGTGAACAACAATGGCTAGGACCAGACATGGTGCAGAGCACTAGCAGGGATATACAGATTATCCGAGACAGGATTAAGGTAGCTCAGTCCAGGCAGAAGAGCTATGCTAATAAAAGAAGAAGGGACTTGGGATTTCAAATTGGAGACCATGTGATGCTGAAAGTATCCTCGACCCGAGGATTTCAACAGTTTGGGATGAAAGGCAAGCTAAGACCGCGATTCATAGGTCCATTTGAAGTATTCGATAGAGTTGGCGAGGTGGCGTACCGACTAGCACTACCTCCCCAGTTCTCAACTATACACGACGTATTTCATGTATCTATGCTGATGAAGTACGTATATGACCCGTCACACGTAATCAGCTATGATGATATCATTTTGAACAAAGATATGACCTATGAAGAAAAGCCGGTGATGATATTGGACAAGAAGATGCAACAGCTTCGGAATCGAGCTATACCCATGGTCAAGATATTATGGAGGAATCACAAAGTTGAAGAAGCCACGTGAGAACCCGAAGCAACCATGCGACGGAATTATCCGGAGCTATTCGGTAATTTACTCTTCCTCTCACGATCTTATGAATTTTGGGACCAAATCTTTTTTAAGAGGGGGAGGATGTAGTATCCTTGATTTTTAAAATCCAAATAAAATAAAATTTTTTATTTAATAAATGAGATAAATAGCTTTTACTAGAATAAATGAGAAATAAGTGAAATAAAAGGGAATTAAATCAAGCCCATTAAGTTAAATCAATAAGGGGTTGTGTAATTGGCTCAAATACAAAATAATGGGCCTAATAAAGAGGAGCACATCATGGGATGGGGAATAATTATTCCAATTTCGTAAATAATTAATTAATAAATAGTAAGGGCTAAGATAAATACTAAATAACCCATGTTTACCTAAAATAAAGAGCCCTTATTCCATCCGAACCCTTTGGCCAAGAGATTAGGCCTCTTCCTTACCCAATTAGATGGATAAATGCTAGAATTAATAGAGATAATTAGGGATTTTCGGAGTTTATGGAAAATGAGGACTCTTAGAATGGTTATGACTCTATTAGCCATCAAAACACCCTAATTCGGCCCTATGAACCCTCATTTGCGTGCTGAGAGCCTTGGGAGATGAAGAGGAGGCGATTTGGACGTGGGAGCTTGGAGGAGAAGGGCTGGGAGCTTGGCTTTTCTTCTTCCTTTCTTCGTTTTCAACCGTAGTTTTCTTGTCAACACAAAAAGATAGGCAATCTATCAAACTTAAATCGTGTAAAACTTACCCTAGGTAATCTTCATGATCCCCTTTGAAAGCCCTCTTGTTTTGCTCTTTTTCGTTCATCCATGTGAGCAAATTAAATGTTCCAAAGCCTATCATATCCATGCATCCGAACCCCCTTGTTTGCTTTGAAACCTTGCATGTACTCAATTCCATGTCCTGAATTAAATCTCATAAATATTACTTGCTATTACCTTTCAAATGCCCCCATTTGCCCTAGTTTTTATCTTGTGTCCATGGCGAATTAAATCGTTGTTCTTGACTGTGCATGTTTAGGTTAACGAAAAGTAACATAGTTAAAGCATGCTCTATACATGACTATTTTCTAATTAATCGTGCTCTGTGATAGATCCCCATGTCTACTCATTTAAAATTGGTTTCATGCTTTTTGGATCACTGTGCACTCTCTTATCGAATTTTTAAGTGCCCTGTATCATGTAGACCCACCTGGAAAAAAGGGCAAAACCCCTTTATCTGGGTTCGGGCCACTCTCTGATGTCGCGACGGCCCGATAGGTCATGATATCAGAGGGGTCGCGACACAGGGATCTGTCGCGTCCTGAACGCGACGGGTCGACCGGTCGCGACCTGACCCCGGGTCACCCCACTGTCTGGTTCAGCTTGTCGCAGCCTGTCCGTGCGTCATGACCTTATCGCGACGGACTCGGTTGTCACGACCTGACTGAACGTGATGCTTAGACACATCGTGACCTGAAATTCTGAACGAGCCGGTCCGCCTTGTCGCGACCTGATCGCGATAGCAGCCTGCGTCGCGATCTGAGTATGGCGGCCAAAACCATAATTTTACCATTTAACCCTACCATTGTGCTATATAAACCCTGTTTACCCTTAATTAAGTGCTTTCATGCATAAATTTGATTTGTTAATTTAAAATGGGCATTATTATGTGAGATTAATTTATGTAAAAGATATGTGCATAATCATTCATGTCCTCTTGATTTCTTACACATGCACACACTAACCATTCATGTTCGCCATGAGACCTTATTAATTCACTCAATAATATATCTGGTAATTTACCAAAATAAGTTACTAAATTTCCTTATTTAAATAATTACACTTGTCTTCGTTTCACACGCGCGTTTTATACACCGTTACTGTTTTCCCTCTGCCTTCGAGCACTAGAGGCACGACGGACCAGTTACATCCTTAGGGATCAGTACGTTCCATGGCCTAAGTGTGTTCTCTCCTTATCTTGTGATCACGCCAGACCGCTAGGCTCGTATTCATAGCACGGCTAGTGGGCGGTTGTGACTTCTACCAGACTACCGGTACCCGACCTGGTGCCGCGCAACTATTACTATCAGTGTTACATTGTTTTTACGATATTGTCCCTATCTCGTCTACTATCTATATTCTCTCATCTGTTCATGTTCTCTCTACACTCTCATCTATTTCGTCTACTACTCTCATCTTTTCTTGGTACTCTCTTGGCCATTCATGTGATTGTCTAAGATAAAGAAATGACTATGCCAGCATAATAGGGCCCGATCTGGTCCTGGGAGGAGTGCTCGAAATGTGCCAGTGCCCATGGGTGTTAAAATGATTAAGGATGTGTACGGCATGCATCCAGTGCCATTATACTATCTAGATTAATCTATGACAATTAAAGTGCTATCAATACAAGTGCAAGCTAGTCAAGTGCTATACAAGTGCTATCGTTATGTGCTATTATCGTTACATGGCCATTCTATTAACATTCTCGTTGTGCTATTTTCCCTGTACTAGTGCCATCGTTCTCTTGTTATCGTTATTTGCTATACATGACTATTCTCTCTAGATATCCTGCCATTCAAAACATTAATTATTTACAGCATGCTTGTTCTAATGAGATATTAAGTCCTACTGGGCCTTATTCACTCATCCTGCATGTTTATTTCTTGTGTTCAGGTGAGTCAGATGGTGACCACACTCACGAGGATGGGTACGGGGATGATGTCCAAGAGTGACTAGTTTCAGCGACCCGCGCTTTAGTAGATAGCTAGTAGAGTTATGAGTCAGTTAGCTATTATTTATTAGTTGATTTTCAATAAAGTACTCAGGGCCCTAGTTTTGGCTCTGATACGTTGATGTAATAGTTAGTTCATGAAATTTGATGAGTTATTAGTGATTGTAATGGAGGTTGGTGGATTATTAATGAAATTGGAGTTTATTTGGTATTATTCTATTTGTGCAATGGTTTGATATCTATTTCTCGCTCTGTACTATTTAATAACTGTAATTTCGCTCCGATATTCCACGTCCGGGCGTTACAATTTGGCCAGCTATTGATTGTCTAAGATAACAAAATATAATCAATACATGTCAATATATAAAGGGCCCAATCTGGTCCTAGGGGGTGCGCCCAAAAGTGTTATTGGCAGGTGAGAGTTTTATGATCAGGGTGTCTGACATTACATCGAAGTGCTATAATATCTAGATTAATCTAAGACAATGAACCAAGGTGCTATACTATCTCAGCTGTCTATTGACAACCAAAGTGTTATACTCTTTCTACTGTTTATTGACATACAAAGTGCTATACTATCTCGGCTATCTATGGATAACCAAAGTTCTATGCTATCTCAATTGATGAAAATCAATCAAAGTGCTATTTGCTCCAGTGGGTATTTACGTTCTATATGGCCAACTTTTCTCTCTTTTGCTAAACGTGTTACTTGTTATTGGTTTGACATTGACGTTTTACTTGATATCGACTTGCTATCGCTCTCTAACATGGCTTGACATACATCATATAGTTGATCTTGTTCCTTGTACTATACTTGATTCGTGTGATATTTGAACCACGCTACTTGTGCTATTACTTTCTCGACTTACTTAACTCTCTCTATCATTAGTTACTCTGCTCTTTAATGCATTAATCAGTTAAAGCATGCTTGGCTCTTGAGATTTAAGTCCTAATGATTGTTATTGCTCACCCTACATTATTTGATATGTGTTGTCAGGTGAATATGATGATGAGGACCACACTCACGAGGAGGGGGACGAGCAAGTTCCAATGTGATCCGAATGTCGTCCTATTTTCTTAGAGTTTAGTTTAGTTAGTTGTTTTATTTAAATGTGATGAAGTTCTCTGGGCCCATAATTATTGCTCTGAACTAGTGGATGTAATAAACATAGTGAAATGATTAATGAAATACATTTGATTTCATATTATTCAGATGATGCAGTGGTTTGATGTTATTTTTCTCTCTTTACTCGCGCTATATTAACTGTCTCACGTTCCAGTATTCCACGTCAAGGTATGACAGTTTTGTGGTATCAGAGCCTAGGAAGTTTTAAGTCTAGGATGTTCTAGGATGAACAGCCTTGACTACTTGTCAACTATCATACATATGTGTGAAATGGGTAGAACCATGATTAAGATCTAAAAGATATTCACACACGCACTAACCTGGTGCCCCTTTATTATCCTAATGTCCAATTTCTTTTGAAGGAACTTATAAAATTTTCAATGGCTACTAAGCATGCTCAATTACACGACATGCAACAAATAATCCAAGAACTGACCCGTGCCCTGCTACAAGCGGCACAAGGTGGTAGAAAACATAGAGCTGGGGATTAGAAGAGTGAACACACCTCGTTTTGGTGGTACCATAGACCTTGATGAAGCTGAACACTGGCTCAAGGAGATTGAGCACATATTCCACTTTATGCAATGTGCAGATGGTGATAAGTTACTGCCGACCACATTCCAACTAGAAAGGGATGCCTGTGCATGGTAGGAGTCAGTAGAAGCGACCAGAGCTGATGGTCAGTTTATATGGAATGAATTCAAGGAAGAATTTAACCCTAAATACTTCTCTGAACGTGTCCAAGAAAGAAAGGCTACACCAATTTGCTGCTCTCAAACAAAGGAGTCTCTCTGTGGCTGATTATGATGATCAGTTTGGCACCCTACACCAATCATCTTGTTAGCACAGAAAAGATGAAGTCTAGGTGTTTCCTCAAAGGGCTCAAGTCTCAATATATAACACAAATGGTGTAGCAACTCTGATTTTTTTTTAAATTTTTTATAAATAGTATTAATTGAAATAAAATGAGAAAGTAATGAATAAATGTGATACATAGATTTAAATTAGAATAAAGGGTAAACAAATTAGAATAAAAGGAATTAAATCAAAACCCATTAAGCTAAATTAGTAGATGGGTTATACTAGTGGTCTAAACATGAATGAATGGGCCCAATTGTAAAGAGCCCAATTTGGATGGGAGATATTTTGGCCTAATTTCGGAGTTAATTAATTAATAAATTAAATAAGGGTAAGATAAAGACTAAGTGGGTTGTAATTATCCTAAAAAGGAGTCCTCATCCCATCCTAACCCCTTGGTCACGAAATTAGACTTCTCCTCTATCCTATTAGGCAGATAAATGCAAGAAAATATGGAGAAAAAGGTAGAAATTCAGAGTTTGAAGGGAGAGTAGAGTTTTACAAGTGTAGGACTCTTTAAACTCACAAATACACCTCCACTTCGTGCCTAGCCGACCCTATTGAACCTTGGCAGCTTGGAGCACGAGGAGAAGGAGGTTGTGGATGTGAAGAGCAAGGAGGGAAGGCTTGGAGCAAGGGGGAATTCTCCATCTTCAACCCTTCTTCCCTAGGATCTTAAGAGCGTGAAGGGTAGGCAATCTGTAACATCTCAAGCTTTTCGGTTCTCTTCGCCCACATTTTGGATGACTGGCTGCTGACGCGTCCAGCCTGAGCGACGCGTTAGTGTCGCGATGGAGGTGCCCGTTGTGACAGTCATCCCTTGTTGCGACTGCCTTTGTCGTCGTGTTCTGGTCGCGCCCAGTCAATGGGTCGTGACTGCTATCCACTTTTTGGTCATCTGATGCCTGTCAGGATGGCAGGTGTGGAAGACTGACCTGTCGGGTTGTCGCGGCGCCCAGGGCGGGCACATTCTGGTCACTGTCTTGGTCGCCGTCACGATAAGGTTTGTATCGCGATGCCCTGCCTCGTCACGTTCTGGGGGCCAGAGGCTAAAAGCCTTGGCTGGTGCCCCTTTCCCCTCCTTTGGCTATTTTCCTCCTTTCCTCTCCTCTCCGAGGTGGAGAGGCCCCTCCTCTCTCTTCTCCAGCTGTTGGAGCTTGTGGCGAAGCGGTGGCGGCTTGTGCGGAGTGGGAGCGGCGCCGTGGGAGCGAGGAGGAGGCGGCCGTGGCGTCGTGAAGGCTCCTTTGTGGGTTGGTTCTTTGTTCTCCTATAGGGATTCTTGTGCCTTTTCCAATCCGAGTGATTGGAAGTCCCTTTGTGTGTTTGCATGCTTTAAATGCTTTCCCCATGCTCCCCTCCCCTTGGCTATAGTGGTTGTAGCATGTGGGGGACCCCAGGATGTAGCATCCCGGCAGTCAGCCTTCCAGCTATTGTCGCGACCGCCAAGCGCATCGCGACGTCAGAGAAGGCGTCGCCCCGGTCGGATGCGACCTTATCGCGGCGCAGGTGGCCACCGTGATAAGGGTCACGTCACGACCCGGTTCCCCGTCGCGACAAGGTTCTTGTCGCGACACGCCTTCCCGTCGTGACTCAGCGCTTGTCGTGGTGGCCCTGCCCATCGCGTTCTTAACGCGACGGCCGTGTAGGTCGCGATAGCATCTGTTTCACTGTGGGTGTTTCCGTAGCCCATTTGGCGTGTTGACTTGTGCCCCAGGGCAGGGTTGCCCTTCGGACCTTCTGGTATGGAACGCGGCAGGTTGGCTCTCTACGTTCGGTGACCGAAGGTGACACCTTCGTGGCCGTGTCCTAGCGGTGCTAGGAGGCTCGCGTCTGTCTAATAATCGATTGTCCTCGATTATTAGCAGAGCGTTGGTTTTTGTTCTGTCTGGTGGTGTTCTTGTTTCTTGGGCTGTGTCGTGTGTGCCCGCGCTGGCTGACGACCCTTCTGGGGGTTTTCGAAAGGGGTGCCATGCGTGCCTGTGCCTGCTGGGCTTGCCTTGGTTACAAGCTAGCTGTGCTGTTTCTGTTGATGGTTGCCACGCCAGTTCTCTTTCACTCAGTGCTCAACACTCGAGGGCTTGTCCGCGAGACAAGTTGTTATCATTTCCTGGGACCCCTAGCCCCGCGCGCCTGTGTGAGAGGGTGTTGCTCTGGCGGGCGTACTCAAGTGTCAGACTTGGAGTAGAAGGGGAAAACGGTGGGGGCAGCGGTGTGAGCCGTTTGTAGAGCTCTCTTAGCTGGTCTAGGTCTCCGAGGTGGTTTAGGCGCTCGTCCGGTGTGGACCAGCTAGTCCGTCTCACTGCGTCGCTCTGCGTTGGTTCTAGAGCCGCATAGGGAGGTCAGGCGTGGGGCCGCAGTTCGGGCGGACTGTAGTGTTTGTGGTTGTGTTCTTTGCTGTGACTCGCTAGCCTCACTCTACCTAGGGAGGTCATAGGCAGGAGTCAGCGGCTGGCAAGAAAGAGGGGTGGACTGTGTGTCCCCCTCTTAGCAGCCTGTGGCGGTGGCTTGGTTGCTCTTGCTGTGACGGTGTTTCACGCTGGTTCCGAGATTGGGTTTCGCGTCGCCCTAGCCTGCACGGTGGTTGTAGCCTAGCCTTGTCTAGTTCCGTAGGCTTGGTTGGTTTGGCCTCGTGGGCTGTGCTTAGTGGTTTCCACTCTATGGGTTCTCTCGGGGTGCCTGGTGTAGGCACCCGATTGCTGTTTCGGTAACCCGTTCCTTGGTGCCGTCTGTTGTGGGACTGGAGTGTGTAGTTCCTTGACCTCGTGGAGTGCCCGAGGTGCAGGGTGGTTCTGTTTGTGAGCCCTCGACCTTGTGGAGGACTGAGGTGGCCGTGCCTGTGGTGAGACGTTCGTTCTCACTTGGTTGCTTGGTGTCTCTCGGGGTGCCACCTTGTTGTTCCTTCCCGACCTCGTGGAGGTCCGGGATGTTGGTGCTTGTGTCGTGAGACTCTGGTCTCATGTGGTTGCTTTGGTGTTCCTTGAGCTTCTTTGTCTCGGCGGGTGTGTGCTGAGGTGTTGCTTTAGTATGTGTTGACTGTACTGGTTCTGCGGGAGTCATGTTTGGCCCGACCCGGATTGTGGTTGAGGCGTTTCTCTGTTCCGCTGCTTTGTAGTAATCTGTGCTAGGTGTTTCTCGCTTTACTGCTTTATAGAGTAGTTTTGCTTCTGCTTGTTGGAGTTCCTGCTACTCTGGCTGGTATGGGACTAGTTATCCCTACTGAGTCTTGTTCGCGAGGCTCACCCCCCTACTCTCTTCAGGTAGGGACTCGCTGTCACCGGAGTTCGTTGCCAGACGGTCGTGGTGGCGGCTTGTTCACCGTGTGTTGCCAGCAGTGTGAGTTGTGAGTGTGAGTGCTCTTTGTACCGTGAGTTGAGAGTGGCTTTTTGCAAGTCCTCGGGGTATGCCCCATAAGGACTGCACCTTTCTTTCTGTACCTGTACTTTTAATTGGGACATGTTGTATATAATTTCTTTATTAATGTACAAACTTTATTTTTATAGTTATTTGAATTCATTGCTTATCTCACTGGACTAAATTCTAATCCCTCCGGGTCATCGGATCTGTGGGTGGCGGCGTGACCTTCGGGGGTCCCTAGAGGGGGTCCGGGAGGTCGGGTCGTTACAGTGGTATCAGAGCTCAGGGGTCCAAAAGATTTGTAATGAGTTAATAAATATGGCAGTCCCAAAGAAAGGTACTCGTGCGCTGCTGGCCCATCCGTGTAGAGTGTTGTTAGGTGAGCATTTGGCTCTTTGTTGCAGGTGGCTAGCTTTCCAGCAGGGTCTGAGTGTGAGCTGAAGGAGAGTGTTGCTGTTGTTGCTGGGTGCGCGTGATGCGAGCGTGGTTGCGTTTTCGCTCGTGTTGCAGTTGGGTTTGTCCTCAGCCTGCACGTTCGTGTGGGTGTGTCACGAAGGCTGAGAGAGCCTACGTGTGGTGTGGCCTTCACCGGTGCAGGGTTGTGGTCTGCGGAACCGGTAGAAGGTGTCCTTGCCTTGTTGACTATCTCCTTGTTGTTGGGGTGTGTCCTTGTTGGTTGTCCCCCCTTGTTGTTGGGGCGTGTCCTTGTTGGATGTCACCCCCCCCCCCCTTTAGTGTTGGGGTGTGTGTGTTGTGTTTGGCCTTGTGTGCCTGTGCGCCGTTGGGCGCTGTACTCTGCTCAGTCAGCATCTTTGCTCGAGCTAAACAAATGCTTGTGTGCCGTGTTGCACCGCTGGTTGAGCGTTGCGACACATGTTTGTGGTTGTTTCCAGCCTTGTGCTGGCTAGTTGTGAAACTCTGGTGGGGTGCTCCCAGAGTTCTTCTCTGTTGGTTCTGGTAGAAGTGAGGTTTTCCCCAGAACTATGTTGTCCTCATTTCTGGTTGTTGCGGCGTTGACCTCTGGGTTGAGGTGCATCGCTTGGCTACTTGTGTTCTGGTGATGTTTCCCTAGAACTGTTTGTTGTTGTCCTAGTTAGAGTTCCTCTCCCTCTGGGACTGCTTCTGTGCTCGTTAAAGTCTTCCACTGTGTTACCTCCTTGGTTTGAGGTCTCTGTTGTCTGGTTGGTTTCCGTTGCATTGCCCTCGAGGTTGCGGTGCATCGCTTGGTTGCTCTGTGTTCTGGTGCGGTTTCCTAGAGCTGTTGGTTGTTGTCCTGGCGAGGTTCGCTCTCAGGACTGTTCTGACTTGTTTCTGCCAGTTGTTGTGCTACCTCAGGGTTGAGGAATGCAGCTGTTGTTCTGGTGGGTTTTCCCAGAACAGTGCCTTGGTGGTTCTGGTGGAGGTTCTCTCAGAACCAGTTTGTGTTGCTTCCACTGTCTACTGTGTTCTCTCTGTTGGCCGTTTGTTTGCGCTGCGTTTTGGTGATGTTTTCCCAGAACGGCTTTTGGTGCTTTGGGTAGGGGTCCTCCCCAAGCTGCCTTGTGTTGTTTTTTTGTTTGTCGCTGCTCTCTCTCTGTGGAGATGAGCTGTCGCCATTGCCGGTTGGACTGTCCGTGTTACAGTTTGCCTGGGTGTTGTTGGTCAAGGTGTGGTGCCTTTGTCTGGCCGTGGTGCTGGCTAGATTGTCTTCCTGATCATTTTTCGTGTTTCCCGGCTACATTTGTGGGACTTCGTGTGCCCCCATAGTCAGGAGGTTTGTTTTGTTTCTCGTGCCCTACGTGCTCTGCCAGATGGTAGTCTAGTGAGTTCCATGGGTGTCTGGCTGGTTGTGCTTCTGTGGAAGTGCCAGTCTCATTTAGTGTTTTCCCCTTGCATGTGAAAGAAACTCGTTGTGAGAGTTCTCCTCCCTTGCTTTCTGTTGGTTGCTCAGGGTGGTGGTGCTTTCACATGGCATTTGGTGCCATGTCGCGCACGTGGCGACCTTTGTGGCGAAGGTCCCTCCCCTTGTGCTGCCTTGAGGTTGAGCTGGTTGCTCCCCTCGTGTGCGTGGTTTCTTTGTGGTGCGATAGGTTGTGGTGACCTATTGTCTGGTCTCTTGCTGTGCTGGTTTCTTGTCACCTGACTGGACGATGTAGGGTCGTGTTCCCTGTGTTCAGCGTGAGGCGGCACTCTTCTGTTTGGCTTGCTTGTGCAGGCATCGTTCCGGTGCGTGTTTTGCTTGTGCCTCGGCTATGCTTGGGAGGCACTTGTCGTCGTTGGGCGTATGTCCCTCCCCACCTGTGGTGGTAAGATCGGTGCCCTGTATTTGTGTGCTTCTAAGATCCAATGTAGTTGTTGCGCTCTTGAAGCTGATGGTTCTCCGTGTGTTTTGCTTGTGTAGGTCTCTTGTGGAGAGTCCTTCCTGTTAGCCAGTGTTGTTTTGGCCTGTGGTGCAACTGTGTTACATCTTGTCTAGTTTTGATGCTTGTGGTAGCACCCTGTGCTCGTGATCGAGTGGTATGTTTTGTTTCGTTTGGAGCCTGGGTGCATTGTATTGCACTTTGGGTGGCTCCTGGTGCTTGTGAGAGCACTGTGCGTTGTGTTGTTTTTCCTGATCGTGAGCTTGTGCGTCGTTTCGCGAGTTGCTCAGTGTTTGAGGCATTGAGCTTTCCGCCTCTGGGACACTTTGTGCTGGCCGTGCCTTGTGGTTGTACCGTTACCGCTGAGGGATGGCTGCTTTGCCTTGTTTAGGCAGCCTTATCGGTGGTACGCCAGGCGTTGGTCGTGGCCTGTGTCTGAGTTTCCCCTCTAACCTTAGGGAGTGAGTGTGTTCGGTTGGGGTACCCTTTTTTGGTTTGGATTTCTTTGAGGTCGACATGCTGTCTTCGACCTCTGTAGTTGTTTCGATTCCCGTGCGGTTTGCCGACGTCCTGAGCTCTTGGCTTTGCCAACCTTAGACGTCTTCCCTAGTTTTGCCTCTGCGCGTGTTCCTGTGCAGTGTGTTGTTTAGGTTTCTATTGCTCCACAGTCGTTGGGTGTTCTGGTCAGACCATGAGGATGACCTGGGTGAGATCTAGTGGTGCCGTCAGACACTGTCTTGCTCGCCGTGGGTTCTCCACGTGCGTGTTTTTTGATTGGTTTTGGGTCACCATTAAGAAACTCTCGTTTGGCCTTTCCGTAGGTGCTAGCTGTTGCTAGTTGTGCGGAGCTATTCAGCGGAGTTTTATGGATGACCTCTTGGCATTTTCCTTAGTTATCGTCAGTAACTGGGACCTCTGTCTAGCCGCTAGTGATGGAGTGAGTTACTGACCGGTTGGTCTCAATAGTGTGGGCTGTTGAGGGCTCAGTCGTGGTTTTCAATTGGCGTTTCCAGTGTTTCTAGTCGGCTTGGTGCGCGCCGCACCTGTGGAGTTGTCGACATCTGCTTGTGTGCTCTGCGCCCTGCGAGCTGTCGAATGTCTGGTTTGGCACTCCCCTTGTGGCGAGGTCATGGTGTTGACCACTGGGAAGTCGTAGTACGACTTGGTGGTCCCTTGGCACCTGTTGTTTTCTCCGACCGGGTTTCGCCCTTGATTTCGAGGACAAAATTATGTTTTTTGTTGAGTGTATTATAACATCTCGGGCTTTCCAGTTCTCTTCGCCCGCATTTTGGTTGACTGGCTGCTGACGCGTCCGACGTGAGTGACGCGTTAGTGTAGCGACGGAGGCGCCCGTCGCGACAGTCATCCCTTGTTGCGACCGCCTTTGCCGTCGCGTTCTGGTCGTGCCCAGTCAACGTGTCACAATTACTTTCCGCTTTTCGGTCGTTTGACGCCTGTCAGGATGGCAAGCGTGGCAGACTGACCTGTCGGGTTGTCGCGGCGCCTAGGGTGGGTCACAGTCTAGGCGGCCGTCGCGATAAGGTTTGTATCGCGACGTCTTGCCCCGTCACGTTTTGGGGGCCAGAGGCTAAAAGCCTAGGCCGGTGCCCCTTTCCTTTCCTTTGGCTTTTTTCCTCCTTTCCTCTCAACTCTGAAGTGGAGCCCTCCTCTCTCTTCTCCAGCAGTTGGAGCTCGTGGCGGAGCGGCGGCGGCTCGTGCGGAGTGGGAGCGGCGCCATGGGAGCGAGGAGAAGGCGGTCGTGGCATCGTGAAGGCCTTTTTGTGGGTTGGTTCTTCGTTCTCGTATAGGGATTCTTGTGCCCTTTCCAATCCGAGTGGTTGGAAGTCCCTTTGTGTGTTTGCATGCTTTAAATGCTTTCCCCATGCTCCCCTCCCCTTGGTTGTAGTGGTTGTAGCGTGTGGGGGACCCCGAGATGTAGCATCCCAGTGGTCGGCCTTCCAGCTGATGTCGCGACCGCCGAGAACATCGCGACATCAAAGAAGGCGTCGCCCCAGTCGGACGTGACCTTATCGCGGTGCAGGTGGCCGCCGCGATAAGGGTCGCATCGCAACCCGGTTCCCCGTCGCGATAAGGTTCTTGTCGCGACGTGCCTTCCCGTCGCGTCTCAGCGCTTGTCACGGTGGCCCTGCCAGTCGCGTTCTTAACGCGACGGCCGTGTAGATCGCGACAACATCTGTGTCGCCGTGGGTGTTTCCGTGGCCTGTTTGGCGTGTTGGCCTGTGCCCCACGGCAGGGTTGCCCTTCAGACCTTCTGGTAGGGAACGCGGCAGGTTGGCTCGCTACGTTCAGTGACCAAAGGTGACACCTTCGAGGCCGTGCCCTAGCAGTGCTAGGTGGCTCGCATTTTTCTAATAATCGATTATCTGTCTGCAAATCGATTATTAGCAGAGCGTTGGTTTCTGTTCTGTCTGGTTGTGTTCCGATTTCTCGGGCCGTGGCGTGTATGCCGGCGTTGGTCGACGGCCCTTCTGGAGGTTTCCGAAACGGGTGCCGTGTGTGCCTTTGCCTGCTGGGCTTGTCTTGGTTACAAGCCAGCTGTGATGTTTTTGTTGGTGGTTGCCATGCCAGTTCTCTTTCGCCCAGTGCTCGGCACTCGAGGGCTTGTCCGCGAGATAGGTTGTTACCGTTTCCTGGGACCCCTAGCCCCGCGCGCCTGTGTCAGAGGGTGTTGCTCCGAACGGCGGGCGTGCTCAAGTCTCAGACTTGAAGCAGAAGGGGAAAACAGTGGGGGCAGCAGTGTGAGCCGTTTGTAGAGCTTTCTTAGCTGGTCTGGGTCTCCGAGGTGGTTTAGGCACTCGTCCGGTGCGGACCAGCTAGTCTGTCTCACTACCTCGCTCTACGTTGGTTCCAAAGCCACGTAGGGAGGTCAGGCGTGGGGCCACAGTTCGGCCGAACTGCGGTGTTTGTGGTTGTGTTCTTTGCTGTGACTCTTAGCGGCCTGTGGCGGTGGCTTGGTTGCTCTTACTATGACGATATTTCACGTTGGTTCTGAGATTGGGTTTCTCATTGTCCTAGTCTGCACGGTGGTTGTAGCCTAGCCTTGTCTAGTTCCGTGGGCTTGGTTGGTTTGGCCTCGTGGGCCGTGCTTAGTGGTTTCCGCTCTGCTGGTTCTCTTGGGGTGCCTGGTGTAGGCACCTGACTACTATTTTGGTAACTCGTTCCTCGGTGCCGTCTATGGTGGCACCGGAGTGTGTAGTTCCCTGACCTCGTGGAGGGCCCGAGGTGCAGGGTGGTTCTGTTTGTGGGCCCTCGACCTTGTGGAGGTCTAAGGTGGCCGTGCCTGTGGTGAGACGTTCGTTCTCACTTGGTTGCTTGGTGTCTCTCGGGGTGACACCTAGTTGTTCCTTCCCAACCTCGTGGAGGTCCGGGATGTTGGTGCTTGTGTCGTGAGACTTTGGTTTCACGTGGTGGCTTCGGTGTTCCGTGAGCTCTTTTGTCTCAGTGGGTGTGTGTCGAGGTGTTGCTTCCACATGTGTTGACTCCGCTAGTTCTGCAGGAGTCGTGTTTGGCCCGACCCGGGTTGTGGTCGAGGTGTTTCTCTCTTCCGCTGCTTTGTAATACTATGTGGTAGGTGTTTCCCGCTTTACTTCTTTGTAGAGTAGTTTTGCTTCTACTTGTTGGAGTTCCTGCTGCTCTGGCTGGTAAGAGACTGGTTATCCCTACTGAGCCTTGTTCGCGAGGCTCACCCCCCTACTCTCTTCAGTAGGAACTTACTGTCGCAGGAGTTCGTTGCCAGATGGTCGTGGTGGCGGCTTGTTCACCGTGCGTTTCCAGTAGTGTGAGTTTTCAGCGTGAGTGCTCTTTGTACCGTGAGTTGAGAGTGGCTTTTTGCAAGTCCTCTGGGTATGTCCCATAAGGACTGCACCTTTCTTTTTGTACCTATACTTTTATTTAGGACATGTTGTACAAAATTTCTTTATTAATGTACGAACTATATTGTTATAGTTATTTGAATTCATTGCTTATCTCATTAGACTAAATTCTAACCCTTCCGGGTCTTCGGATCCGTAGGTGGCGGTGCGACCTTTAGGGGTCCCTGGCGGGGGTCTGGGAGGTCGGGTCGTTACACAATCTCTCAAGCAAAATTAAATTAATCTCATCCCCAAGTAGACTATGATCCCTCTATCAAAGCCCCATGTTTGCCCCAATTTTCGTTGTGCCATGAAAGCGTATTTCATGCTTCAATCTCTGTCATGAACATGTACCCAAACTATTTGTTTGCTTTCAATCCATGAATACACTCGATTTCATGCCTTGCAAATTTCATCATAAATACTGCATGATGTTAGGAATCGAATGATCCCAATTCCCCCAATTTCCATCATGCATCCAATGCGAATTAAATCGGATTCTATCACTGTGCATGTTTTAGGTCACCGAAAAGTAACCTAATTAAAGCATGCCCATTACTTGCCTATTTTCTAATTACTCATGCCTGTTGATACATCTACATGTCTATTTTCCTTTAAACTGGTTTCATGATTTTTGGACATGCATGCGATTTTATATCGATTTTTGAATAGCCCTGTATCATGTCCATGGAGTACTGGCCCTAAATCCTAAAAGAACCAGTTCCCTTTTGGGTTTGGCCAGGCTCTCTGAGATCGCGACGGCCCGACCCGTCACGATTCTCAAGAGGGTCGCGACAGCCGAGTGCATCGCGTCATGAATGTGGCTGTAACGACCCAACCTCTCGGACCCCTGCTAGGGACCCCGAAGTTCGCGTCGCCACCCACGGATCCGAAGACTTGGAAGGGTTGGAAGAAATAGTCTAGTGAGATATGTACTGAATTTAAATAACTATAACAATATAACAACTGTACAACGTGCCCCAAGTAAAGGCACATGTACAAGAAGAAAGGTGCAGTCCTTAAGGGGCATACCTAGAGAACTTGCAAAGCACAACTCTCAAATCACTCAGGTACAAGAGCTCACGACACTCGCTCTCACTACTGCTGACAACACACAGCGCAACAACGAAGTGAGAACGACGTCTCACCACAAGCACGGCCACCTCAGACCTCCACAAGGTTGAGGCCCGACAAACAGAACCACCCCGGACCCCGGACACACCACGAGGTCAGAAAGCCACACGTACCGGTGCCACCACGGATTGGCGCCCAAGAACGGGACTACAGAACCGAGAAGACACCGAGCGGAAACCACCAGAAGCACAGGTCTGCACAAGGCCAGACCAATGACGCCCACAGAGACTAGACACAGCCAGGCTGTAACCGCCGTGTAAGCTCGAGCAACAAGTCGTACTTGGAAGCGTCATGAGGAAACGTCGTCTCAACAACAGCAACCAAGTCACCGCCACTAGCAGCCAAGAAGGGGGACACGCCGTCCACGCCCTCTGCTCGCCAGCGTAGCTCCTGCCTCCCCTCCACGGAAGAGCGAGGCAGAGCCGCCACAGAAACACACAAACGCACGCAACACTGCAGTATGGCCAAGCTGCGGCCCCACGCCTAGCACCACTACGTGGCTTCAGAACCAACGCAGAGAGAGGCAGTGAGATAAAGGACCATCTGGGCCACGCCGGGAAGAAAACACCTCAACAACCTCGGCGTCCCCCCCCAGACGAGAGCTCTACAAATGACTCAACGCCACTGTCCAAACCTCGTTTTCCCCTCAGCTCCAGAGTCCACCAAGTCGGCTGCCAACTAGAGCATGCTCGTAGCCCAGAGCACTCCCTCAACAGGCTCCCGTGGATGGGGGTCCCAGGCAAGGGAGACAACCTCTGAACAGGTTAAGCCCTCAAGTGCCAAGCACTGGGCAAACAGGTGGGGCAAGCATAACAAGAAGCATGCCGAAACACTAGCTTGTAAACCATGACAAGCCCAGCAAGCGCGAGGCACGCACAGACCCTCAAGAGGGCCGTCGGGCAACCAATGCATGCACAAACGACTAGAACCTCGGAACACCACCAGACAAGATGGAAAACCCGTCACTCTGCTAATAATCGATTGACCATCGGTCAATCGATTATTAGACAGACACGACCCTCCTGGCACCGCCGCCAGGACACGGCCTCGAAGGTGTCACCTTCAGTCACTGAACACAGCCAGGTAACCTGCCGCGTTCCCCACCTGAAGGTCTTGAGGGCAAGCCAGCCCTGGGGCACACGCTGACACCCCAACCGGAACCACGGAACACGAAAGGCAAACACAGGCACTGTCGGTCCCCCTAGGCAATCGCGATACCATCATGACGGGGAAGGGCACCGCGACAGGAACCTTGTAGCGATGGGGCAGCACGTTGCGACAGCAACCCTGTCGTGATTGAAAAACACATCGCGACAGCGATCCTTATTGCGACAGGCGAACGCGTCGCGATAAGGTCGCACCTGACCGGGTAGACGCCTCTTCTGGTGTCGCGACGCACACTGTGGTCACGACACCAGCAGAGAGGCAGACCCACGGGATGCTCCATCCCACGGCCGCCCACAAGCCATACACATACCACACGGGGAGGGGAGTATGGAGAAGCAGTAAACATTATCTACAAACCCTGAGGAGATCTCAATCCACCCGGATCGAGAAGAGTTCAAGCAATCCCTACCTTAAACGAAGAACGAACCCCAATAGGGCCCTTCACGTCTGATTGGCCACCTCCTCCTCGCTCCATGCAAGCTCCACGACGCCGGGACACCACGCACGACCTTCCTCCTCACCTGAAACACACAAAGGGGGGAGAGGGAGGTGGAGCACCACCGGAGGGGGAGAAGAGGGGGGAAGGAGGGAGAGAGAGGGGGAAGGGTCGCCGGCCAAGGCCTTATGCCTTCGGCATCCAAGACGCGACGGAGCGACGCGTCGCGTTAAGGACCTTAAAGCGATGGTTCAGAGCACCGTGACAAGAACGCGTTCCCCAGGGACGCCACGACAACGCGACAAGTCGTACTGACACACCTGCCACCCTGACAGGCATTAGACGACTAAAACGACAGAAAGCTATCACGACCCGTTGACCGGGCGCGACACGAAGACATGATGGTGAAGCCGGGCGCGACAAGAACACGACGCACGCGCTCGTCGCGATAAGGATGACTGTCGCGTCGGACACCCACTACCCGACACTAACGCATCACCCAACCTGGACATGTTAGTGGCTAGTCATCCCAGTCACCGGACGGAAAGCTGGGTCTTACACCCTACCTCCCTTAAAACAATTTCGTCCTCGAAATTTAAGGCACACGTAAAAGATCCCGAGGCACAAAACGAAGCACAGGGAGTAAACGTAAGACCAATGCGATTAAGACATTAAGTCTCAACATGACTTCCTTGTGGCAACAATCGCACAACCAAACACGCGCGGAGCACACGAAGCGCAGGTGCGAAGAGCCACTAAGTCTCACCACGACCTCCTCGTGGCATCACCCACATCGCCAAATGTGCATGGAGCACAAGAAGCCGGAAAACCAGCGGCTCACACAATGGGTTCCAAACACATGGGGAGCACACAACCAAAAACCCAACGGCTCACAACACGCTCCAAACACACTTGGAGCACCAGGCCGAGAAACCAACGACTCACTCCAGCCACACGTGGGGCGTCCAAACAGGATGACAACCCCATAGGTGCTGAGCAACGCCAAAACCGACCTGAGAGGTAGAAAATGCCAGCCAAAAACTCGCACGACTGCAGCCACCAACATACCCCTCTGTTGGGACCAGCAACCTACTCTGTCGCTAGAAAAACCCAACAGAGGACGCTGTTGTCGACAGCAACATGAGAATCACCAGTTAATAACTCACTTTATCGTTAGCGAAATCCGACAGAGTACACAGTTGGTAACAACAACTAGGAAAATCACCTGAGAGTCAAGCACAACACTCAGGGGAACGGCCTCATGCTACTGGTAGCAGCTAGCATCGGTAACCAGCCCAACCGAGAAGTCACGCGAGCGACGAGAACCAGAGCAACATCGCGCTCGCGGAGAATCTGCAACACACGGAATGACGTCCACTGTCACCACTAGGTTTCACCCAGACCTTCCTCGTGGTCCAATAGGGACAGCAACGCATGCGGAGAAACCTCAACATGTGGAAGTGGCGTCCACTGTCACCACTAGGTCTCACCCAGACCTTCCTCGTGGTCCGACAAGGATACCAAATGCACGCGGAACCACAGAAACTGGGAGTTACATGATACACAATGTGGCACACCGTGACAGAAACACGAAAGATGTCTGAGGTTAAGCAAATCCGGGCACCTCCAGTGTCGACAAACCACGTGGTCAAGTACTAGAAAGCCAATAGGTTTCACTGTCACCAAACAAATCGACAGGAGACTCCACCATCGGCTTCCAGACTCACCAACGCCACGCACAACCGGAGAACCAATGAAGAGTTGGAAGCACACCCGCCACGTGCACATAGAGCTTAGCACGTGTACCAACGTGCCAACCACCAGAAAGATGCACAACCACACGGGAACTGAAGCAACCACAGAGGTCGAGAACAACACGTTGACCTTAGAGGACCCCAGACCGAAGTAGGGTACCATAACCTAACACACTCGCTCCCAAAGCGAGAGGGAAAACCCGAACACAGGCCACGACCAAAGCCTGGTGTACCACCAATAGGGCTACCTAGACAAGGCAAAGCAGCCACCCCACAGCGGCAATGGTATAACCACAAGACTCAGGCTAGCACACATGTCCCAGAGGCGGAAAGCTCAACACCTCCAACATCGAGTGAAATCGTGAAATGACACCCAAATCTCACAAACAGACACACGGCACAATACATGGTGCTATCACAAGCACCAGAAGCCACCCAAGGTGCAACACAATGTATCAAGACTCTAGATGGCATGAAACCGAAACACTCAGGCACGAGTGCGCGGTGCTACCACAAGCACCAAAAACTTAGCAAAGTGCAACACAGGTGCACCAGCAGTGCAAGTGGAGAAGGTGGCACTCCTTGGGACTACTATTTGACACATAATGAAATGCAATAAGCGATTGAACGCATTTAACTGATTGATGTCTAGTTTTCCATCCTTCAATTTGAATTCGGGACCAATAATCCCTAAACCTTTCACCTGGATATCCACAGTGTGAACTCCACTGTGTCCAGAGGTAGTCACACCAAAGAGAGATGCCAAAAGGTCTCGTGTGACCCTAATCTGAGTTCCCTTGACCATGGAAGTCAGGGTTCTGTCTTCCTCTGTCTTCAGACATACATAGAAAGCTTTCACAAGGTCCAGATAACTTACTTCTGATAGGGTGGCTATCTTTGTCCACTTCAATCTGCCCATAGCTGCGACAATACTGCCCATTCCATTCTTCTGTAAGTCAGCCACATCTACTGCTTTGTGGCCGCGAAGCTTGGTCTTTACTGAAGCATATCTTTCCTGCTGCTTGGCGGTAAGAAATGCAGCTCCATAGCCACCGACGCTGCCGGAGACACCAGAAGAGGCCATGGTTTTGGATGGGAAGAGTTACTAGATGATCGAAATAGAGAAAGGAGTAGAACCCGTCAAGAAATTTCTCGCGGGAAAAAGGTGGAAGCTTGAAATCTCAGGGAGTCGATGCCAGAGTCGATAGGGTATCACCTCAGGCAGAAGGAGGAATATGATGAAGGGATGCGAATTGTTGCCGCACAAACTTCGGGATATAAAGGAAAAATAAAAGAATGACCTTTAGAATTTAGAGGCGCTATTCAATGAAATAAATTCTTATAAAATAACGAACTGACATGACAAACTTAAAAGGATAGACAATAATTGGAATTTTGCTCAATTTTTGGGAGGAAAAATAATTTTAAATTCTGAAAATTAATATTTCAGTTTTAAACAGATGATTCTTTCACAATTTACACATGCCTAATTCCCTTCTAAGAGAAGTAAATCTCTCTTAGGGTAAGACCTTTGTGAAGATATCTGCTAACTGATTGTTTGATTCAATAAATGAAATATCAATGTTGTCATTTGCTACATGATCACGAATGAAATGATATCTAACCTCAATGTCTTTAGTCCTTGAGTGCTGTACTGGATTCTTGGTTAGATTTATAGCACTGGTGTTGTCGCATAACAATGGAATTGTCTTGATATGTAACCCATAATCCTCAAGTTGCTGCTTGATCCATAGGAGTTGTGTGCAACAACTTCCAGCAGCTACATACTTAGCTTCAGCTGTTGACAGAGCTACTGAATTTTATTTCTTTGAGGACCATGATATCAAACAACCTGCAAGGAATTGACAACAGCCACTGGTGCTTTTTCTGTCTATTTTGCATCCAGCGTAATCAGCATCAGAGTATCCTACCAAATTAATTTAACATGATTTTGGATACCATATACCTAAGTCATAGGTTCTAACTAAGTATCTAAATATTCTTTTGACATTAATTAAATGGGATTCTTTAGGATCTGCCTGATACCTAGCACACATACATACACTAAACAATATATCAAGTCTACTAGCAGTTAAGTATAGTAAAGATCCTATCATACCTCTGTAGATTTTTTGATCTACATTCTTACCATCTTTGTCACTGTCCATTCTTATTGATGTGCTCATGGGTGTTGATAATGGCTTGGCATTTTCGAATCCAAACTTCTTTAAGAGTTCCTTGGTATATTTGGCTTGACATATGTGGGTGCCTTCTTTTCCTTGCTTAATTTGCAATCCAAGGAAGTAGTTAAGCTCCCACATCATGCTCATCTCGAATTCTCCCTGCATAAGCTTCTCAAAGTACTTGCAAAGAGATTCGTCCGTAGAACCAAATTTTATATCAACAACATATATTTGAACAAGCAGAATATGTTTAACCTTAGATTTGACAAATAGTGTACTATCTACTTGACCTCTAGTAAAACCATGGTCTAGTAGAAAAGCCTTTCATACCAGGCCCTAGGTGCTTTTTTTAAACCATATAAAGCTTTGTGCAACTTAGAAACATGGTTGGGAAAATCAATGTCATCAAAACCTGGAGGTTGTTCTACATAAACTTCCTCCTTAATAAAACCATTAAGAAATGCAGACTTTACATCCATTTGAAATAATTTCACATCTAGTGCAGATGCATATGCAAGTAATATTCTAATATCCTCAAGTTTGGCTACTGGTGCATAGGTTTCATCGAAATCTATGCCTTCATCTTGGGAATAGCCTTGAGCTACTAATCTGACCTTGTTTCTTAAGATCACACCACTTTCATCCAATTTATTTCTGAACACCCATTTGGTGCCAATTACTAGATGATTTGATGGTCTAGGAACAAGTGACCACACATGGTTTCTCTAGAACTGATTAAGTTCATCTTGCATGGCTAAAATCCAAGATTAATCAGTAAGAGCTTCATTTACTCTCCTAGGCTCTATTTGAGAAACAAAAGCTAAATAATCACATAGAATTATGTTACCTCTTGTTCTTACCCCTACAGATGGATCACCAATGATGTTTTCAGGAGGGTGATCTCTCTTATATTTCCATTCCTTTGGAAGATTTTCATGTTCTATGTCCTTTTGTTGCAAGTCTTCCAGAGGTGGATCTTCCTTGTCCTCAATTGATGAGTTCTTTAGCTTTTTAGACAATTCATCTGCATCATCATTATCACTATCTTCTTCCTTTCTCAAGGAAGAGTTAGTTTCATCAAAAATAACATGTACTGACTGCTCAATCAATAAAGTACGCTTGTTGAACACTCTATATCCTTTAGGTTTAGAAGCATACCCCATGAAGATGCATTCATCTGATTTGGCATCTAACTTACCAATGTTTCTTTTGTCGTTGTTGTGGATGAAGCATGGACATCCAGATGTCTTGAAGTGACTAATCTTAGGCTTCTTTCCTTTGAATAACTCATACACAGTCTTCTTCAGAATCGACCTGATCATTACTCTGTTGATGATGTAGCTTGCTGTGTTGACTACTTCAGGCCAAAAATATCTTGGCAGATCATATTCTGATAACATTGTTCTTGCCATGTCCAATAAAGTCCTGTTCTTTCTCTCAGCAACTCAATTCTGCTGTGGTGTCCTTGGTGCTGAGAAATTGTGTTCAATTCCTTGGTCATCACAGAATTTGGAAAATTTCTCATTCTAGAATTCTCCTCCATGGTCTGATCGGATTCCAACAATGCAATACTTCTTATCTTTCGAACCTTTTTGCTGAAGCTCACAAAATTGTCAAACGTATCATCCTTGTGTTCCAAAAAAGATACCCATGTGAATCTCGAATAGTCATCTACAATAACAAATCCATATTGCTTTCCTTCTACACTGGTGGTCCTCATTGGCCCAAATAAGTCCATGTATAAGAGTTCTAAGGGTTTAGAGGTTATCACCATAGTCTTTGACTTGAATGAGGATTTTACATGCTTCCCTTTTGCACAAGGCCCGCAGATGCCTTCCAATCTTGTGCAAATTTTAGGTAGACCTTCTACTAGGCTTCTCTTAATCAGCTTCTTTATGCCATCCAGACTGCAGTGGCCCAATCTTCTGTGCCACAGCTCAGTTGACTGCTCCTTGCTTGCCGCTAAGCAGATGTCTTGATCTTTTAATTCTTCCAGATGAAGTACATATAGGTTCTTCTCTTTGTTGGCTTCAAAGATGACTACACCATCTTTCACAATGCTGCACTTTTTACTCTTGAAAACTGATCTGATGTCCTCTATCACATATTGACTGATACTGATAAGATTGTGTTTCAGTCCTTTGACGCACAACACATCTTCAATGACAGTTGTGCCTCTACTGCATACTGATCCACTGCCTATCACAGTCCCCTTTCCATTGTCTACATAGGTGACTGTGCCTTCTTCAGCTTTGAGGTGAGAGAATAGCTTTCTGTTACCTGACATATGCCTTGAGCACCCGCTGTCCAAGTACCATTTTGATGCTCGAAGGCCTCCCTAAAATAAAGACACTAAGCTTTAGGTACCCAAGTTCTTTTGGGTCCTTGCTGGTTAGTATTCTCATCTTTCATCCTTTATTTTTTATTATCCAGATTTGCTTGGACTGTTATTTTGGTATGTCCTAGCTTGTTGCAGTGACTGCAACATTGTTCTAGTCATTTTTTCATATGGAGTATATTTAAAGTTTGATTTATATGCTATATCTTGTTCAGGTACGAATTTTAGAGTTGGATATGTTTTAGGATATACTCTTGTATCTTCATTATCTAGTGGAATGTAACCTAATCCATTCTTCCTTTTACCTGATCTTTTGGCTCCTCTTAGTATTAAGGAATTTTTACCATTAGTAAATTTTTCTAATGTACTTGATAGTTTATCATTTTCTTCTGTTAGTCTTTTGATTTCATTTTTTAATTCGTCTAAACTTTCTTGTTTTTATAATTTTGTTATTTGAGTATTTTTATCTTTTAGATTTTCGCATAGCAACTCATTTCTTCTTTTAAGTTCACTAACTTGCTTCTCTAGTTGTTCATTTTTTGATTTTAAATCTGAATTGGTATTCTCTAGACATGCAACATTTTTCTTACTAGCTTTTAATAATTTAGATACTTCTATTTATCATATAGTTCATTAAAAGTATTTTCTAAGTTATCTGAATCCGAATCATTACAGGAATCAAAGGATGAGTCAGAGTTTACCTTTTCTGCGATATCTGCCATGAAGGCTAGGTTAGCCTTTTCTTCTTCCTCAGTGTTTAAGCTTGACTCGCTATCTGAGTCACTGCTGTTGTCCCAAGCTGCTGCCATGGAATTCTTCTTATATCTTCTGAACTTTCTTGAGTTGTCCTTCTTTCTGAATTCATATTTCTTGAGCTTTGGACACTCTGCCTTGATGTGTCCTGGCTTCTTGCACTCATAACAAATTGGTTCATTCTTCTTGATGTCCTTTGCTTCAGGTTCCTTGAAATCCTTTCCCTTTTTAAAGTATCGTCTGCCAGATTGATACTTCTTTTTCTTGGCCAATATCCGTTGTAGTCTCCTAGACAGCATTGCTCTTCATCTTTATTGTCTTCACTACTGGCTTCATCTCCTGATTGTTCCTCAGAGCTGCTTTCTACTACTTTGAGGGCATTTGTGTGCTTCTTTCTAGTAGATGATTCTCCTAATCTCTCTATGTTTATCTCATGGGCCATGAGGGACCCAATGAGCTTTTCCAATGACATCCTTTTCAGGTCATTGGCTTCTTCTATAGCTATTACCTTGGGAGTCCAAGAAGATGGTAGGGATCTAAGGATTTTTCTTACCATATCTCCCATCTCATAGCTTTTTCCTAGTCCGGCTAATCTGTTTGTAATATCTGTGAATCTGCTGAACATTTGGGTTATAGATTCTCCTGGCTGCATCTGGAACCTTTCATATTGAGTCACCAGAATGTCTATCCTGGTTTCCTTGACTTTGTCAGTGCCTTCATAAGTGATCCTAAGCTTTTCCCACATTTCCATGGCGGATTTGCAGGCAGATACACAATTGAATTCCTTTTTACAAAGGGCACAACATAAAATGCTCTTGGCTTTGCAGTTGAGAGAAATCTTCATTGTATCATCTTCTGTCCATTTGTCCTTTTCATTGGTGACTAGAAGATCTCCTTCTTCTACAATTGACCAGATCTGAAAATCAAATCCTTGCAAGAATTATTCCATCTTGGTCTTCCAGTGGGTGTAATCTTCTCCATCAAATAGAGGTGGCCTATTGACTGACTGGCCTTCAGAGTGACCTTGGGCTGCCATTTGATATTTTCTCTTCAGATCATTGGATCTTCTTCTTTGTCGAAGAGACTAGCTCTGATACCACTTGTTGCCCAGCTAGCTAACCCAGAGGGGGGGTGAATGGGATATTAAAATTAATGAGTACTTAAAACCTATTCACAGAAAAGTCACAAAAACACAGTTCGCAGATTGTTAGTATTAGTGACAGAAAAATCAAACACGCAAAAGCAATCACACGACACAGAGGATTATCTTGGTTCAGATCTCCTTTCCTTAGGAGTCCTACATCCAGTCCCTGAGCAATATCTCAGGATTCCACTAACAAGGGTACAGTCCCCCTTAAGGACACTACAACACCCAGCACCCCAACTGGTCTTCCTTCACCCAAAGGGAACAGCACCCTGGATACCACACCAGGTCTTCCTTCACAACCGAAGGGAACAACACAGGAAAAATGAAATTAGATCAAGCCCCTAGATCAAGCTTATACAATGCTAGATCTAAAGCTAACTGAGAGGAAGATCTACAGTGAGGGACACTCTCAGTTTACAGAAGCTCTCAAGACTAACACACTGAATGCAGAGAGCTAAGAGATTGAACAGAAGGGAGTGAGGCTTTTCTCTTCAGAATGCTCGCAGAAAGCTTCTCACGGATTTTCGTTTTTGAAACTCTGGATCATTGCTTCTGGAGCTTCAGTCTTCTATATATATATATATCTTCTATTTGAAAATTTGAACGTTGAAGTGTTTGTTGTCTCTATGCATAAGTGTACGTTAGACTGCTTGACCCTTGGAAGCTTCCAGTCAACCAGTCCTTTATCCTTTCATGCACGCAAAGAGAGAGAGGATCTTCTGTAATCTTCTTTGGCTTCCATTTTGTCCAACGTTGTATGACGGCTGCTGTCAGAGACCTGCACATACTTAAATCTTGAACAATGGACAGCTAAGCTATCTCTTGTTGTCAGTCAACGTTAGATTGATTTTATACAGAAGTAGAAGTTCCATTCTATTCTTCTAAAAAGATGTTTACAGAATAAGGATGAGAATGGAAGATATTGTATGCATGCATGCGGTGATACGTACTATCGTAATAAATGCACAGCTGTCACAAAGATATGCTTGAAGACTTTGACTTTTCAACGTATAAAAAAAATTAGCTCGAAAATCAAATCGTTATATTTCACGAAATCGTTATATGCATGACTTATGAAATCGTTGTGCAAATGAGTGAATCGTTATGCAATCATAAGTAAACAGATGTATACACAAATCGTTATATATATTAATAATCCAATCGTTGTAAGCGAATCGTTGTGAAATGTATCGAATCGTTACAGCGACCAAGTCGTTATGTAACTTGATGAATCGTTATGAGAGCAAATCGTTGTGATCACATAACAAATCGTTATGATCACTCAAGAAATCGATATGAGACCAAATCGTTATGATCACTTAAGAAATCGATATGAGACCAAATCGTTATGATCACATAAGAAATCGATATGAGACCAAATCGTTATGATCACTTAAGAAATCAACATGAGACCAAATCGTTATGATCACTTAACGAAATCGATATGAGACCAAATCGTTATGATCACTTAAGAAATCGATATGAGACCAAATCATTATGATTACTTAAGAAATCGATATGAGGGCAAATCGTTGAGATCACTTATCGAATCGTTGTGAGGGCAAATCGTTGTGATTACCTAGCGAATTGTTGTGAGGGCAAATCGTTGCGATCACTTATCTAATCGTTGTGACTACTAAAGAAATCATTATGACTTACAGAGAATCGATGTGGACTTAGACAAATATTTATGCTTTTAACTCTTACTGTTGTAGTGTGATGAATACTTACTTGATTGGCTTGTTTTCCCTTGGTTTATTTCCTATGTTTAGACTTCATAGAAAGTATGCTAGTAACCTTTATCATAGTTTTGTTAATCACCAAAATAGATATGTAATTTATTTAAATTATATGGGGATAAATTGATCATCACAGGTCTCAAAAATTATTGTTCAATCTTTGATGATAAGGCACTTTGATTACTGAAACTTAATTTGATGGCCTTTGTCACACATCTGAATGATGCTAATCAAATTATGCTTGAGTCCTTCGACGCAGAGAACATCTTCTATCAGGATCTTGTCTTTGCTTCCAATTGCTCCACAACCAATCACTGATCCTTTACCATTGTCTCCATAAGTTACTTTTCCTTCTTCATTTTTGATAGAAGAGAATAGACTTTTGTTGCCGGTCATATGCCTTGAGCACCCGCTATCCAGATACCACTTCGATGCTCTAAGGCTTCCATGCAATAAATCACTAAGATTTAGGTATCCAAGTTATTTTGGGTCCTGGTTGGTTAGCTTCTTCAGAGTTTCTTTTCAATATCCATTTTAGATGTTTGGTTGTACAGGTGATTTTTATATGACCCAATTTGTTACAATGAGTACAACATGAAATGTTATTTATTATTTTATTTAGCTTATTATTTTTATTTGAGATAGATTTAGAGTTAGGATTTTGTTCAGCTACAAATTTTTGCATTGGATATACTTTGGGATAAACAACTGTTTCTTTATTATCTGGTGGAGTATACCCAATTTCATAGTTTTTGTAACATCTTGTTACCTTTAGAGGTTAGCTCTCCCGGTTGTGGTCCCGACATAGCGACCTGTCGCGTTCTGAAGGCGACATAGGTGACCGTTGCATTCTGTTAGGAACGCGCCGACCGCCCTTGTCGCGATAGGATCCTGACAGTAGACTGTCCTCTTGTCGTCTTGCTGTCGGGACAGTTGCACCACATGTCGAAGTGCATGCATGAATGCGACATGGTTGGCTGTCGCATTCATGCTGTTAGTTTTGCATGCACGTCGACTGGTGGGTTGACTGGCTGACTGTTCCAGATCGCGACGTAGGTGGGTGTCACGTTAGCATTGGTAATGCGACGGCCAAGTCCGTCGGGTTCTTAATGTCTGTGTTTAAGTGCTTTAGTCGGAGAGTAGAACCCCATTTGCCCCTTTTTGGCTGTGTGTTTCCCCTCCGGCGATTCCATGCTTGGTGGCTCCGTGAGGAGCTTGGGTGGACTTGTTGTGGCTTGGAGTGTGTGATCTCTTATGTGGCTTGTTTAGTAAGTATGTGTGTGATGTGTTTTTGAGGATTGGAGCTCAGTTGTACTCTTTCTTCCTCTTCTCCCTTCCTCACTGTGGGTTGTTGTTCCTTGTGGTGCATGGATCTTCTCCATCGGCTCAAGGAGGAGGTCGTGCTTGGCTCGTGAGAGGCGGCTCGTGGAGCGTTGGAGCTCGGAGGTGGAGGGGTTCAAGCCTACGAGTAGGCCCCTCCGGGGTGGTTCTTCATGTGGAAGTAGGGAACCCAAGCTTTCCCCCTAGTTCTAGCTTGCTAGGACCCAAACCCTCTTCCTCCAAGCGTAGATTACATGCTTAGGATGTGCATTGTGTCTTGGAATTCTTGAGGATGGCTTTATCATGCTTGGACCCTGCTTGAGGTGTGTGGGTTGTAATGAGGGTTTACTTGATGCATGTGAGGATATGTGAGTGTAGGTTGTTTTCCTTGCATGAATGGGGGGTTATTCGGGGTGGTTTGATTCATAATTATCATGTTTCCATCATCTATATGCTCTTCCTCCCCCGTTTGTAGCTTGTGGTGTGGTTTGTGTGGTTGAGGTTGCTGTGTTTGGGCACTCGGCAGTGGTCGCGACAGGATTCCCAGTCGTGACCAGGTTGCGACGTATCGTTGCGTTGCGTTCTCCTTGAACGCATCCCGACATCTGTTGCATCTAGCAAATGCGACGGGGTACGTGGCCGGTGTTCAGGAGTTTGGGGTCTCGACAATTCGCGACCTCCATGTCCGTCGTGATGATATCGCGACGGAGTACGTGTCGCATTCCGAAGACCTGGGCTTGTTGCGGCGCCCTTAGCTGTTGTGTTCTTATCGCGACGGGCTCAAGGGTCACCTTCTAGATTCTTGTCGCGACTTGCAGAACCATCTCGTTTTGGTCACGACGTGCCGATACGTCGCCTCTCTGATCGAGAGTGACTGTCAGTAGGTTTTAATGTTTTACTTCCGCTACGACTCGGTTTTCTTGGAACCTGTGCTGTTCCTAGTGCAGTGCTACTCTAGTCTCTTCACCCAGTGCTCGGCACTTGAGGGCTTGTCCACGAGACAGGTTGTTACCATTACCTGGGACCCCTAGCCCTGCATGTCTATTAGAGGGAGTTCTCTGGGCGGCAAGCGTGCTCAAGTCACGGACTTGAAGGAGAAAGGGAAAACGGTGGGGACAGCAGCGTAGAGTCGTTTGTAAAGCTCTCTTAGCTAGTCTGGGTCTCCGAGATAGTTGTGGTGCTCTTACTGTGCAGACCAGCTAGTCCTTTCTCACTGCCTCACTCTACGTGGTTCCGAAACCATTTAGAGGGGTCAGGCGTGGGACCGTAGTCTGGCCAGACTATGGCAAATGTGTTTGTTCTTAGTTCCACATCCCACTCCGACGAAAGGTGCTAGACATGGACCGTTGGTCGAGGGTAAGGCGCGTGGCGCTCCTGACCGACTGACTAGTGTAGCGTTCTGTAGCTAGTGTGTTTGTCTAGGCAGTGTCTACTATATGTGTTTACAACTGGGTTCTTGTGGTGCCTTGGTTTACATGGGTTTTCCGGTCCCACTGTGTAGCCTAGACCGACGACCGTGTAGTTTCTTTCACGCTTCCGCACTTGACTCTGTTTAGTAGAATAGACTTTACTGCTTTATTTAATTACTACCGTAGCTCTATTCTGCTGTTAGAACCAGTGGGAGATTGGTAGTCCCTACTGGGCTTCTTCGTGAAGCTCACTCCCTCTTTTGTAGGTGAGACTTCACAGCAGCTCCCTCCGCGGCGGACTGAGGAGACGGGCCCGCAGTAGTCGACATCTCTAGTGAGCAGTCCCCCCCCAGCAGTTGTACTTCACCCTCGGGGTATGCCCCTAAGGGACCTGTCTTTCCCTTTTATGTTCAGCACTTGTACTTTATTTACTTTGGAACTGTACTAGATTGTTACTTTAGTGTTGGACTTTTTTCCTTCACTTGTAGTACATTTTAGTTCGTTGTTGTTATTTATCTTTATTACATATCTTGTTAGACTGATTTGTTAGCCCTTCCGGGTACCCGGACCCGTGGGCGGCAGTGCCGATGGTCGGATCCTTGGTGGGAGTCGGGGATCCGGGCGTCGGGGCTGTTACAGTGGTATTAGAGCAAGGGGTCTATCAAGACTTGTAGTGGAAATAAGTAATAACGTAAAGTCCCTTAGGAAGTACAAGTAACACTGCTAAGCCACTGGAGTTTATCTGTTACCTTCCTATTGTGTCTGTTTTGCAGAACATGCCTCCACGCACTCGCAGACAGGCTCGTGAGCTGGTGGAGCGTCAGGAGTTTAAGTTAGACGGGTAGGTTGCATCCGAGCACGTGCCAATTGACGCTCAACCCCAGAAGTTCGAGCAGCCTGGTGACTTGTTGCCACAGGGCGTTCCGTTACGGCAGGGCAAGCCACAACAGCAACAGAAGCAGCATTGGTTTCTGCCCCAGCCCCCGCCGGCCGTCATGGAGCAGTGGTGGAGAGCGATGTTCCAGGGTCTTTGGCAGTTCCCACAGTACCCGCAGTACCAGCAGTACCCTGAGTACCAGCCATACCAGCACATGCCGGCAGGAGGTCAGCAGTTCGCAGAGATGGCAGTAGAGGAGCAGCCAACACCGACCCCACAGGCAGCACCGGTTCAGCCAGAGGTACCCCCAGTGGTACGACAACAGACTCCAGTTGCAGCGGCAGCATCCGAGGACCGCACGGTGCTTCTAGAGAGGTTTCTTCGTCTTCGGCCTCGGACATTTTCTGGCGACCGTGATCCGGACAGGGTAGAGAGTTGGGTCTATGAGCTCGAGCGCACCTTCGAGAACATGGACTGTGCAGAGCTGGATCAGGTCAGGTTAGCAGTGTATCAGCTGAAGGGGTCAGCCCACCAATTTTCAGGGCAGGAGGCTGGACCAGATTACTTGGGCAGAGTTCCTAGTGGCTTTTCACGGCGAGTTCTTCCCTGACTATGCTTGCTGTTAGAGGAGGGACCAGTTCTACGAGTTGGTGCAGGGAGACTTGACCGTAGCACAGTACCACCAGAGGTTTGTGCAGCTTCTTCGACATGTCCCTTACGTGGCAGCTAGTGAGCAGGCCTGTACCGAGCGGTTCATTAGTGGGCTACGCTTAGAGTTGAGGTGGGCCATGGCTGGCCACCTCTGCGACACTTTGGGGATGGCAGTGGCGAGAGCCACCGCCATGGAGCAGGAGTGTCGATTTCAGCCACAGCAGAGTGGAGGCTCGGCGAGGTCTTCTCTGTACCAGTGCCCTTTGGGCAGTCGAGGGAGTGTTTCCTCTTCTTCTTCTTTGGGGACAGGTGATGCTGGCCTGACCTCGAAGTTGAAGAAGCTGTTCACTCGTGGAGGGAGGCGTCAGTACAGGCAGCAGCAGCAGCGATGTCAGCTAGAGCAGTAGCCAGTAGAGCAGTCGGTGCAGTAGGGAGCAGAGCAGGGTCAGCAGGGCACGGGTTCTTTCCACTGTGGGCAGCCGGGTAACTACAAGTGACACTGTCCGTTGTGGCAGCAGCAGCAGACACCTTAGGCGCAGTACCGTCCACCCCAGCCGGCACAGTGCCAACAGCAGCACCAGGGTCAGTTTCAATAGCCGCAGCATTGTCAGCAGCAGCAACCTTAGCGAGGACGTGGATGCAGTCGGGTGATGAACATCACTAGAGAGGAGGCAGAGGCCTCTAATTTGGTTGTGGGTACGGTTCCCATCCTTGGTAGGGCTGCTAGAGTTTTGATTGATCCAGGTGCCACACACTGTTTTGCTTCTGAGGAGTTCTTTGCTTCCTTGTCTGAGCTTGCTCCAGAGCGGGCCTGTGACCTTGTAGTTAAGCTGCCAACGAGTGACTTTGTGTGTACCCTTGGTTACTTGGAGGGTGTCACCGTCGAGGTACAAGGCCACCAGCTACCAGCCAGACTGTTTGCCTTGCAGCTCCATAACTTTGATGCCATTCCTGGCATGGACTGGTTAGAGGCACACTCTGCACTGGTAGATTGTCAGTGGAAGACCGTGAGGTTCGAGATACCTGGAGCACCTGTGCTTAGCTTTCGAGGTACCCGATCTGTCTGCCGACCTTTTGTCTCTTTCTGTAGAGCTCGGCGCCTCATCCGAGACAGTTGTATTGCTTTCTTGGCCTCTGTGTGTGTCTCGGATTCTGGTGAGATTTCTGTTTCAGATGTGCTTGTTGTTTGTTAGTTTGCTGACGTGTTTCCGGAGGATCTACCTCGCTTGCCTCCTGAGCGGGAGGTAGATTTCTCCATTGAGTTGCTTCCGGGGACGATGCCTACGTCCAAAGCACCGTACCAGATGGCGCCGATAGAGCTGCGGGAGTTGAAGCGCCAATTAGAGGAGTTGCTTGCGTTGGGCTTCATTCGTCCTAGCCATTCGCCGTGGGGAGCGCTTATTTTTTTTGTGAGAAAGAAAGATGGCAGCCTCAAGATGTGTATTGATTATCGGCAGCTAAATCAGGTGACCGTGAAGAACAAGTACCCTTTGCCTAGGATTGATGACTTGTTCGACCAGTTGTAGTCAGCTTCAGTGTTCTCGAAGATCGACTTGAGGTTGGGTTACTACTAGTTGTGGATCCGCGAGTCAGACATTGCCAGATCAGCTTTTTGTACCCGCTACGGCCAGTTCGAGTTTGTCGTGATGCATTTTGGGCTCACGAATGCACGTGCAACATTCATGGACCTGATGCATAGCGTGTTCCGAGAGTACCTGGACTGGTTCGTGGTGGTGTTCGTCGACAACATCATGGTGTACTCATCGACGGTAGAGGAGCACGAGGTTCACTTGAGGCTGGTGTTTCAGGCTTTGAGGAGTCACCAACTTTACGCCAAATTCAGAAAGTGTGAATTTTGGCTAAAGGAGGTGCATTTCCTGGGACACGTTGTTTTTGGTGCAGGTGTGGTGGTGGATCCCGCCAAGGTTGAGGCGGTGGTTTCTTGGGGCCAGCCCACTACAGTTGCAGAGGTTCACAGTTTTCTAGGGCTGACAGGCAACTACAGGAGGTTTGTGCAGGACTTCGCCAGCGTTGCAGAGCCTTTGACCCAGTTGACCAGGTAGGAGGCTTAGTTTGTGTGGATAGTAGAGTGTGAACGCAGTTTTCAGGAGCTGAAGAGCCAGATGACTTCAGCTCCGATCCTTGTCGTACCTTCTGGCAACGGCAGCTTTGTTGTCTACACAGACACGTCAGGGATTGGTTTGGGTGCTGTGCTAATGCAGCATGGTCGAGTAGTTGCTTATGCTTCTCGACAACTGAAGAAGCATGAGCAGCACTACCTGACGCACGACATGGAGCTTGCAGCGGTCTTGTTTGCCTTGAGGTTGTGGAGACACTACTTGTATGGTGAGGTGTTCGAGGTTTTCACAGATCACCAGAGCTTACAGTACGTCTTCACCCAGAGGGATCTGAACCTAAGGCAGCGCAGGTGGCTCGAGTACTTGAAGGACTACCGCTTTACCCTTTTCTATCACACGGGAAATGCTAATGTTGTAGCAGACGCTTTGAGTAGGAGATCCCACTTGAGTTCTTTGTTGGTTAGACACTGGAGACTCCTGGAGGATGCCACTCAGGGTGTGTTCATGCCGTGTAGCCTCCGGGAGAGAGCAGTGTTGGCCAGCATGACAGTTCGCCCGTTGATATATCAACAGGTGATTGAGGCGCAAAGTGCAGATGCAGACTTGGCAGACGTGTTGCAGTTGCCCGAGGTGGTGCTAGACGAGGACATCGAGGTTCGGTTCTGAGATAGACTCTACATTCCAGAGGACGTCAGGGAGGAGGTACTGTCTGAGGCTCACCGGTCGCGATACTCTATTCATCTGGGCTCCACCAAGATGTACGACAACTTGAGGGTACTCTTTTGGTGGCCTGGGATGAAGAGAGATATCGCTGAGTTTGTTTCGCTCTACCTTACCTGTCAGTAGGTTAAGGCAGAGCACCAGCGTCTTGGTGGTGAGTTGCAGTCGCTTCCCATTTCCATGTGGAAGTGGGAGCACGTCACCATGGACTTTGTTTCTGGCTTACCTCGCACTTCACAGGGGCACGACGGTGTTTGGGTCATCGTCGACAGGCTGACGAAGATCGCTCGCTTTCTACCAGTCAGAACAGTGTGGTCAGTGGACAGACTGGCTCGGTTGTTTGTGGACAGAGTGGTACCCTTGCACGGGACCCCGGTCTCTATTGTCTCAGATAGAGATCCGAGGTTCACTTCTCGTTTCTGGTGCAACTTTCAGTGGGCACTTTGCACTGAGCTGAGGTTGAGTTCGGCCTGCTACCCACAGACAGACGGGCAGTCGGAGAGGACCATATAGACCCTCGAGGACTTGTTGAGAGCTGTTACCTAGACTGGGGCGGCACGTGGGAGTCGCACCTTCCCATGGTGGAGTTTTTGTATAATAATAGCTATCACTCCAGCATTGAGATGGCGCCGTAGAAGGCTCTGTATGGTCGAGCATGCAGGACACCATTGCACTGGCACAAGGTTGGCGAGAGGCAGTTGGTGGGTCCATAGTTGGTGCAGCAGTGTACAGACACTGTGAGGCTGATCAGACAGAGATTGCAGACAGCACAGAGCAGGCAGAAGAGCTACGCCGACATCCGCAGGAGGCCACTTCAGTTCGAGGCCAGTGACAGGGTGTTTCTTCGGATCTCGCCCACCAAGGGCATTCTCAGGTTTGGGAAGAGAGGGAATCTTAGCTCGAGGTTTGTTGGCCCCTTTCCCATCCGGGAGCAAGTTGGAGAGGTCGCTTATAGGTTGGCTCTTCCGTCCGAGTTGGCAGGTGTTCACGACGTCTTCCACGTGTCGCAGCTGAGGAAGTACATGCCAGACCCGTCCCACATACTCGACTACTCGCAGGCAGAGGTCACCCCCAACCTATCCGTGCCAGAGTACCAAGTCAGCGTGGGGGATCGCAGGGTGCAGCAGCTTCTTAGGAAGCAGATCCCACTCATCAAGGTGGTTTGGGAGCACCGCGCCGGTGGCGAGGCCACTTGGGAGCATGAGGACGAGATGCGGGAGCAGTTTCTTTACTTGTTCAAGTGACAGATACTTTGTTTACCCTTTGTCCCCCTAGTTTCACCCTTAATTTCGAGGACGAAATTATTTTTTTGTTGGTTAGATTGTAATATCCCGTTACCTTTAGGGGTTAGCTCTCCCGGCTGTGGTCGCGACATAGCGACCCGATGCGTTCTGAAGGTGACATAGGTGACCGTCGTGTTCTGTTAGGAATGCATCGGCCACCCCTGTCGCGACAGGATCCTGACAGCAGACTGTCTTCTTGTCGTCTTGTTGTCGGGACAGTTGCACCACGTGATGAAGTGCATGCATGAACACGACATGGTTGGCCATCGCGTTCTTGCTGTCAATTTTGCATGCACGTCGATTGGTGGGTTGACTGGCTGACTGTTCCAGATCTCGACGTAGGTGGGTGTCGCGTTAGCGTTGGTAACGCAACGACCAAGTCCGTTGCATTCTTAACGTCTGTGTTTAAGTGCTTCATCCCGAGAGCAGAACCCCATTTGCCCCTTTTTGGCTGTGTGTTTCCCCTCCGGCGATTCCATGCTTGGTGGCTCTGTGAGGAGCTTGGGTAGACTTGTTATGGCTTGGAGTGTGTGATCTCTTATGTGGCTTGTTTAGTAAGTATGTGTGTGATGTGTTTGTGAGGATTGGAGCTCAGTTGTACTCTTTCTTCCTCTTCTCCCTTCCTCACTGTGGGTTGTTGTTCCTTGTGGTGCATGGATCTTCTCCATCGGCTCAAGGAGGAGGTCGTGCTTGGCTCGTGAGAGGCGGATCGTGGAGCGTTGGAGCTCGGAGGTGGAGGGGTTCAAGCCTACGAGAAGGCCACTCCGGGGTGGTTCTTCATGTGGAAGTAGGGAACCCAAGCTTTCCCCCTAGTTCTAGCTTGCTAGGACCCAAACCCTCTTCCTCCAAGCCTAGATTGCATGTTTAGGATGTGCATTGTGTCTTGGAATTCTTGAGGATGGCTTTATCATGCTTGGACCATGGTTGAGATGTGTGGGTCGTAATTAGGGTTTACTTGATGCATGTGAGGATATGTGAGTGTAGGTTGTTTTCCTTGCATGCATGGGGGGTTATTTGGGGTGGTTTGATTCATAATTATCATGTTTCCATCGTCTATATGCTCTTCCTCCCCGTTTGTACCTTGTCGTGTGGTTTGGGGTGGTTGAGGTTGCCCTGTTTGGGCACTCGGCTGTGGTCACGACGAGATTCCTAGTCGCGACGTATCATTGCGTCGTGTTCTCCTTGAACACGTCCTGGCATCTGTCGCATCTAGCAAACGCGACAGGGTACGAGGCCGACGATCAGGAGTTTGGGGTTTCGACGGATTGCGACCTCCATGTCCGTTGCGATGATATCGCAATGGGGTATGTGTCTCATTCCAAAGACCTTGGCTTGTTGCGGCACCCTTAGCTGTCGTGTTCTTATCACGACGGGCTCAAGGGTCGCCTTCTAGATTCCTGTCGCGACTTGCAGAACCATCATGTTCTGGTCGCGACTTGCCGATACGTCGCCTCTCTGATCGAGAGCGACTGTCAACAGGTTTTGATGTTTTGCTTCCACTGCGACTCAGTTTTCTTGGCACCTATGCTGTTCCTAGTGCAGTGCTACTCTAGACTCTTCGCCCGGTGCTCGGCACTTGAGGGCTTGTCCATGAGATAGGTTGTTACCGTTACCTGGGACCCCCAGCCCCGCGTGTCTGTTAGAGGGAGTTCTCTGAGCGGCGGGCATGCTGAAGTCACGGACTTGGAGCAGAAGGGGAAAACGGTGGGGACAACAGCGTAGAGTCGTTTTTAGAGCTCTCTTAGCTGGTATGGGTCTCCGAGGTAGTTGTGGTGCTCTTACGATGCAGACTAGCTAGTCTTTTCTCACTGCCTCACTCTACGTGGTTTCGGAACCATTTAGACGGGTCAGGCATGGGGCCGTAGTCTGGCCAGACTACGGCAGTTGTGTTTGTTCTTAGTTCCGCGTCTCACTCTGACGGGAGGTGCTAGACATGGACCGTTGGTCGAGGGTAAGGCGCGTGGCGCACATGACCGACTGACTAGTGTAGCATTCTGGATCTAGTGTGTTTGTCCAAGCAGTGTCTACTGTCTGTGTTTATAGCTGGGTTCTTGTGGTGCCTTGGTTTACACGGGTCTTACAGTCCCGCTGTGTAGCCTAGACCGACGACCGTGTAGTTTCTTTCACGCTTCCGCACTTGACTATGTTTAGTAGAATAGACATTACTGCTTTATTTAATTACTGCATTAGTTCTATTTTGCCGTTAGAACCAGTGGGAGATTGGTAGTCGCTACTGAGCTTCTTCGTGAAGCTCACTCCCTCTTTAGTAGATGAGACTTCACAGCAGCTCCGTCCGCGGCAGACTGAGGAGATTGGCCCGTAGTAGTCGGCGTCTCTAGTGAGCAGTGTTCCCCCCCAGTAGTTGTACTTCACCCTCGGGGTATGCCCCTAAGGGACATGTCTTTCCTTTTTATATTCAGCACTTGTACTTTATTTACTTTGGGACTGTACTAGACTGTTACTTTAGTGTTGGACTTTTTCCCTTCACTTGTAGTACATTTTAGTTCGTTGTTGTTATTTATCTCTATTACATATCTTGTTAGACCGATCCATTAGCCCTTTCGGGTCCCTAGACCCGTGGACGGAAGTGCCGATGGTCGGATCCTTGGTCGGAGCTGGGGATCCGGGCGTCGGGGTTGTTACAGTTTTTCTTACACGATCTTCTTGTTCCTTTTAGTATTAAAGAGGATCATCCAATTGTTAATTTTTCAATTGTGGCTATCAAATATTCATTATCTTTTGTTAATACCTATATTTCAATTTTAAATTTACTCATGGTTTCCTGACCTTCTAGACTTAATATTTTTTCATTTTTAATTTTTACATCTTCACATAGTAGTTCATTTCTTCTTTTCAGTTCAGAAATTTATTTTTCCAATTGTTCAGTTTCTGATTTTAGATCTGAGTTGGTTATTTCGAGGCATGCATAACTTTTCTTAACTAATTTTAATTGTTTACAAACCTCTTTATATTTACTATATAGTTCATTGAAAGCATCTTCTAGACTATCAAAATTAGACTCATTGCATGAAGTGAAAGAAGAGTTTGAGGTTACCTTGTCATCGATATTTGCCATGAATGCCAAGTTGGCATTTTCTTCTTCTTCTTCGCTGGAGCTTGACTCACTGTTTGTGTAACGACCCAGAATCCGCATTACTAGTAACAACCAGTAACCCGAGTTCTGACCCGCTAACCCACGAGACAAGCTCGGAAGGGTAGGAATTTAGAGTCCGAGGAGACTATATGTAAGAAGATACACACCATGCAAAGCAGTAAAATTCCACTATATGAACATATCATATACAACCTCAGAGTCTGAGACAAGGTACAGAGTACAGAAGTACAACAAAATGGTACTACTCACTGCAGCTAGGGAGCACCAACACCGGAGTGGCTAGACTCGCCTGGAACGGGAGTCGACGAAGACCCACCTGAAAGGAAAGGGAGTGAGTCTCAAGAAAGAGACCCAGTAGGGAAAAGTAACCCCACCGGTAACAGTCTAAAGTGCGGAAAGTAAAAACAGAAAGTAAGTACACGTCGCACCACACAAAACTGTAAACCACACGGCTCAGTAACACACACTCACACACACAACAAGTAGGACTCAGCTAGGGTCTGTGGCTCGGCGTCCCGTCACCACAGAGGCTCTCAACCCCAGCCACGTGTGCACACTACAGACGCTCTCTCTCGCGTCTGGTCCACGACCGGTTTTTCCCCTATGCTTGACCCTAGCGGTAGAGAAGGGGCTCCACGGAGACCGGCTCAAAACCACCAAAAGGAGTACGCACAGGACAGAGTCGCACTCGATGTCCCGGCTCACTAGCGGAGGACAACCACACGCTAGTCGTCTAGACGGAGTCGCACCCACGCCTAGGTAACACAACAGAAACGGGTACACGGTAACGCAATGCGCGTACAACAGACGGAACACACTCAACGTCTGAAACCCCGTGCAGTAAGTAAACACCTCGTGCCACAAACAACTACTACTATGCACAGGCGGAGTCACACTCTAAGCCTGGCCCATATGTGTTATTAGGGCGGACATCACATGTCAATCGCCTCTAATCACACAACTTAAGTCTGCTGGGAGACAGGATATAAACGGCCTGATCGATTGCCGCCAATAAAGGGTAAACGGCAACCCCTATGCCGCCAACAATAACTAAACAGCAGTCGACCTTGTCGTTTAATTCGCCCCTGAAGATCTCAACGTCAACAGATGTGGACGTTGATATCTTCAGCTCCCCATACCCAGAACTGACCCGAATCAGTCCCAATGGGCAGAAACACTTAACTAAACTCTGACTGATGGAGGGAAACACTTCCTCTCATCAATCTACACTACCAGAACATCATAAGTAGACAATCTAACACCTAGATTATCCAAACCACCCTCAATTCCGACATGATATAACCCAAACCCTAAACCATGATTTGCACATCAATTAAGTTAATTGGACATGCTGGTTTGCTGGGGAAGGTTATAGGGGTTAAGTCCCTACCTCAGAACGCCATAAGAATCCCCAAATAGCCACCAATCGCGCCGGATCTCCCTGAAGACTCCGCGCGAATCACGCCAAAACCTTGCGATTCCCGCCCGAACTAGCGACGCCACACGATCCAGGGGCTTCCCACGAGCTCAAATCACTCAACAGAAGCTACAGGAATCAAGAAAGGCTAAGGTGGAAGGAAGGAGAGAAAAGGAGAAGAAGAAGCTCTGCTCTCGGACTGCCCTATTTCAATAGGACTGGTTAGTCGACGTCAACATCAATGGCCGCCAACTGAACCGCCTACAGATTAACGTCCACATAGCTTGTCGCTGAGTTCAAGCTCAGACGTCCACATAGCTGGACGCTGACTCAGACTCAACGGCAAGCCCTAGCCGTCAACTACACAGGACCTCTACAGACCCAATAAGGATCCACTAAAGACCCGAGACCTTACAGTTTGAGTCACTTTCGTTGTTCCAAACAGCGGCCATAGCTTTCTTCTTGTATTTCTTGAATTTATTCATGTTGTCTTTCTTCTTGAATTCAACCTTCTTCAGTTTTGGACACTCACCCTTGAGATGTCCAGCCTTCTTGCATTCATAACATGTAGGCTCAGATCTTTTGACTTCTTTGCCTTCAGGTCTCTTAAACTCTTTGCCTTTCCTGAAGTATCTTCTTTCTGATTGATATTTCTTCTTGGCTAGGATTCGTTGTAGTCGTCTGGAGAGAAAGACTTCTTCATCTTCAATGTTTTCTTCGCTCCTTTCACTTTCTGATTCACCTACAGATGTGTTCTCTGTAGCTTTGAGGGCATTGTTATGCTTTTTCCTGCTGGAGGATTCTCCCAGCCTTTCCATGTTTATCTCATGAGCCATTAAAGACCCAATGAGTTATTGAGGGACATTTTCATGATATCATTAGCTTCCTCTATGGCGGTTACCTTTAGAGTTCATGAAGTTGGCAAAGATCTTAATATTTTTCTTACCATGTCTCTTGTCTCATATGTTTTTCCTAGCCCAGCCAGGCCATTTGTAATGTCTGTAAATCGACTGTACATCTGCTAGATGGATTCTCCAGATTGCATTTGGAATCTCTCATATTCAGCTACCAATATATCAATTCTTGTTTCTTTTACCTAGTCAGTTCCTTCATAAGTGAGCTTCAACTTATCCCACATCTCTTTGGCTGACTTGCATGCAGATATTCTGTTGAATTCTTTCTTACTTAGAGAGTAGCACAGTATACTCTTGGCTTTGCTGTTCCGAGACAGTTTCTTCTTGTCATCGTCTGTCCATTTGTCTTTGGTGTTGGTGACTTTCAGATCTCCATCTTCTATTATTGTCCATAATTGGAAATCAAGTCCTTGGAGGAAGAACTCCATCCTCGTCTTCTAGTAGTTGTAGTCTTCACCATCGAATAGTGGAGGTCTGTTGATGGATTGTCCTTTTGTATGACCTTGGTCTGCCATTTATTTTTGCTCTTCAGATCGTGATATCTACTTACTCGAAGAGACTTGGCTCTGATACCACTTGTTGACCAGGTTGCAAGATCAGAGGGGGGTGGGGTGAATAGATTGCTAAAATTTCTTTTAAGAAGATTCCTATTAATAAAAATGCTTTGACAAAAGACACTAAATTCGATGGTTAGAGTTGGTACATAAATGAAGACAAAATAAGATACACACAAGAACAACATAAATTTTATCCTAGTTCAGAACTCCTATCACAAGGAGTCCTACGTCCAGTCCCCAAGCAAAGACTTGGGATTCTACTAAGCAAGGGTACAGTCCCCCTTAAGGACACTTACACATCCAGCCGTAGCTGGCCTTCTCTTCACTATACGAAGAGACACTACACCACCTGATAAAACAGGTCTTCTTTCTTACCAAAGGGAACAACCACCCACTCCACAGTAGGTCCTCTCTTCACAGATGAAGAGGATCACTCAAGAATGAGTAAAAGAGGATGGCCCTTAGACCAAGCTTATAGCAAATGCTTGATCTAAGGCGAACACTGAGAGACAAAAGAATAGCACAGGAAGAAGGTCTCTCAGATCTAAACAAGCTCTCAAAAATCTAAAAGACAGTGCTGGAGAGCTAAGAGCAGAAGACTATTTTTGAATGAAGGAACGAGCTCTTTCTTTCTTTTTTCTCAAGGTGTCAAGGATGTTCTTCATATAGTCCTTAGTCTCCTATATATATCTTCCATTTGAAGATGTATCCGTTGAAGTATCTGTTGTATCTCATCTTCAAGCACGTTAGATGTGTTAGGTCCGATGTAGGAATCAAGAAAACCTGCAGCCATTAAATGTTGGGATAGACACATACAGAGAGAAAGATTATCTGAATCTTTTCTTGCTTCTGTCTGGGTGACAGGTCCAACGTTGTAACATGTGTGACCACCGGAAACCTGAACACAATAAATGCTGAAGCATGGACAACTTAAATGTGTCTAAACTATCAGTCAACGTTAGTAGTTGTGCTTTAGAAAGATATACAAAAGAGGAAGTTCCATTATGTCATCCTTTAAAGTCTTACTTTATGTGAAAATAATATGGTAACCTGAAGATATGTTATGCAGAGATATTGTACTAATCATAATAAATGTTTGAGTGCACATGATACAACATGGATCGCGGGAAAATTTGAAATCCACAAAGATTTGAATATATTATGAATGGTAAGATATATTCAGGATTATCTAGAATGATTATAACAATATCCATCAACTGTCTAAAATATAATCGTTGTAAGAGGAAAGTCGATGTTTAGAGACAGTCTATGCAAAAAGGCAGTCGATGTTCAAACACAACTGATGTTCAAGAGAAATCGTTGTGGGAGTAATCGTTGTTGGAATAAAATCGATGTTAAGATATAATCATAGTCTATGTGGAGATGTAATCCATGTTGAGATGAAATCGGTGTGAGCATAATCCATGTATAGATGTAGTTGATGTTGAAGCATAATCGATGTATGGAGTGAAATCGATGTTCTGTATGAAATCGTAATTCAACCGGAGTCGATGTTCAAGTGAAATCGTTGTTTTAAGTGGAATCAATGTTCTTAGATTAAATCTATGTTGAACCGAAATCGTTGTTCAAGTATATATAGTCGATGTTCTAATAAAATTGATGTTGAACTGAAATCGATGTTCAAGTGAAATTGATGTTCTAAATAAAGTCGATGTTCTAATATGAAGTCGATGTAGAACCAAAATCGATGTTTTAATGTGAAGTCGATGTAGAACCAAAATCGATGTTCAAGTGAAATCGATGTAGAACCAAAATCGATGTTCAAGTGAAATTGATGTTCTAATATGAAGTCGATGTAGAACCAAAGTTGATGTTTTAATGTGAAGTCGATGTAGAACCAAAATCGATGTTTGAATCGAAATCGATGTTTAAGTGAAGTCGATATATAGAACTGAAATCGATGTTCTTACATGAAGTCGATACTTAAGTAAAATCGATGTTCTTTCATAAATCGATGTTTTAATACAGAAGTCATTGTTTAAGTAAAATCTATGTAGAAACAAGATAGTAATCGTTGTGATCTTTTAATGAAAGTCGATGTATAGTTAGACAAATCATATGCAATAGACATTAAAGAACATGGGTGTAGATAACTTACTGAGTTTGTTTTATTTGAGACATATTGACAAACCTTAGAAAACAATGTTAGTCAATAATTTCCAGAGTTTTTATAATCACCAAAAATACATATAATAATTAACAAATTATATGGAGATGGACTTATCATCATCCTTTCCACGTCCAAGAGATCTTAGATGGACATTAGGGTCGACCATGGATGAGATTGAGGTGTTTTGTAGGTCTAGTGTTGAAGAGTTCTTCTAAAACTCTAACTCTTCTTCCAACTTCGAATTTCCATGTTAATCTAACCTTTTCTTAGCATTTATTGTTCTATTTGGCTTAGGATGGGCTCTAATTTCGTGGCTAGCAAGTTAGGGTAGGGTTAGGACTCTATTTTGGATTTATACGAGTCATATTAGTGATTTACTTGTCCCTTTTTAATTTATCAACAATTTAGTTACGAATTTTGACCTATTTATCTCTAATTCATCTTTTAGACTCTTGCTTTTAGCCCAATATCTCATGTATGAACTATTAATTAAAGCTCATCACTTGTTTTTTCTTAATGGGTTTTAATTTATTCACAATTCTTTGTATTTTGAATTTATTTAAAAACACGAGTTGCTACATCTTCCCCCTCTTAAAAAGAATTTGGTCCCTAAATTCATGTGATCATAATAGGGAGAATGTCTTACCAAATAGGTCGGGGTAGTTTCGCCTTATTGTTGATTTCGATTCCCATGTTGCTTCCTCTATTCCACGATTATTCCATAGACTCTTTACCACATGTATGGACTAGTTTCTGAGTTGTTGCAATTTTCGATCTAATATCTTGATTTACTTTTCTTCACATGACATATCTTTGTTCAATATAAAATATTCATGGCGTATAATATGAGTAGGGTCGTATACATACTTTCTGAGCATAGAGACATGCAATACATTGTGTACGAATGCCAAGTGTGGAGGCAACACTAGTCGGTATACGACTTCACCAACTCTTGCGAGCACTTCGAAAGGGCCATTGAATCTTAGACTTAGCTTCCCTTTGACTCCAAATTTTTGAATTCCATGAGTAGGAGATACCTTCAAGAGCACATGATCTCCCACATGAAATTCTAGATCTCTCCTTCTCTTGTCAGCATAACTATTCTGTCTTGATCGAGCGATCTTGAGCTGATCTCGAATAACTTGAATGTCCTTGGTTGTAGCTTGTACCATGTCTAGACCTAGCCATTGTTTCCACCAACTTCAGTCTAGCATACTGGCGATCTACAACTTCTACCGTATAGTGCTTCAAATGGAGTCATCTTTATACTTACCTGATAGCTATTGTTATAGGCGAACTCAATTAGGGGCATTTGCTCATTTCAGTAGCCTTCAAAGTATATGGTGTAGCCTCTTAACATGTCTTCTACAATTTGATTAGTCCTCTTAGTCTGTCCATCTATTTTTGGATGAAAAGCAATACTAAAATTGAGTTTAGTACCAAGTGCAGTTTGTACTTCTTTCTAGAAATGAGAGGTAAATCTTGGGTCACGATCTGAGACTATCAATGTTGGAACTCCATGCTGTCTCATTATGTCCTTCACATAGAGAGCAGCTAGCACATACACAATCCACTTACTTTTAATTGGCAGAAAGTGTGCAGACTTAGTTAGTTGATCAATGATGACCCATATGGCGTCGAGTCCACCACGAGTCCTAGGTAAACCCATGATGAAGTCCATGCTAATGCTTTCCCACTTCCACTCTGGGATTTCTAAAGGTCTGAGTACACTTGCAGGATGCCGGTGTTCTACCTTTACTTGTTGACAAGTAAGACAATGAGCATCATACTCAGCTACTTCTCTCTTCATGTTTGGCTACCAAAATATTCTTTTTATGTCTTGATACATCTTGCTAGTGCCAGGATGAATACTATATTTGGTCTTATGAGCTTCATCCATTAGCTTCCTTTCAAGGTCTTCATTGTCCGGTACACATGTTCTTCCTTGGAATTCTAGTCTTCCATCCTTAGTCAGGGCAAAGTCTGGTTTTTTTGCTAAGGTTTCCTTAATCTGTACTAGAAATGGGTCGTTGTCTTGTTGAGCATTGATTTCCTCAAGTATGTCAGATTGAATCTTGATATTGACAATCAAGACGCGATAATTTCTCTATTCAATATTTAAGTCTAATCTGGTGAAATGTTCTAACAAATGCATCTCGCCAAGAACTAGACTAGATAAAGATGCCGTAGGCTTTCTACTATGAGCGTCTGCCACAACATTATGTTTGCCTGGATGGTATTGAATGTTCAAGACAAAGTCTTTTAAATATTCCAGCTATCTTCTTTTGTCTCATATTGAGCTTCTTCTCAGAGAATAGGTACTTCAAGCTTCTGTGATCTGAATAGATAGTGAACTATTCACCATAAAGATAATGTCTCCAGATCCTTAGTGCAAAAACTACACCAGCCAACTCTAGATCATGTATGGGGTAGTTGACTTCATGAGTCTTTAGATGTTGTCTTGAAGAATAAGCAATGACTTTCTATTTCTGCATCAGCACACAACCTAAACCAATTCTCGAAGCATCGATGTAGACTGAGAAACATTCCCCCTCTGTAGGAAGAGCAAGAACATGGACAAAAGTTAAACATTCTTTTAACATTTGGAAGCTCTTCTCAAACTCCTTGCTCCAGACATAAGGGTTCTCCTTTCACGTAAGGCGAGTGAGGGGTACAACAATCTTGGAGAAGTCCTTTATGAACCGCCTGTAATAGCCAACCAGTCTCAAAAAGCTTCTAATCTCAGTGACATTGGTTGGTCTCTCCCAGTTAAGTACAACTTCAATCTTGAAGGGGTCAACAGATATACCATCTTTGGAGATGACATGGCCTAAGAAGGACACTTCTTCGAGCCAGAATTCACACTTGCTCAATTTTACATAGAGCTTGTTGTCATGCAAGATCTGCAGAGTGATCCTTAGATGCTCTTCATGTTCTTCTTTGGTCTCAGAATATATGAGGATATCATCAATGAAGACGACCACAAACTTATCAAGGTATGTTCGGTAAATGATGTTCATCAGTTGCATGAAAGCTGCAGGAGCATTTGCTAGACCAAAAGGCATAACGACAAATTCATAATGTCCATACCTGCTCCTAAAAGCCATCTTATAAATATCTTCATCCTTGATTCTCATCTGATGATATCTAGATCTAAGGTGAATTTTGGAGAAATATTTAGCTCTAGATATTTGATCAAATAGTTCATCGATGTGAGGTAGAGGGTACTTGTTTTTTATAGTTAGCTGGTTCAACTGCCTGTAGTCGATGCATAGTCTCATGGATCCGTCCTTCTTATTGACAAATAGAACGGGTGCTCCCCATAGAGAAGTACTCAGTCTGATGAAGCCTTTCTCCAACAACTCCATCAATTGCACTTTCAACTCGTCATGAGACATTCTATAAGGCTGACATAACACCGGTGCAGCTCTAGGGATCAGATCGATAGAGAAATTCACATGTCGTTCAGGTGGAAGGCTTGGTAGCTCATCGGGGAAGACGTCAGGATAGTCTTGCACTATGTGTATGTTTGCTAGCTTGGTTACTTTCTTTTCAACTACTACAGTGGCAATGAATGATACACATCCTTTGCAGATCATTCCTTGTGCACGTATGGCAGAGATTAGAGATAAGTGTCTCTTGTATCTACGTCCAGTGAAGGATAGCTTAGGGAATTCACTAAACGTAATCTTCCCTCTTCTACAATCAACGCTAGCCCCATAAGTGGATAGGCAATTGGCTCCTAATGTAAGACCCAACAAGTTTTCTACAAGCTCGAGCTTTCAGAAGATGGTTCGGTCGATGTTCAGGACCCCGGACGATGTGTTTCGACTGAATCAAGGGTTTGCTGTGGTTGACATCAACTGGACTTGACGTCAATCTGCTACTTTTTTTGACAGTAATTTTGATTGTCATCTATTTTGTTTTGATGTCAGCGTATTTTCACATTAATATTTCTTGGATTTTTGACGTCAATGTCGATTGATGTCAATATTTCTGTTGATGACAATGTAGTTTGATGTCAAATTCTGTGTGTTCCAGTCCGACTTTCTCTTTGATCAATTTTTGTGAATTATGGTATTTATTTGAATTTCTGTTTACATGAAAAAACATGTGAACACTTGATAATTTGATTCCTATGTTGTATGCATGTTATGAAAATTGGAGAACTCTGTACTTCAGTTGTTTAGACTACTGTAAGCATGATTTACAGCTATATAGTCTTGTTTTATTTTGTTCATGAATAATTACTACTTTTACGAATAATAATCTGATTTCTGACTTTAATTATGAAAAGTAGTTGTACTGTTTTGAACATTATGAAAAATTACTAATGTGTTTTGTCATACATATGTACCTCGTGATTAAAATTTGAGCATGTTCTGATCACTATACAATTAATTATATATTTTTTGAATCTTTTAGTACCATGTTTTGATAATAAGTCCCCAGTTAGCATAAAAACATGATTAGTATCATGATTAGGTACTGTTTGTTACTGTTTAAGATTAAACTATGAATCTGAAAGTGATTAGTATATGTTTCTTGTCATATATGTGCATGTGCATGGAAAGAGAAATAATATGTGACATGTGTGCATGAATAACATGATAATGTGAAACATAAAAGTTGTGCCAATGAGACGTTGCCACCATAGATTGAGCGGAGCCGTATTGTAGTAGTGTCCCTATGGGAAGGCTCAATTGTGTTACATGATACCCGGGGTAGCAAGTCATGTGAAATCTTGGAGGTGGACAAGTTCCACTGGTAATGGTGGGGAGGGATTTCCCCGATTTTGTGTAGTAACCAAGACTTGATCGCTTTGCCTGGTGATTAAGTATGTGTATGTAATCGTGTGATCTTTTTAGTGGTGGTTTGGGCTATGTCTCTGCGAGTGTAAAAGTGAATATGTGAATAATGTGTAATTTGATATGTGAACATGGCACAAAATATGTGCAATTGATGTGATATGTGATCGTGAATGTGTAAAGTGAAACTATGTGAAAGCTATGTAAAACCAAGTGTAAATGAATGTGAATGTAATATATGTGAGAATAAGTGCATGTGAAAGGAAAGATAAAAGTGTATGTGAATATGCCATGAGAAAATAATGCATGTGTTAATGTGATTTGTGTTAAATGATAATTGCGATATCATGGTTAGTACCATGTGTAGAAGTATGTTAATTATGTCCATGAGTTAGTAATTACTTGATGAGAATGTTAGTAGTATCATGTTATAAATTTTAATATAAGCCATGTGTTAGTGTTATGTGAAAGTAAGAATTGCAAGCATGTGATTATATGAATGCCCTCATGTTAGTGACACCATGTTATAAGTGACCATGTTTAGAATTCTTGTTATACATGAGTTAGTATAACATTATTTAATAGATTCCATGTTTACATTATCCATGTTAGAGAATGAGCATGTGCTAGTTTAATTGTTAATCGCTAATAAGCTACTTATATTGTGATAGTTAGCAACATGTTTAAATCGTAAGAAAGTATGTGTGGTAAGTGCGTGGTTTGCAATTCTAAGTTGCTTGCTGAGTCTATTGCGTAGACTCACCCTTGCTAACATTTGAGGAGATTTAGAAGCCAAGGAGTTAGTGAGATCCGACGTGGAGCGTGAAAAATAGATTGAAGATTTATAGTTTATTTCTTAGTATGTGATGTAATTATAATATGGACTTTGGTTATTTTGTACTTGGGAACTGGCTATGTTTAGTGGATGTTATGTTACGTTATTTCTTTTGTTTGGACTATACAGACAATGGTATGTAGGTTATAAAGTTGATGGAATAAGAGTTGTTCATTTTCCGCTGCAATATTCTTTTTTATTTGTGTATATTTCAGCCTATGTGACTATCATTGGGGTTTTCTTCCCTATAGCAACTCACTCTCATCCGATGTGGGTTGGTATAACTGTACCCAGTAGAAGTGGGTCGTTACACTTAATATAACATCATAGCCTTCCATGGGCATACATACCAGGTCGGCTCTCAGGTTTAGATCTCCAATCATAACATCGGCTAATGGAAAATATTTGATGAGTTTTGCTTTTTCTACTAATGGTGTGGAGACAGGGAATTCAAAACCCATAGATGTAGGTTTAGTATTTAATGTATCAGGAAAGTTTTGCGATATGAACGAATCGGTAGCACCAGTATCAAACAAAAGAAATGTTGATTGAGAAAAGACTTGCATTGTAACTTCAACCACTCCACCTTCTTCAGTGGTTTCTATTTCTTGCATGGCTTGAAGTCGACCTTGTCTCTTTTGTCGACCCGGACGCTTCTCATTCTCCTTTAGTATAGGGCAATCAGGGATGCGACGCTTGAGACTCTATTTTAAATTTATATGAGTCATATTAGTGATTTACTTGTGCCTTTTTAATTTGTCAATAATTTAGTTACAAATTTTGACCTATTTATCTCTAATCCATCTTTTGGACCCTTACTTTTAGCCCAATTGCTCATGTATGAACCATTAATTAAAGTCCATCACTTATTTTTTGCTTAATGGCTTTTAATTTATTCATAATTCTTTATATTTTAAATTTATTTAAAAATACAGATTGCTACAGATTATGCATCGACTATAGCCAATTAAATCAATTGACTATCAAGAACAAGTATCTATTACCTCGAGTCGATGAACTCTTTGATCAGATATCTGGAGCTCAATATTTCTCTATGATTGACCTTAAGTCTAGCTATCCACAATCAAGAATAAAAAATAATGATTGTAGATTATGACTCTTGTCTTAAAAAGACTCAAATCTCTACAATGAAAATATGAATAAAAATAAAGAATAAAGAGGAAGATGGTGGAGGACAACTCCTTGATGTGTACATGATCGCCAAACACACGTCGGTGTCGAAGGAGTATAAATAATAAATAAAAAAAGGAGTGATCGTGGAATACCTTATGAGCGCGGAGATGTGTGGGAGAGAGCGGGTTCGCTTCTTCTTCTACAAGCATGGGCGATCGTGGTAGAAGGCTTCTTCTTATTTGATTAACCTTGCAAAACACATAAAGAAAAGAGAGGATTAGCCAAAGAACATGCGGTATCAACTCTTAAAAATAATGAAATAACATGAAGAATATGGAGAAGAACACACCTTTTGTGGCTTTTAAAACCCCTAGAAAAATAGGTATGCGTGTGCATACCTGAAAAGTATTGATATGTGTGTTGATTGGAGATGTTGATTAAAAAGAGAATAAAAAAGAGATCGCTAACAGGTGCTCACGATGGGAGCATGGAGGAGATTGATATGAATAAACAATTATGAACAAATGAAGGAGGAGGGAGGTGCTACCCCTTTGAGTTCATGGCGTACGGGGCTTGCTGTTGGAGATGCTTGCAGAGATGAAGAGGTAATGTGCTTGAGGCGACAGTCTAGCAGGGCTTCACCTTGAATTGCTCTCTCACAACTCACTAGACATAGTGGTTCTCTCTATGTTCGTCTCCCTCTGTTGTGGCCTAACCTCTGGGAACGACAGAACATGGAGTGTATATATAGGAGAAGGGCTCAAAGTCCGAGGTGAACAACAAATGCAAATCACGATGGACACATTGGTCGTATTTAAAGTTGAATCGTGACGAAGCCGGTGGACGCCCTCAAGGATTTCCAATTACAATCGAATTATGACCAAAAGAGAAATCTTAATCGCGATAGTAAAGATCGACGCATATATGAATTTCTAAATTTTATTTATGGAAACTTGCCAAAAGTCAAATATAGAATGTTTAAAAGTGACGGGTCAACTAGTCACATTTCAGAAAAAGGCAAAAAGTATTTTTAAAAATGATAAAAGGAAATTGCTGGGAAATATGAAGTTTAAAATCGCGACGTACTTACCCAACGCGTTTCAGAATTTTCTTTTGGTCATCAATCGATGTTGTTCACCAATTGGGATAAGACTGGGAATCGATATGTAAATCGCGTCAAACCTACCCATCACATATTGGACCAAACGATATGCAAACCATCAACCGATAGTAACTTCAATCGAAACAAGCACCAATCAGAATAAGAATCGCGACGACAAGAACTGTCGTGAATCAGTGTTCATCAATTGGTGTTGTTCACCAATCGATATAGAATTGCGACATTTTGACACGACACATTTAAAAATAATTGATTGTTGGTTTTGGCAATCGATGTTTAGGTCACCAATCGATGGAGAATCGCGACACTATAACTCGACACATTTAAGATCCATCGATTACTGGTTAGCAATTGATGTGAATCGCGATGGTTTGACCCGATGCAGTTTAATTTTTCTCTAGTAGTCGATGTGAAATACGACCACTATGTCCGTCGCGAATTAGACTTTCTGCCCAAACATCCAACAAGCTAGGAAAATATAGGGGAAGTACTAGGAAATAGGTGGAAGATTGGGGGAGACCTTGAATGATAGGGAAAAAACACTCTCACAAGGCAAAAGGGGAGCCATTTATGGCATTATGGCGTAATTTGAAATTGCCTGAGATGGTGTCAATTTTAGCGTGTCTACAACTGTCATGCCTTGGCATCTACTTTACAGAGGAGCGAAGTGGAGAGACATGAAGTGGAGTGAAATGGAGTGTCATGGAATGAAAATAAATGAAGCGTAGTGTAGTGAAGTGAAGTAGAGAGAACTAAAAAGTAGACACCAAGGTGAAAAATAGACACATGTGCAATCGTGGTGACACCACCTGATGAGAATCTTACACTAAGTCCAAAGGAAGCCACCTCCGGGGAAGAAGACCAAGAAAACATAATGTTTGGAAGGAAGAAAATAGTGTGTGCATGGGCACGAAGGGAGGTGTGTACGTGGTACACGAAGGAAAGGTGCCGCATGGGGCACAAAGGTGAGATCAACTTCCATTGTAGGGGAAGTACCTAAGTATACAATCCGTTAGGTTGCACCATTGGGGGACGTTTACCAACTTGTGGACGTGCCGCTGCCAAGGTGGATCTTTTAAAGATAAAGACAAATGTAGAGGAATAAATCCAAACAAGGGAGTTCAAGGAAATCAGCTCGGAGGCGACAACAAAGGGAGTTGGATACTTGACCCGGAATCGAATATCTCAAATTTACTAGGAGTTGAAGTGAGAATGGCTCTGAAGTTGCATTGGGAGAGTGGAAAAATAAGGGTAAAATGATAGAAAATAATCAAGGATAATATTGTTACGATGTTTAGTTGAGTCACGATACCAGGTTTTCTCGGCGTGGGTCCATCGTCCTCATGTGCAAAGTGTAATGGCCTATCCATGCGGCTAAGGATCCTTTGGAATAATCATTATTTTTGATAAAGGGGAACTCAAATCCCAGATTCCTCAGAGCCACAAAGTCCTTGATATGATCTAAGGGTAATAACATATGGTAAATGTAGATAAGTGATGGTAAGGGCGGCAATTACAGCCTGATTGCTTGTGGCAGTGTCAGATGAGGTAACTCAAACCTGCACTCAAATTTCATTAGCGAAGAATAATAAACATTATGGAGTAAAATCATTCAAGTATGGAGCATGGATAAAACATTCAATAGCATTCATAGGCTCATTCAATTGTGTATTTAAACCATGAGGGTAAATGAACTTGGCTAAATTAAGAGATTGAAGTTTGATGGCAGGAGGAATCAATGATTGGAAGAATTGGATTGATCTGACATGATGTAGATAGGTGCAATGCTAGCCCTATGTAGTATCATCAAGATTTTATTTGATAAATATTCAACTATTTATGGAGATTTTGAGAATATTTGATTTTATGAGATTTTTTTAAAAAATATTCATCTATTTATGTTGGTTTTGAAAAATATTCATCTTTTTCTAGGATTTTTGGAAACATTGCTATGCCATGGAGGTACCAAAGTTATGACAACTAATTGGCAAGCGGTCCTCGTTACCTTCCCTTTCATTAAAAAGTGCATAGAGTAAGGTGTGCATTTAAAGTGGTGCCCAGTGGCTGATAGCTCATGGTTAACTGTGTCACTATTAGAGCATACCTAGAAAGGTGACTAGGTCTAGTAGGGAGAAGGGAAGAAAATTTGGAGATAAGCTTGATGTGGATTTTGAGGAGTTGGATTTGGTTTCCTTCCTTGGCACAACTGTCAAAAGATTCAGACTCTTTAAACATTGGGGTTTTTAGAAATTGATTGGTGGACCATTTATTTGTGGGGATGTAGGGACATGCGTACGATCGGGTTCATTTTGAAGCCCGCGGGGACTTTGCCACTCTTTGCCATGCCTTATTATATAGGTTGATTTTTTTATATTTTGATTTACATGCATATGACCAGATTCATTTTGAATCTTGCGGGGACTTTGCCACTCTTGTCATGCATTTGACTTCGATGTTCATTGGTCATTTGATTGATTGCCCTTTTTGAGACATCCTCTCATTAGGGAGTGCTTCAGGTTAGTTGTCTTGCCCAGACTGCCTCTACTACCCATACTTTGGCTGAATGAGAAAAGAAACAGGCTTTCGTGCCCTCAAGCATGGCCGTGATAGCGACGATGTCTTCCAAAGTAGTCGGCTTAGGGTGACGTGTGGTGTGTGAAGGTGCCCATGCCAAGGGCAAACATTAATGAAAAGGGAGAGAACTTCAGACTCTTGGCCCAGAGTTCTCATAACAAAGTGCTACGACAGCATGACAATATTGATATTCATCTTTTTACGCAGTTTGACACTGATAACAATATAATAGCTTTCAAAATAAGAATTCGTAGGGTGAAAGAGGACAAATGCCTTATGTTGGGGAGAGACTCGGAGGAATTGAAGAATATACAGAATTACACAAAAATTAAAAAGACATGTGGGGACTAAAATCCCGAAAACAATGGGAGAAAAGACAGATGCCTTGATCGAATATGAGAAGGAGAGATGAGTGAAAATAATTTGGAGACTTTGGGGTTTCCGGAGGGAGAAAAAGAGGAGGGGCATCGGACCTAGTAAAAGGAAAAGGATTCGGAGAGTCTGGAGGAGAGAAAGGTAGAAATGGGTTGTGAGGGGCCGAAAAGGAGAGTGTGACACGTGGGGCACAGAGTGGAAATGTGCCCTATGGGGCACAGAAAGGAGATGTGCCATGAGTGGCACTAGAGGGAGACGTGCCAGGTCAGGCACTACAAGGAGATATGCTATGAGGGGCACGAGGAGGAGATGTGCCACGAGGGGCACTAGAGGGAGATCTGCCACGATGGACACGAGAAGGAGGGTGAAAACTGTTGAACCACTCTTATATTTCATCCTTTATGTTTGTAACGACCCTCTTTATACCGATACGATTATACCAATCCACGTCGGTACAAAGGGTGCCGTCACAGTGGGACATTTACCCAACAATACATAATAGGTTGAAACGTATACGAATAATAAGGAAATTACAGTGGAAATAAAATGTAACTCTTATTCCATCATCATTCACATGATTCCACAGTCTATATAGCAAAAGTAAATAACAAATATCCATAATATTACATGTGTAAATGAAATACATTGTCCATAACATTGATTACATACTATAAAAAGAAATGTAACAATGCAACAATCTTCCACAAATGTACCTACTCCTCGAGCTCGGAGTCGCTCCTTACTTTGTCCTCCTCAAGTATGGGGACACCTGTCTCACTTGTATGTCAGAGCAAGTATGAGTCTTCTCAAAAGACCCAGAAAGCAACCTAAGGTACACCCTTACACATATCACATACACATGCTAGTCTTATAATCAACAAGAGGAAAATTCATGGTACATGCTTTGTTTCAATTTAACAAATATACATAAACAACCTACACATGTTTTCTATACATGATAATTAACTTGACTCATAATGCAAATCACAATTTATATCAATCATATTCTTAAAATAAGCAAATATTATAGCATGCTTTCTACACATAATATATAATATGATTCATGCTTTCAAATTTTTATCCAAATCACTTCACAATTATGCACAACTTGAGCATGGAAATATGCACAAGGTAACTAGCAATCCCAGCATGATATCTAATCATTTTCACATGATTTTATAATACATTCCACATGTTTAGCTTGTTGTTTTAATATAATTAATTCACATTCACATGGTTTCACATTTTTTCACATGCTATCACATTCACATAACATTAGCACATGGATTATATTAAATATGCAACTTGATACTTGTCACGCCCCCACGTGGAATATCGGGACGCGAGGCAGTTGTAAGTAAATGGGTACAGAGCGAGTACTAGGCACCAAACCATTGAACAAAGAATAATGCAAAAAGCCAAATTCATTTCATTAATAACTCCTCAAATGTCTAGTTACAACCACTAATATCAGAGCCATTCTATAGGGCCCAATTACATTGAAATAAAGCAAAAGGATTAAACTCAAACTCTAACATAATACTATGACGCTAGGGTACTCTTGACTTCACTCTTGGTCGTTCCCGTCCTCTTGAGTGTAAGTATCTTCCTCAGTCTCACCTAAGAACACATAACCAGTAACGCAGGGTGAGCGATAATGCCCAGTAGGTCTTAAATCTCAGGATCAAGCATACTTTAAATGATTAATGTATTAAAAAGGCAGAGTAACTAATGATAGAGCGAGAGAGTCAAGTAATGTAAGAGATAGCATGATAGCATGTGATTGAAATAGCACAAGTTTCCAAATATAGTACAAGCGTCGAGTATAGCACAAATAGTAGGATGGCCATAGCACAAATAGCACAAAGTATAGCAATAGCACAACGTGTATAGTATAGCACTTTGTTGTCAATACACAACGAGAGAATATAGCACTTTTGATTGTCACTTAGATAGTCGAGATAGATAGCACTCGAGTGTAATGCCAAACACTCTAGTCATTTAACTCCTGCACGCAAATAGCACTTTTAGGCGCACATCCCAGGACCAGACCAGGCTCTTTATATATTGCCAGGCATTGGTTATATTGTTTACCTTTAGGCAATCAGTCAATGGCCAATAGATAGTACTAAGAAATAGATGAGAGTACTAGATGAATAGACGAGATAGTAGAGAGAGTGTGAATAGATGAGCGAGTTGAGTATAGATGAGAACTATAGGTCATTGCTCATAAAACGTCGAGTAACAGGCGATAGTAATAGTTGCACAACATGCGCAATTGGTGTTGGCAGTCAGGTGGGATTCACTACCCTTCCACTGGCCATGTTATGCACAGGTCCAGAGGTCCGGCGTGATTCAAGATAAGAGCGAGAGCAACTAAAGCCGTTTGGATCATACTGATCCATAAAGGGTATCATAGGTGTTAGGGTAGAACCAGCTCGTCGACCATGTGGGAATCCATGGACAGAAAATACTGTTGGATCGAAATGGCACTAGAGAAGTCCTAGAGGGGGGTAAATAGGACTTCTTGGCTTTTAAAAATTTTCTCTGAAATGTCACAGCACTAAATAAATTTGTTAGTACTTAGTGTGGTGTGTGATTCAAGTGTAAAATAGGCGGAAGCAATCACACAAATGGACAAACAGATTTATCCTGGATCGGCCCTTCCCAAATGGAAGTCCTACGTCCAGTCCTCAAGCCAACCACTTGAGATTTCCACTAACTACCAATAACTTGGCCTTCTCTCACCCTTGAGAGGTAATACAAACTCACTTGCTCCCAAGCAAGTCTTCCCTAAATAGGGGTACAAAAGAACTATCTTACACAAGGCCTTCCCTTCACAAGAGGGGCAAAGCAGGAACACACCTCCTACAGAAATTACACAGAAGAGGAAAATAAAAAAGGACTCTTGTGTGTTTGCTTCAAGAATGAGCAAAGACACACACAATTCAAAAAGGCTAACAGATTGGAGTTGTAACTCAAATCCTTTCTGAATGAGCAGGGTGGACTTCAGAAATGTATACAATTACAGATGCCACCCGGACACAAGACTTCTGTGGAACCAAAGGGAGCTGAGAGGATTTTGCTGAAAGGGGAGCTCTCCAACTTGTGGATTGAAAGAAGGCTTGTGTGATTCTTTGGCTTGAAAGGTTCTAAGTGTTGAACTCACTGGAGTTGCAATTTTCTATGTTGTTCTCTCTGTTGATATCTCTTTCTATGTATCTCTATGTATGTCTTCTCCTTTCAAACTTCGGCTTCTTTTATAGTCTTCAAAAGAATGTAGCCGTTTGAAAATGGCCATTGGAAATCTGGCCGTTTGAGAATAGATCTAGGATCCATTGGATTTTGCTAAGCTTGTTGTCCAAGGGTCTTTCTGCTTCTTTGCTTCTTTCCAATGTCTTCAGATGAGAGTTGTTGCTTCACAACTAGAAGGTCGGCTTCTCATTAAGTGGACTGTGAAAACTCCTTGCTAAAAACATGCTTCAATAAATGTCTGCAGCAAGGACAAGACAAAAAGAAAGAGAGCACCTCCATGATTTTGAGGTAGGTGATTCAGAGAAGAATAAGAAAAGCATGGAAACCTCGTATAGGCATGCTTTCAGACCACAAAACAAGAGACAAAGAGTTATTCTAAGAAGGAAGGTATGGGTCTGTCAGTGGTAGGTGAGCTTGTCAGATGCCCATGCGCCTGAAGCATAATAAATGTGACATATCTTTTGTATTCAAGAAAATCTGGAGAAAAGACATGAGGCAAAAGGTTCAGTTTAAACAAAAGTTGCAGAAATAATTTGAACAAGTTTAGATGAATATTGTAAGAATAGTTTATCTGAATAAAATAATGACACTCAGATGGTAATATTAAAATATTCATTCAATCAACACAAAGTTATATCAAGCATGATAAGCAAACAATATTATGAGAGTTGTTAGACTGGAGATTTCATAAAACCATAAGTACAGAATTGTCAAGTGAAGTCAGATATAAGAGCTAGCAATTCGGCTCTAGAAGAGACTGTATTTTGACTTCATGAGTTGGAGTCAAGAATAGATTCGACTTCAAAAAGGTTACATTCAACTTCTGAAGAAGGTATTAATGAGTCGGAGTCAAAGAAAGATTCGACTTCAGAAAGGTTACCATTCGACTTCTAAAGAAGGTATTAATGAGTCGAAGTCAAAGAAAGATTCGACTTCAGAAGAAAGTACAATTCGACTTCAGAAGAAACATTCGACTGTAAGAGTCGAAGTTAACAGTCGAATTGTATATAGTAGTGTGGACTTAGAAAATTTTCTGGGTTGTTTAGACTTTGATTCTAAGGGAGTCGGAGATGATAGTTGGAGTCACAAGTCGGATTCAGTATGACACAGAGGGAGCTTGTGGACTTAGAAAATTTTTGAGATAGAGTTTGTCCAAGATAATTTTTTATGGAAAGTCTTTTAATGATTTTGTCATAGCAAAACCATGATATTAGGGTAAACTAAAATCTTAGATTTTCTTAGGGGTAGTTGCTCAACAGAGACTTACGGAGGTCTTAAACAAAGATTCACTAGTTCGGTAGAAGGATTATTCGACAGAGAGTTCGTCCAAGTCAAGAGAAAGTGTGTATATAGAAACAAGTGCCTGACGTTCTAGAGGAATTCTGGAACAGTGGGGCGTCGGTAACGGTATTCCCAAATCATCGCGAGAAACGAAGACAAGTCTATTTAAAAATATGGCAATTTAAATATATATTGAAATAAATTACCAGAGATATTATGAGATATTTTCATGCCAAGTTAGCAATAATGGATGGTTCAAAGTGTGTGCTTGTGACAAGAAATCATAGATATGACAAGATCAAGTGTATGTCTTTTAAGTCATTGAACACATGTTTGATTTATAACAACTTTATTTACTGCGTTAGTGACTGCTAACAAGGGTATATGCACTGTTGATAGTTAGAGTATCACAAATCATGGATTTCCATGCAAAAACCCCAGATCGCGATGTACCCCTGTAAGGGTCACGATAGGGTCTAATCAGAACGCGACAGGGCTGACCAAAGATCGCGACAAGGAGGTCAGGTCAGGTAGCCAGAACGCAATGGTGTGACCTGTCGTGTTCAGAACGCGACAGGTACTGTGTCACGACGGACCCTGAGAACGCAGCCTATCGGGCCGTCACGTTCTCAGGTCCTGCGCCTGAGTCCGAGCGGGAAATGGACAGTGCATTGGATTGCTGTCCAAGTGTCTTTATTTTGACACAGGTTCGTTCAAAAATTTAGAACAAATCATACAGATGATGAAAATTCATGAAACTAGTTTTAATCGACTCTAGACATACAATAGAATTCACAGTAAATATGAATTTAAAAGTGAACATGGTCTCGACATGATTCAATGAAGTTATTTATGAAGATCATGGAACTATGTACAATAGAGATAAACGAATTAATTCGAGCAGTAGGATGGACAAAAATTAGGGCTTTTAGAGGCAAAAGATTCCTGATGTCGATCAATATCACCAGTAAAAATCTCGTAGCATGGTATCAAGTACACATGGAGATCTAGAATTAAGATGAAGGCTCGGGGTCATGCTAGTTGCAGAACTTCAAAAATCAAGAAGAAAAGATTGGTTTGATGGAAAATTTTGAAACAAGAGGGGTTCTATTCCTGAGTTATGGAACAATCTACAAACGAAATTATTTGATTTTTGTTCGTGAGAATGCCTACCTTTGACTCGTTTGATCTTCCCGGGTTAGAACTTGAAGAACACGGGTTGAAGCTTGGTCAAGCCTTCTCCCCACGAATTCCTCTACTCCTTAGCCTACACTCCTTGTCTAGCAAGCCCCAGCAACGTGTTAGGACCGGCCATGGAGAGTTTAGAGAGTATTTATGCTTGTTGGGTTTCTATTTCCTAATAGAACTCTAATTCCTATTAAATTTTGAGATTTCCTATTTCTATCCTCCTTCTAAGCTTTTCACTTCCTATTTGGGTTAGGTTGGGATGCAATTTCGTAGCCAACCTATTAGGGTAGGGTTAGGAATCCAATTCCAACCCAAATTACTTATTTTAATACTTTAATACTCTTTTTCTATTTAGGTCATATTTAAGATACGAATTTAGGGTATTTTTTATTTATTCCACTTTTAAAAGTACCTATTTTGGCCCAATAACTTTTATGTGATCCATTTAATAAAGCCCATCACTTCTTTTCCTTTAATAGGTTTTTAATAAATTCTCTTTACTTTGATTTCCTAATTGACTAGAATTTTAATATTATTAAATATTTATTTTTTAAAAAATTCAGGTTGCTATATCCTCCCCCTCTTAAAAGAATTTGGTCCCCAAATTCATATGACCATAATGGAGAGAATGTCTTACCAAAAAGATCGGGGTAGTTCCGTCTGATGATTCCTTCCGGTTCCCATTTGACTTCTTCTACTCCACGATTATTCCATAGGACTTTAACCACATAGATGGGACGGTTCTTCAGTTGCTGCACCTTCCATTCGAGTATCTTGACTGGCTTCTCTTCGTATGTCATGTCCTTGTTCAACACCTACTTCTCATGGCGAATGATGTGTAGGATCATATAAATATTTCCTAAGCATAGAGACATGGAACACATTGTGTACGCATGCCAAGTTTGGTGGCAATGCCAGTCAGCATGTAACCTCACCAACCCTTTCGAGCACTTCAAAAAGACCGATGAATCTAGGACTGAGCTTCCCTTTTACACCAAATCTTTGGATGCCACGAGTAGGTGACACCTTTAAGAGTACATGATCACCAACTTGAAATTCTAAATCTCGCGTTCTCCTGTCAGCATAGCTCTTCTGTCTGGACTGAGCAATCTTGAGTCGGTCTCTAATCACCTGAAGGTCCCTTGTTATATTTTGCACCATGTCTGGGCCTAGCCATTGCCATTCTCCAACCTCATTCCAGCATGCAGGAGATCTACAGTTTCTACCATAAAGTGCTTTGAACGGTGCCATCTTAATACTCGCCTGGTAACTGTTGTTATAGGCGAACTCTATTAGAGATAGGTGCTCATTCCAATAACCTTGGAAGTCTATAGTGTATGCTCTCAACATGTCCTCAACAATTTGATTGGTTCTCTTGGTCTGCCCATCAGTTTGTGGGTGGAATGCGGTACTAATGTTGAGCTTAGTACCAAGTGCACTTTGCAGTCCTTTCTAGAAGTGAGACTTAAATCTGAGATCTCGATCCGAGACAATAGATGATGGAACTCCATGCAATATCACTATCTCTTTAACATATAAGGCAGCTAGTACCTCTACCGAGCACTTACTCTTTATAGGGAGGAAGTGAGCCGATTTGGTTAATCGGTCGACAATGACCTATATGGAGTCGAGTCCACCACGAGTCTTGGGTAAACCCATGATGAAGTCCATGCCAATGCTTTCCCATTTCCACTCCGGGATATCTAGTGGTCTAAGCACTCCAGCAGGGCGCATGTGTTTCGCCTTTACTTGTTGACAAGTAAGGCAATCAGCGGCATGCTCGGCTACCTCTCTCTTCATGTTCGGCCACCAAAACGTTCTTTTCATGTCTTGATACATTTTGGTACCTCCAAGATGAATAGTGTACTTTATCTTGTGAGCTTCATCCATTAATTTTCTCTTCAATTCTTCATTGTCGGGGACACATATCCTTCCTTGGAATATAATCCTTTCATCCTCGGTCATAGAAAAATCAGGTCTTTCGGCTAAGGTTTCCTTGATGCGAACCAAGAATGGATCGCTGTCTTTTTGAGCTTTAATTTCTTCTAGCATGTCAGATTGAATCTTTATGTTGGCAACCAAGACTCGATCATCCCTATGTTCAATATTCAAGTCTAACCTTGCGAATTGTTCTAGTAGTTGCATCTCGCCAAGGACTAGACTCGAAACAGATGCCATCGGCTTCCTATTAAGAGCATCAGCCACAGCATTTCCCTTGCCCGGATGGTATTGGATGTTGAAATCAAAATCCTTCAGGTATTCTAGCCATCTTCTCTGCCTCATGTTGAGTTCCTTCTGGGAGAATACATACTTCAAGCTCTTATGGGCTGAGTAGACAGTGAATTGCTCTCCATACAAATAATGTCTCTAGATTTTTAAGGCGAAGACAACAGCAGCCAACTCTAAATCATGCACAGGGTAGTTGACCTCATGTGTCTTCAGTTGTCTTGAAGAATAGGCAATGACCTTCTCCTTTTGCATCAATACACAACCTAGCCCAATTTCTGAGGCATCGATATAGACAGAGAAACGTTCTCCCTCTATTGGAAGAGCGAGAATAGGTGCTGAGGTAAGACAGTCTTTTAGGGTTTGAAAACTCTTCTCACACTCTTTACTCCAGGAGTAGGGATTCTCCTTTCATGTTAGACGCGTGAGAGGAACGTCGATCTTTGAGAAGTCCTTTATGAACCGCCTATAGTAGCCAGCCAGTTTTAAGAAGCTTCTGATTTCTGTGACATTGGTTGGTCTCTCCCAATTGAGTGCAGCTTCGACTTTGGAGGGATCAACGGAGATGCCGTCCTTTGAGATGACATGGCCCAAGAAGGACACTTCTTCGAGCCAGAATTCGCACTTGCTCAGCTTTGCATACAGTTTGTTGTCTCGCAAGACTTGCAGTGCTACCTTCAGATGTTCTTCATGTTCTTCTTTGGTCTTTGAATATATAAGGATATCGTCGATGAAGACGACCACGAACTTGTCAAGGTATGGCCGATATATGTTGTTCATGAGTTGCATAAAGGCTGCAGGAGCATTGGTTAGACCAAAAGGCATAACGACGAATTCATAGTGTCCATACCTGCTCCTGAAAGTCATTTTGAAGATATCGTCATCCTTGATCCTCATTTGGTGATAGCTAGATTGAAGGTCGATCTTGGAGAAATATTGAGCTCCAAATATTTGGTCGAAAAGTTCATCGACCCAAGGCAATGGATACTTATTCTTGATGGTTAGTTGATTGAGTTGACGATAGTCGATGCATAGCCTCATCGATCCATCTTTCTTCTTAACGAATAGCACAGGTGCTCCCCATGGGGAAGTACTTGGTCTGATGAACCCCTTCTCTAATAGCTCCATCAGTTGTGCCTTCAATTCCTTTAGCTTGGCAGGTGACATCCGGTATGGTTGTCGTGATACCGGGGTAGCTCCAGGGATCAACTCTATGGTGAAGTTGACATCTCGTTCCGAGGGAATCCCTGGCAGATCTTCGGGGAACACATCTAGGAAATCCTGGACTATATGTATGTCTTCTATTTTTTAGCCCTTCCTTTCAACTACTATGCCACAAGGAAAGCAATGCAACCTTTCCTTATCATATTGTGGGTCTTTATGGCAGAGACTAGAGACATTTGTCTCTTATGTTGAATCCTCGTGAATAACAACTTAGGGAAATCACTAAAGGTGACTTTCCCTTTCTTACAATTGACACTTGCCCCATATGTGGACAACCAGTCGGCTCCCAAAATGACATCATAGCCTTCCATGGGCATAGACACCAGGTCGGATTTTAGGTTACGGTCTCCGATCATTACATCGGTAGATGGAAAGTATTTGTTCAATTTCTCCTTTTCTCCTAGTGGTGTTGTGACAGAGAACTCACATCCCATGGATATAGGTTTAGCATTCAGAGTATCAGCAAAGTTTTGAGATATTAATGAATGAGTTGCTCCAGTATCAAATAAAACAAATGCCGATAAGGAGAAAACTTGTAGGGTACCTTCTACCACGCCACCTTCCTCAGTGGGCTCTTCATCATGCAGGGCTTGCAGTCTACCCTGTTTCTTAGGCACATTAGGGTGCCTTTCATTTTCCTTCAGTAGCGGGCACTCGGGGATGCAGTGCTCGCGGCTTCCACAGTGCAGACATGCGTCGACTTTCCTCCAGCATTCATCTACTGTGTGACCTGGATTGTCACAGTGCTTGCAGTTGCTCTTCGCTGGAGTGTTGGGGACAATAGCTTTGGGTTTCCTTTCTTGGCTGGGTCCCTCCGTGATGTTGAAGGGATGCTTCTTGCCGTAGGTCATCTTAGCAGGTGATGGACTTGATGTCATTTCCTTCTTAACGAACTTCCCTTTGATACGGTCAATGAAGTACATAGCATCTTCTAGTAGTTGAGCTTTCTTTACCATCTCGGCATAGGTCTGGATGTTGAGAGGTGCTAGTTGGGTAATGTACTGAGGCTTAAGGCCATTGAGGAAGTGCTTAGCCTTCATCTTTTCAGTGTTCACTAAGTGTTCAACATATCTTGTTGGATCGAAATGGCAGACAAATAGTCCTAGAGGGGGGGTGAATAGGACTGTTTATCTTTTAAAAAATTTCTTCTGAAAAAATACAACACTAAATAGATATACTAGTACTAAGTGTGATGTGTGTGATTCAAGTGTAAACTTGGCGGAAACAATCACACAAATAAATGCACAAGGGATTTATCCTAGTTCGGCCCTTCCCACATGGAAGTCCTACATCTAGTCCTCAAGCCAACCACTTGAGATTTCACCAAACTGCCAACAACTTGGCCTTCTCTCACCCTCGAGAGGAATTACAAAACCCACTTGCTCCCAAGCAAGTCTTCCCTAAATAGGGGTACAAACACTGCCTTTCACAAGGCCTTCCCTTCATAGGAGGGGTAAAGCAGAACAGAACTTCTGCAAGAATTACAACAGAAATAGAGAATTAAACACTTGTGTGTTTGCCTCAAAACTGAGCACAAAACACACACAAACTCCAATAGGATTGAAGGATCAAGAAATTAAGCAAAATCCCAATTGAAGCAACTTGGGTGGACTTGAAGACAGTAGCAAATTACAACTGCCACCCAATACACAGAACTTCAGAAGAAGACTTTCTGAAGTGAGGCTCTCAGACTGTAGCTTAGCAGGAAGGCTTTAGAGAGAGAGAGAGAGAGCTTGAAGGATTCAGATGAAGCTTTCAAGAGAATTGACTTGAATGTATGTGGTCTCTATGTATTTCTTGTCTTGTGTTGTTCTCTCTTCTTCTTCTTTTATAATCTTTAAAAATATAGGCATTTGAAGGAGATAGCCGTTGGAAGAGAGTTTCTGGGATCCTTTGGATCTTGAAGGCTTTGTCCAGAAGGTCTCAAAATTTGCATCTTTCCAAGGTCTTCAGAATAGGAGCAGTTGTCACAGCTAGAAGATAAGCTCTTGTAGACTGAGCTGGGAACAACCCATACTAAACATGTGCTCCAATTAATTCATGTTGCAAAGACAAGACAAGGACAAGCATATCTCCATACCTTTGTGGTAGGTGGGTCAGTTTGAGTACAACAGACAGTATGTAGTCAACCTTTTCAGAAAATAGAGCAGACAGACAAAAGGTTAAAGTATGGGTCTGTCACTGGTAGGTGAGATGGTCAGATGCCATGCGTCTGAGATTTTTCATAAATGCTTTGTGTCTCATGAAGGAAATAAACTGAAGTAAAGGACATCAAGTCTGTAAGACTCAAAAAGATATTTCAGAGAAATGTTTTGCAGAGATGAATAATTTGAATATACTATGTTCTGTAAGAGAAATATATTAAAATAATAATCTTCTAAGATTTTAATAAGATATGTTAGGCAATAGGCAATTTGCCAATAAATTATGTCTAAGATGTTTAAGAATTCGAAAAGGATTTTATAAACTTAAAGACAGATATATTCCAAGACAGATAGAACTGATAAAGTACAAGTACAAAACTGACAGTGAAGTCGAATGCAATAGAACAGGTGATTCGACTCAAGAAATAGGCATGATTCGAATTCAAGAAGAATAAGGTAATTCGACTATAGTAGTGAAGACATCAATCGAATGTAGTGTAAGGCAACATTCGACTGTATGAGTCGAAGTCGTGAGTCGAATATAGTGTAAAGCACATTCGACTGTGTGAGTCGAAGTCATGAGTCGAATACAGTGTAAAGCACATTCGACTGTGTGAGTCGAATGTTATGAGTCGAATACAGTGTAAAGCACATTCGACTGTGTGAGTCGAATGTTATGAGTCGAATACAGTGTAAAGCACATTCGACTGTGTGAGTCGAATGTTATGTAAAATTGTGGACTTAACAAAAATTTGCAAGACTTGTGATTGAGTTTCTGAAGGAGTCGGATTTTGCAGTCAAAGACATCAGTCGGATTCAGTAGGCTATAGATTCAGATTCTGTGGCCTTAGAAACTTTTGAGTGTTTATGAATTTTTATCTGTATAGAATTTTGTGATACATTTGGTATAAAACACATATTTAAAGATTTGTCATAGCAAAAATAATATTCATAGAAATTTATAAAATTCTTTAAATTTCTTAGGGGTGGTTGCTCAACAATTCTTTCCCTTTTTGTTAATGACAAAAATCTTTAAATAGATTAGGCAAACTATTCTTTTATACCTTTTCTCCCCCTTTGTGACATTAACATAAAGGATAAAACTCAGAAGAACATAAAAGTAGGAAGAAATTGCAGCTATATAAATGGTTCAGAAATACAAAGTTTTAAGGCAAACAAAGTTCAGACTCTAGCTGAATGGGGTAAATACAGAGAAGCAGGGATTTTTGCTAAGAAAGGTTGGAGGAGTTCCCAAAGTTTTTGCTCATTTTTGACAAAGGAGTTGTCAAACAGTTCACCATCAACATTGTAAGTTGGATTGGTGGAGGGTAATTTCTTGATAGACTTGATGTGGCGCCTCCTGAACCAAGCAACTCTGTGATGAAATTTGTCTAAGTCGAATTGCACTTTGAGGGGAACAAACTGTTTGGTGGCTGCCAGATGGAGGAATTCATTGAGGGTGATATTCCAGTAGAGACCATTGGAGATAGCTGTATCCTTGGCTTGATAGTAGACAAGGTACCTTTGAGCCTATCTATAACCAATGTTTTTGCGAAAATCCATGAGACTCTTAGAGTGGAAATCATTGAGGGAAAGTTTCATCTTTAGACATTGGGAGTGATAGGATGGATAAGCTGCTTGCCATTGCTCAGGGGTGAATCTTTTAGATTCAGAAAAACTTAACTGAATGTCTAGAAGATGATGAGAGTTCTTGGATAACTGGAGAAAGATGAACCTTTGGAAGCTTAGCTTGGATTTATACTTGATCTTGAATCTGGTGGAAATCCGGATGAATCTGTTGAAGATTGCTTCAGCAAAGGCTCCTCTGTAGGAAACGGCTCCTACAAGGGGAGGGTGAAGACCTGATGGCATAGCCACTGACATAGATGGAACAATTTCTCTTTGCCCTCTTAGCAGATTCTCATACTGCCTTTTGGATACATCATGCAATCCCAATTTGAACCTTTCATAGTTGAAAGTTCTCATTGCAAGGTACTTGGCCTGAGATGCCCTGAGATTATCTGCAAATAAAGCATGGAACCTTAAGGAAAGATGATGTCCGACTATCAAGAAGTGGGTCCTGGATTGGTTTCCTTGAAACCTAGCTGCCTCATTAGGATAAAGATCAACAAATTCTTGGGGTGTGAGGCAGTGGCTCTTCTGAGAGATGAGTTGAAGATCTAAAACGGGAAGTTGGGAGGTTTTTATCAAAACAGGAAGCCAATGTTCAAAAGTGAAACCTGGCAATCCATGGACTTCAAGAAATGCTCTTATTGCAAGATATTCTCTGAACAGATTCATGTTGAGTTCAGAGTGGTGGACAAAAGCATACCAGAATGGAGGAAGCAGTAAGGAGGGTTTGTCTCCCAATTTATGTCCACTGGAAGCTGACTGTTGGATACTAGGAAGTATCTCAACTAAATGAAGTAGAGTTTTCTTGGAGTCAGCCTTGGAGGCAGTGGGAAGAGAGGAATAGTAGTGTGGGGGTTGAGTGGAAAGGTTTATGGTGAACTTTGTAAGTGGTTTGGCTTGGAATTTCATGGGGTAGATGGAAAATTTTGCATCTAATGAAATGCCTGCAGAAGGAGGAGGAGAAGAGGAGTGTGAAGGCTGTAGAGGGGTTGATGCCGAGGGTGCATTGGTTTGGGTTGTTGCTGGAGTGACCTTAGAAGGAGGAATAATTGGTGGAGAACTAGCCCTAGAAGAAGGAGAAGGGAGGACAGGTGCACCATTCTTGACTAGTCTTCTCTTCACCTTTCTCTTAAAGAACTGGATATCTTGAGAGGGCTCAAGAGTTCTCTTGGCTGAAGATTCCTTCTGGGTTGACTGATCCTCAAGGATGGAACCTTCTACAGCTGCTGCCACTTCTTCTGGCTACTTTTCAATTTCGGGCTCTTGCTGCTGCTCAACTGGAGGTTCAAAAACTACTACTGCTAACTGAGCCTGCTGCTCAGTAGGCTGCTCATCTTTCTGCTGCTGAGAGTCAACTGACATAGGTTGCTGCTCAACCTGGATTTCTGGACCTTCTTCTATAATAACTTATTGCTTAATAATAGGGTCCTCAGGTGTTGGCACTTGAGGTTCTACTTGGTTTTCTTGATCCTGAGCAGGGGCTTCTTCTTCTTACTGCTGTGAGGAAGCTGGCCCTGATGGCCTGGAAGTGCTCTGTTGGCACACAAACTGAAGCATAAGATCCTTAATCTGCTTAACCTCATCAGCCAAACTATCAAACTTTACATCAATTAACTCCACTTGCATCTGGAGAACAGACAAGTTCTCATGCTGATTTTTAACAAGCTCTAAGAGGGTGCTAAGGCTATTACTGCTCTCCCCCTGAGACCTTGGCTGGGTCTCAAACTGAGAAGGGGAGAAGGAAGACTCTCTTTCCTCAAAAGTATGCTCCATGGGAGAGACTGGAACATCTTCAGAGACAACTCCTTTGCCTCTGAGGTCTCTTAAGACTACATTTATTGTATCTGAAGGAGCATCTGGCTCTGGAAGAGAAGAGGAAGCAATATTCTGAACTTCTGGCTGAACATCTTGATGAGAAACTTGCTGGGCTTCTTACTGAACTACTTGCTCAGTCAACTGTACTGGAACCTCAGGTATCACTGGTACTACAGGGGCTTCAATTCTGACATTTAGTGATAGAACATCTTGTGTGAGTAGAGATATAAGGGGTTCATCAGAGAAAATCTCATGCTCACACTCAGGCACAGAGTCTTTAAACCACAGATTTTGCTTCTTACCTACCAAGGAGTAGTGACTCCTTCTGAGAGTAAAGATGCCAATTTTCTCTTTTGTGCCAACAAACAATTCACCAGACAGATCTACTGAAATGTTTTGGAAAATAAAAGTAAGCAGGGATCCATAAGGGAGGGATTCCTGCAAATCCTTTGAAGCAATCATCTTTTCTAAAATTACTGCTGGCAGATTCACCTTGTGCCTCTGAACTGCCCAAAACAAGAGGTTCCCATCTCTTACAGTAATGGAGGAGTGAGTACCTGCTCTAGGGGTGATGATGTTGGTGATTATTGAATGGATCAATCTCTTCTCAGCAGATAACTCATTGACCTGAAGTCCTCTTTTGCAAAGGGTCCCTAAACTTCCAATAATTCCCAATTTTTACTTTTCAAGGGGAATAAACTCACTGAGACAATGACCAGAATTTGGGCAATCCAAAAATTCTACCAATAGCTCTTCAGATATGGTAATCTTGGTGCCCTTGACATATCCAACTATAGTATTTCCCGATGACACTTGGAGAGAAGCATAAAAAGATCTAATAGCACTGGCTACAAGGGCTCGGAAATTTGACAGAGTTTGGTCCAACCCATGGCATTAAGGGTCTCTTCTACCCATGAATGTCTGCCATTCAAATGAGAGAACTCTACTGATTTTCCAGAACGGATGGGGATCTTAGCCAAACGCTGGAGTTGGTCAGGGGTTAGCTGAACGAACTCTTGAACCCTAGGAGATGCCATCTAGAAGATAGAAGTAGAAAATGTTCAGGGAACCACCAAAGGAGAGGAAGATATACACAGAGGAGATGAAAGATCCTACCTTTTTCTTGAAGAGAGGAGATTGCAGATGGTTCCTGGGAGGTTCTTCACCGGAAAACAGTGAAGGCGCGAAAAACCGAAGAAGACAGGAGAGTCGAAAAGGGATTTCAAAAGGGTGTCTTCTAAAGGGAGAAGGGGTTTGTTTATATAAAGGCTGGAAAGAAGCTATCCCTTGATCTCAGGCTGAACAGACGTGATTGAATGATGTGACCGTTAAGTCATGAAGGGGCGCGCCTTTATGAGGTGTTAGTTACGAAATTTTTAAGCGCCGTTTCAGGAAGTCTTAATGAGTTGAATTAAGTATTCGACTGCATCAATCGAATGCAAGGTTTTAACATGAGTCGAATGCATCGATTCTTCATGAATCGAATGCATGAGTCGAATGTTTGGGACTTAGAAAATTTTTAGGATGACTTTTCACAGTCAATTCATACACACATTATCCAAGCAAGATTTTAATTGGGTAATTTTTTAACCAGGGTTGCACATACCTATTTCTCTTCTAATAGATGTAAATCTATCTTCAGGTAGAGGTTTTGTGAAAATATCTGTAAGTTGATTTTCTGTAGAAACAAATTCAAGAGAAATATTTTCATTACTTACATGGTCCCTGATGAAGTGATGTCTAACCTCAATATGCTTTGTTCTTGAGTGTTGGATTGGATTCTTGGTCAAATTGATTGCACTTGTGTTATCACAAAGTATTGGAATTTCTTGGAGCTGATGACCATAGTCTTCCAATTGATGCTTGATCTATAGGAGCTGAGTACAGCAACTTCCAGCTGCAATGTATTCGGCTTCTGTGGTGGATAAAGCTACTGAGTTCTACTTTCTGGAAGACCAAGATATTAAACACCCTGCAAGAATTTGACAAGTGCCACTGGTGCTTTTTCTATCTAATTTGCATCCAGCATAGTCAGCATCACTATATCCAATTAATTTAAATTCTGAACATCTAGGATACCATAGACCTAAATTACTGGTATTTATAAGATATCTAAAAAAATTTTAACTGCATTAACGTGAGATTCTTTTGGATCAGCTTGGAATCTTGCACATAAACAAACACTGAACATTATATCTGGTCTACTTGCAGTAAGATAGAGCAGTGATCCTATCATTCCTCTATAGATCTTTTGATCTACCTTTTTACCAAGGGGATCACTATCTAACTTAATTCCTGAGCTCATGGGTGTTCCTAAAGGCTTACATTTTCAAAACCATATTTAGTGAGCAAATCTGAAATGTATTTGGTTTGACAGATGTGAGTCCCTTCCTTGGTCTGCTTGATTTGCAAGCCAAGAAAATAATTTAGTTCACCCATCATACTCATTTCAAATTCATTTTGCATCAAATTTTCAAAGAGTTTGCAGAGTGATTCATTAGTAGAACCAAAAATAATATCATCAACATAAATTTGTACAATTAGGATTCCATCTGAAAATTTCTTTATAAATAAAGTACTATCTACTTTTCCTCTTATAAAATCAAGTGACATAAGATAAGCACTTAGTCTTTCATACCAAGCTCTTGGAGCTTGTTTCAAGCCATATAGTGCTTTCTTTAAACGGAAAACATGATCAGGATGCTTAGTGTCTTCAAATCCAGGAGGTTGCTCAACATATACTTCTTCTTTAATAAAACCATATAGAAAAGTACTTTTAACATCCATCTGAAATAGATTAATATTAAGAGAGCAAGTATATGCTAATAAGATTCTAATTGCCTCTAATCTAGCCACTGGAGCATAGGTTTCATCAAAATCTATGCCTTCCTCTTGGGAGTATCCTTGAGCTTTAAGTCTGGCTTTGTTCCTAGTGATTACCCCTGATTCATCCATTTTGTTTCTGAAAACCCATCTGGTTCCAATAACTGGATGATCAATAGGTCTAGGTACAAAGGTCCAAACTTCACTGCGTTAGAACTGATTGAGTTCCTCTTGCATAGCAAGGATCCAAGATTCATCACCCAGTGCATCATTGATTGTCTTAGGCTCAATTTATGAAATTAAGGCAGAGAAATCACTAGGAATTTGCATACCTCTTATTCTTACCCTATCTTGGAGATCACCTATTATGTTTTCTCTAGGATGGTCTCGGTGGTACCTCAATTCTCTAGGTAGCCCTTCTTGTGGTTCTTCTTGTTGTTGAAGATCTTATAATGGAGGATCTTCCGCTTCTTCATCTTTTTCTTCTTCAAGAGAAGTCTTTTCAAGATTCCTGCAGAGATCATCAACACATTCTTCCTCTTCTATCCTTTTGATAGAAGGGTTAGTTTCATCAAATAGTATATGAACTGATTGTTCTATGGTTAATGTTCTTCTATTGAACACTTTATAACCTCTAGGTTTTGAAATATATCCTAACAGAAAACCTTCATCACTTTTAGCATCTAATTTCCCTTAATTATCTTTACCATTATTTAAGATAAAACACTTATAGCCAAAAGGTCGGAGATGACTGATATTGGGCTTTTTATCCTTGTACAATTCATATGGTGTCTTCTTCAGAATGGGTCTAATCATGCATCGATTGATGACGTAGCATGTTGTATTTACTGCCTCTACCCAGAAGTACTTTGGTAGATTATACTCATTCATCATTGTTCTGGCCATATCCAGCAGTGTTCTATTCTTTCTTTCTGCTACTCCATTCTGCTGAGGTGTTCTTGGAGCTGAGAAGTTGTGTTCAATTCCATTTTCTTCACAGTACTCCAGGAAATCATCATTTTTGAATTCACCACCATGATCAGATCTGATACTGGTAATTTGAAATTTTTATTTTTCTGAACTATCTTTCTGAATTTCAAAAAGCTTGAAATGCTTCAAATTTGGCTTCTAGAAAAGACACCGAAGTGTACCTTGAGTAGTCATCAACTAATACATAGCCATAGATCTTTCCTCCAAGACTGAATGTCCTCATAGGTCCAAATAAATCCATGTGAATCAATTCTAAGGGCTTAGAAGTTGTAACAATTGTTTTGGACTGAAATGAGGTCTTGGTCTGTTTTCCTTTTGCACAGGCTGAGCAAATTCCAGACTTCTTGATTTTCATCTTGGGAAGACCTTCAACCAGGTCATGCTTTATTAATTTCTTGATCACTGAAGTGCTTGCATGACCAAGTCTTCTATGCCACAAATTAGACTCATTACTTTTGGTAGTAGCCAGGCATAAATTTACTTCTTTTAATTCTGCTAGTTGTAATGTATACAAATTCTTCATTCTTTGTGCTTCAAAAACTGTCTTGTTATCCTTCAGAATTATACACTTATCATTCTGAAAACTTACTAAATGCCCTTTATCACATAACTGACTAATACTTATCAGATTGTGCTTAAGACCTTCTACATACATGACATCTTCAATCAGGTTCTTTTCTTTAGTACCAATTGTTCCACATCCTAGCACTTTTCTTTTTCCATTATCTCCATAAGTTACTTGACCAGTTTCTTCTCTAAAACTTGTGAAAAGCTTTCTACCTCCTGTCATGTGTCTTGAGCATCCACTATCCAAATACCATTTGGACGCCCTCAGCCGACCCTGCAAACATAGCTAAATTGTAACTTTTGGTACCCAAATTTTCTTGGGTCCTTGATGGTTAGTTTTAGGAATCCATCTCAAGTGTCTAGTAGTGCATGTGCTAACAGTGTGTCCTAGCTGGTTACAATGAGTACAACATAAATCAAAAGTATTTTTCTTGTGTGTATTGTTACTGAATTTCTATTTTTGTCTGTAGACATGTTGATTTACCTTTTTGGTATTTTTTATGTCTTTTTCTGCTACAAATTTGGGAGTTGGATAGACTTTAGGATGAATAATGTGTTCCTCATTTTGTAGGGGTGTGTATCCTACTCCATATTTCTTTTTCCCTTTTCTAGCACCTTTGAGATTTACAAATAAAGAGGTTTTGCATGTAGAAATCTTTTCCAAGGTAGCTCTTAGATAACCATCTTCCTCTTGTAATTTTTCTTCATTCTTAAGTTCTTTCAAGTTTGATTCTAATTCTAATATTTACTATTTTTATTTTTAAATCTTCACACAGCAATTCATTAGCTTTTTGGTTTCATTAAACTTTTGCTTAACCTTTTGTTTCATTGTTAAGAAAGGTGTTAGCTTTTCTTGGTTCAGTAGATTTAGCTTAACTACTTTTATTTGTTTTACTACTGTCTTATATTTTTCATAAAGTTCATTGAAGGCATCTTCAAAGCTATCAGAATCGTATTCAGAACATGAAGTAAAGGAGGTTTCTGAGTTTACCTGTTCTAGTCCTGCCATGAGGGCTAGATTAGCCTTTTCTTCTTCTTCGGATTCTGAGCTGGAGGAGTCTGAGCTGGTAGCATTTTCATTGTCGCAACAACTTGCTGCCATAGCCTTCTTTTTGAACTTTCTAAACTTCTTTCCTTTGACCTTCTTCTTATCTGATTTTTCTGCTTGATCCTTCTTCTTGAGTCTAGGACATTCAGACTTGTAATGTCCTGGCTGATTGCACTCATAACAAGTTGGCTCCTTCTTCTTATCTTTCTTGAAGAATTTCCTTGAGCCAAACTTTTTCTTCTTGGCCAAAATTCTCTGTAATTTTCTTGAGAGCATAGCCTCATCATCACTGTCATCTGATTTCTCTTTAGAGTCTTCAGATGAAGAAGAATCTGCAATCATTAAAGCATTTAAAATTTTCTTTTTCGAAGAGCGTTCAGAAAATCTTTCCATGTTTATTTCATGTGCCATGAGGGATCCTATTAACTTGTCAATGGTTAATTGTGTTAAATCATGGGCTTCCTCTATGGCTGTAACTTTAGGAGTCCAGACATTTATTAGAGATCTTAAGATTTTTCTCACTGTTTCTTCATTGGTTAGGGCTTTCCCTAAAGCACTTAATCCTACAATTATATTTGAAAATCTATTGTACAATTGAGTTATGTTTTCATTGGGGAGCATTTTAAACTGTTCATATTGAGATACAAGCATGTCTATTCTAGTTTGTTTAACCCTATCTGTGCCTTCATATGTTACTTGTAATTTATTCCACATTTCTTTTGTTGTTTTACATGCTGAAAGTCTATTAAACTCTCCTTTCGATAAAGCACATCAAAGATAATTTTTTGCCTTGAAATTTAAAGACATATTTCTTTTGTCTGCAATTGAAAGAGCACCAGAAGAGGATTCTGCGAGGACTTGAAAATCACCTTGTTCAAATACCTGCCATAGGTCGAAGTCAGTACCTCTGATGAAGCATTCCATCCTCATCTTCCAATATTGATAATCTTCACCATCAAAGAAGGGTGGCCTTGTGACTGATTGGCCTTCATAGTTGTGGGCTTCGGATGCCATTTCTTCTCAAATCTCTTAGATTCTTCTGAGACAACCTCGCTCTGATACCACTTGTTGGATCGAAATGGCAGACAAACAGTCCTAAAGGGGGGGTGAATAGGACTGTTTATCTTTTAAAAAAATTCTTCTAAAAAAACACAGCACTAAATAGATATGTTAGTACTAAGTGTGATGTGTGTGATTCAAGTGTAAACATGGCAGAAACAATCACATAAATAAATGCACAAGGGTTTTATCCTGGTTCGGCCCTTCCCACATGGAAGTCCTATATACAGTCCTCAAGCCAACCACTTGAGATTTCACTAAACTGCCAACAACTTGGCCTTCTCTCACCCTCGAGAGGAATTACAAAACCCACTTGCTCCTAAGCAAGTCTTCCCTAAACAGGGGTACAAACACTGCCTTTCACAAGGCCTTCCCTTCACAGGAGGGGTAAAGCAGAACAAAACTTCTGCAAGAATTACAACAGAAATAGAGAATTAAACACTTGTGTGTTTGCCTCAAAACTGAGCACAAAACACACACAAACTCCAATAGGATTGAAGGATCAAGAAATTAAGCAAAATACCAATTGAAGCAACTTGGGTGGACTTGAAGACAGTAGCAAATTACAACTGCCACCTAATACATAGAACTTCAGAAGAAGACTTTCTGAAGTGAGGCTCTCAGACTGTAGCTTAGCAGGAAGGCTTTAGAGAGAGAGAGAGAGAGAGCTTGAAAGATTCAGATGAAGCTTTCAAGAGAATTGACTTGAATGTATGTGGTCTCTGTGTATTTCTTGTCTTGTGTTGTTCTCTCTTCTTCTTCTTTTATAATCTTTAAAAATATAGGCATTTGAAGGGGATAGCCGTTGGAAGAGAGTTTCTGGGATCCTTTGGATCTTGAAGGCTTTGTCCAGAAGGTCTCGAAATTTGCATCTTTCCAAGGTCTTCAGAATAGGAGCAGTTGTCACAGCTAGAAGATAAGCTCTTGTAGACTGAGCTTTGAACAACCCATGCTAAACATGTGCTCCAATTAATTCCTGTTGCAAAGACAGGACAAGGACAAGCATATCTCCATACCTTTGTGGTAGGTGGGTCAGTTTGAGTACAACAAACAGTATGTACTCAACCTTTGCAGAAAATAGAGCAGACAGACAAAAAGTTAAAGTATGGGTCTGTCACTGGTAGGTGAGATGGTCAGATGCCATGCGTCTGAGATTTTTCATAAATGCTTTGTGTCTTATGAAGGATATAAACTGAAGTAAAGGACATCAAGACTGTAAGACTCAAAAAGATATTTCAGAGAAATGTTTTGCAGAGATGAATAATTTGAATATACTATGTTCTGTCAGAGAAATATATTAAGATAATAATCTTCTAAGATTTTAGTAAGATATGTTAGGCAATAGGTAATTTACCAATAAATTATGTCGAAGATGTTTAAGAATCAGAAAAGGATTTTATAAACTTAAATACATATATATTCCAAGACAGATAGAACTGACAAAGTACAAGTACAAAACTGACAGTGAAGTCGAATGCAATAGAACAGGTGATTCGACTCAAGAAATAGGCATGATTCGAATTCAAGAAGAATAAGGTAATTCGACTATAGTAGTGAAGACATCAATCGAATGTAGTGTAAGGTAACTTTTGGTTGTATGAGTCGAAGTCATGAGTCGAATGCAGTGTAAAGCACATTTGACTGTGTGAGTCGAAGTCATGAGTCGAATACAGTGTAAAGCACATTCGACTGTGTGAGTCGAATGTTATGAGTCGAATACAGTGTAAAGCACATTCGACTGTGGGAGTCGAATGTTATGAGTCGAATACAGTGTAAAGCACATTCAATTGTGTGAGTCGAATGTTATGTAAAATTGTGGACTTAACAAAAATTTGCAAGACTTGTGACTGAGTTTCTGAAGGAGTCGGATTTTGCAATCAAAGACATCAGTCGGATTCAGTAGGCTATAGATTCAGATTTTGTGGCCTTAGAAACTTTTGAGTGTTCATGAATTTTTATCTGTATAGAATTTTGTGATACATTTGGTATAAAACACATATTTAAATATTTGTCATAGCAAAAATAATATTCATAGAAATTTATAAAATTCTTTAAATTTCTTAGGGGTAGTTGCTCAACACTTGCCAGTCTTGAGAACTGGGCTTGATATTCAGCCACAGACAGGCTTCTCTGTTTAAGAGCAGCAAATTCCGCAGCCTTCCTCACTTGGACACGCTCCGAGAAATACTTGGAGTTAAAGGCTTCCTTGAATTCGGCCCAAGTAAATTGACCATTAGCTCTGATCGCTTCTACCGACTCCCACCAAGCGCGGGTGTCCTTTTCTAATTGGAAAGTAGCTAGTAGCAGCTTATCCCCCACTGCACATTGCATAACACGAAAAATTCTCTCCGTCTCCTTTAGCTAGTGCTCGGCCTCATCTGGATCCGTGGATCCACTGAACGTAGGTGGGTTCAAACTCCTGAAGTTACGATGCAGCTCGCCTACATCGCCACGATTTCCACCACCTTGGGTAGCTTGCATAATGGCACGTGTGAGTTCTTGGATGGTTTTTTGCATGCCCCTTATTTGATCACGTTCAGCAGTCATCTTGGTTGCTTAAGTTCCTACAAAATAATTTGTTGTTAGGATATTGATGTGGAGTTTAATTTGTGCGTGTGTGAGTTTATTTTAGCTAGTTACCCATGGCTCTAACCACAGCTCACATAGGTAGGACATCTGACTCTAGTCAAAGTTGGTCAACCTAGATCATCCTATATTTAAGAACAACCTAGGCTCTGATACCACAAAATTGTCACACCCCGACATGAAATATCGGGATGCGAGGCAGTTGCAAGTAAATGGGTTCAAAGCGAGTACTAGGTGATGAACAGTCTATCCCCATATAATTTAAACTAAGTACATTTCTATTTTGATGATTAACAAAACCATGTTATTTTGATAATTATCAAACCCTTGATTAAGGTCACTAACCTATTTTCTACAAGTCTTAAGCACAAGAAATAAGATCAAAGGAAAACAAGTCAAAACAGGTAAGAATCTTCATACTGTAGAAGCATATTTGTCTAAGTACACATTGGTTTCTTTTATAAATCATAACGATTCCTTTAGTTCTCATAACGATTTGCTTTGCGCATCGACTTCTTAAGTAATCATAACGATTCCTTTAGTCATCGTAACGATTTGCTTTGCACATCGACTTCTTAAGTAATCATAACGATTCCTTTAGTCATCGTAACGATTTGCTTTGCGCATCGACTTCTTAAGTAATCATAACGATTCCTTTAGTTCTCATAACGATTTGCTTTGCGCATTGACTTCTTAAGTAATCATAATGATTCCTTTAGTCATCGTAACGATTTGCTTTGCGCATCAACTTCTTAAGTAATCATAACGATTCCTTTAGTTCTCATAACGATTTGCTTTGCGCATCGACTTCTTAAGTAATCATAACGATTCCTTTAGTCATCGTAACGATTTTCTTTGCGCATCGACTTTTTAAGTAATCATAACGAATCCTTTAGTCATCGTAATGATTTCAATTATTGTCGCAACGATCTTGCGAACGTAACGATTCCTTTAGTCATCATAACGATTTCTTTATTGTCGTAACTATTCCTTTAGTCATCGTAACGATTTCTTTATTGTCGTAATGATTCCTTTAGTCATCGTAACGATTTCTTTATTATCGTAATAATTCCTTTAGTCATCACAACGATTCTTTCATATCTCACAACGATTTGCTGTTTGGTTGCATAACGATTTCATAAGTCATAAATGCATCGATTTCATATTAATCAACTTGACATATGACTTATCCTTTCAAAGGGTTGAATAGTCAAAGTCTTCGCACAAATCCTTTTGGAAGCTGTGCATTTAATGAAAACTGAACGTATCACTGCATGCATGCAGACGATATCGTCCATTATCATGTCTATCCTTTATGCATCTTTTAGAACAGCAAAATAGCATTACTATTCTGATGAATATTCACACTAATGTTGACTGACAATAAGAGACAGTTCAGCTGTCTATCATTCTAGCTTGCTTTGTGTGCATGTCCTTGTCAGCTATTCATCTCACAACAATTGGACCTTATAGAAGCCAAAGGACACTTCAGAAGATCCTATCTCTTTGCGTACACAAATGGATAAAGGACTGTTGACTGGAAGCTTCCAAGTGCCACTCAGTCTAACGTCCACCAAAAGCTAAAGGCAACGGATACTTCAACGTTTAGATTTCAAATTGAAGATATATATATTGAAGAAAGTAGCTCCATAGGAAGACATACATAGACAAAGAATGACAATCACAACAATACTCTGATCATCAAGTCTTCTGCGAGCTCTCAAGAAAGAGCCAAGCCTCATTCCATTAGATTAGCTCTTTGCTCTCTGCATTGTTTGTAGATTTTCGAGAGAGCTTGTTTGGTTCTGAGAGTGAGCTTTTGTTTGTAGATCTCATTGCTCTCAGTCCCTAGCTTCAGATCTTGGCTTGTCAAAGCTTGATCTAGGGGCTTAATCTCCTACTTACTTGTTTCTGTGCTTGTACCCTTCGTGTGTGAAGGAAGACCTGGTGGAATCTAGGGTGTGTGTTCCCTTCTATTGTGAACGAAGACCTGGTGGGGCATCCAGGGTGTTTGTATTTCCCTTCGTGTGAAGGAAGACAGTTGGGTTTACATTCTCAATCATAAATACAACATGTTTTTGATGATAACAATGATGAACAATGTGAATTGCGTTTAATGCATGAATTCTACATACAACTTGGCACAATGCTTCATTATATACTCATAGTATCTCACTAACCATGTTCACTAATGTAGGAGATACACTATGCAAGACGTGTGCCAACAACAAGTATGAAAGATCAAGAAAAAATCAGAAGACAGAGTACCTGTCGACAGCCATCAAGCCCCTGTGGATAGATGTCAACAGTCAGCAACACACCTCTTCTGGAAAACAAGACCTGTCGACAGCAACAAAGCTCCCTGTCGACAGAAGCACACAGTCAGAAAACCAGTGTTCTGGAAAACATGTACCTGTCGACAGCAACAAGGCACCTGTCGACAGATGCACACAGTGAAAGCTTTGACAGAACTTCCAGACTTCTGGAACTTGGGACACTGTTGATCCCTGTCGACAGCAGGTGTATGACCTGTCGACAGACGTACAGAAGCTTCAAATACGGGAAGTTTGAAAGTTACCAAACTTGGTGTTTCCTTCTACCACGTCTCTCTATATGTATATACCACTATATAAGCAACCTTTTGAAGTAAATCACGTACACAAGCAGCCTCCAAGCAAAAACCCTAAAGAGTTCTCACAAGAAGTCTTGTTCTGCTGCTCTGCTTCAACCTACCGCCCAGAATCAAGAAGAGAAGTCTCTCCAGCGGAAGGTGAAGTCTGAACGTCGTGGATTCAAGCATCTCCATCAAGTTGTGACCTTCAAGACGAAGCTTGAAGCCCAGTCAGACGTTCACAAGAAGAGTTTACAACTAGATTTGTTCTTCAACTCTTAAACTCTTCTCTGTTTCTATTTTTCCGTATTCGTGTGTGTGTATTGTATTTCAGGCAGCCCTTGTGCTTGATACACGTGTGTGGGTGTTATTCTGATTGTGGTTTCACATCAGATAATACGTGTGTGTGAGTTGTAGTTTGTGAACTAGCTCATAAGCAGATTGCTCTGCGTGTGTGTGTGGCTCGTGGATGTAGGATACACAAGTTGTGTACTCCGAACCACGTAAATCGTCGTGTCTTGTGGTTTGCACGAATTTACGCTAGATGTTTGATAGGCACGGCATCTCCACGCACGTTTGATAATCTGTTATCCATCTGTTATCAAGTCACACACATCCACACATAGTTCAAAGTTTAACATTGTTTTGATAATCTGTGTTTCGAAGAAAAGAAGGTGATAAATGTTTTTAATTGGCAGTAATCTATTCAACCCCCCTTCTAGATTACTATATAGGGAATTCCGCAACCCTTCAATTGGTATCAGAGCCGAGTTTCTCGATTTACTGCTTTATCTGTTTGATCTTACGATCAGGAGATTCACAGTCTAATGGAATCTAATAAGGGGTATATGGCCGAGGGACACTCTGTGACCAGGCCACCCTTCTTTGATGGGACTGACTATCTGTATTGGAAAAATTGAATGCAGGTGTTTCTACGAGCACAAAATTTTGAACTATGGAAAATAGTCAGAAAAGGAGCATACGAACTGCCTCAGGACGAGGACACCTGGACGAAGGACCAGATTGCCAAGGGGACACTCAACTGGAGCGCCCTCAACATGATGCAGTGCGCAGTCCACCCAAAGGAGTACTCAAGAGTCTCCACATGCACCTCAGCAAAGGAGATGTGGGACAAACTTGAGCTGATCTATGAAGGTACGTCTGAGGTAAGAGAATCAAAGGTAAGCATGTTGGTTTCAGAATATGAAATGTTCAAAATGAATAATGATGAAACCATCTCTGACATGTTTTCTAGATTCATGATAATTATAAATGGATTGAAAGGTCTTAAAAGGGAATACTCAGAGAGTGACTTGGTGAGGAAGATACTTCGGTCTCTTCCATCCTCTTGGAACACCAAAGCCACTGTCATTGAGGATTCCAAAGACCTCTCAAAAATGAAAATAGATGAATTGATTGGATCTCTGATGACTTATGAACTGAATGTCAAAATAAAGGAAACTGAAGAAAATCCTAGGAAGTCACTTGCCTTGAAGGCTTCCAGGAAGAGCTCTTCAGCTTCCAAAAAGGAGATAATTCAGGAAAGTGATGTGTCTGAATCGTCTAGTGAGAGTGAGAATGATGAAATGGCTATGCTCACTAGACAATTCAAAAAATTCCTGAAATACAAAAGGAGAGGTACAGGTAACTCTAAACCTTTCCAAAAGAAAGACTTTGCTAATCAATTCGATACTAACAAAAAGTCTGAGATTGTTTGTTATGAGTGCAAGAAGCAAGGGCACATGAGAGGAGAGTGCCCCGAGCTCAAAAAGAAGCTGAAGAAGGAAAAATTCACCTTCAAGAAGGCCAAGGCAATGTTGGCCACTTGGAGTGATGAAGATGAAGATGAGGGCAATCAAGCTACCTCAGGAGATGATGAGATTCAGTGTCTCATGGCAAGGAGTGATGACTCCAACGAGGTAAGCTCTTCCTTTGAAACATATTCTATTACTGAATGGGAAGAAGCTTATACTGTTCTATTTGAAAAATTCTTTGAATTCAAGTCTGAAAATAAAGCACTCAAGAAGAAAGTCAATTCCCTTGTTCATGAATCAAACAAAAAGGAAGAAATTAAATCCTTGAATAAGGTAATTGAAATGATGAAGATTGATGAACAAACACACAGTGAAGAATTGGATAGCATGAAACTTAAGTTTCAAGAAGTTCAAAAGGAAAGAGATGATCTAATGAACTCTCTTGAAACCCTTCAAAGTGAGCATGCTAATCTAAAAGAAAAATTGGAACAAGCTGAAAAAGAAATAAAAGGTAAGTCCAAAGATTTATCTAGCTTTGTCAAAAGTAAACAGAATTTGGATGCAATTCTAGGTTCAAAAGTGTTTGTTGCAAAACATGGGATTGGGTTTCAAAATGCATAGCCAAAGGAAATTGGCAAAAATCTGCTAACAGATTTCATTGACTCCAGCCCAAGTTCAAGTAAACAAACCCTATCAAAGAATAAGAAAAATCCTTGAAAGGGTAAGAAACAAGAACCTAAGTTGATCAAGTTTGTTCCTAGTCAATCTAAGGAATTTGTAACAAGCCCAAGACAGAACAAAAAGCATGCTCCCAAGCCCAAATTAACAAGACAACAAAAGGGTAAGATGCCAATGCATGCTCCCAAGAATATCATGCCCACTGTTGTTCACAAACCTTCATCATGCAAAATCTGCAAAAAGGTCGGGCATACTGAAAAACAATGTTGGAACAGTCCAAATAAATTGAAACTCAAACAGATTTGGATCCCTAAGCATTTACTGTTTGGCATGAATGAAACAATGGCACCCAAAGTAATTTGGGTACCAAAACCTCTTGTCTGATCCACATGTGCAGGAATGCCTAGCAGCCCACAATCAAAACAAATGGTACCTGGATAGTGGCTGCTCGAGGCACATGACGGGCGATAAAGAAAAATTCAGTTTGCTCGTGGAAAGAGACGGAGGTCAAGTGATTTTTGGAGGTAACAACAAAGGCCAGATCATCGGTTCAGGTAAGGTTGGTAAGTTTGCCTCTAACTCCATAGACAATGTTTTACTTGTAGATGGCCTTCATCACAACTTGCTTAGTATAAGTCAATTGTGTGACAAGGGTCATAAAATTGTCTTTGAATCCAATTCATGTCAAATTCTTGATAAGGAAACAGGAAGTCTGAAATTTTTTGGAAAAAGAATAAACGACATCTACATGGTTGACTTAGATGATCCAAAAAATAATGATTTGTGTCTTGTAGCAAACAAACAAGACGAGCTTACATTGTGGCATCGTAGGCTTGGCCATGCTAGCTATAATATGTTGCACAAGATCATGAGGCTCAAACTGGTAAGTGGACTTCCTGAAATCCCATTTAACAGAAATGAAATTTTTTGTGATGCATGTGCACAGGGAAAACAAACCCGGAAATCCTTCAAATCAAAAGCACCGGTGAGTACTTCTAAAGCTTATGAACTGTTGCACATGGACCTATTTGGACCTACGAGAACACTCAGTCTCAATGGCAAACGATATGGTTTTGTCATTGTAGATGATTTCTCTAGGTTCACTTGGGTAAAATTTCTGGCTCACAAGAATGAAGAATTGAATGTCTTTGAAGAATTTCTCAATAAAGTTGAGCATGGAAATGTCAACAAAATATGCTACATCCACACTGATCACGGGGGAGAATTTGACAATACCTCCTTCTCTGATTTTTGCAGGAACCAAGGAATAGAACACATGTTCTCCTCCCCAAGAACTCCAGAACAAAATGGAGTTGTGGAGAGGAAAAATAGAACCTTAGTAGAGATGGCTTGCACGCTTCTGGTCGAGAATCAACTACTAAGAACCTTTTGGGCAGAAGCGGTAAACACGTCATGCTACATCCTAAACAGAGTCATGGTAAGACCGGTATTCAAGAAAACTTCCAATGAACTACTGAAAGGTAAGAAACCCACCATTGGGTATTTCAGAGTTTTTGGTTCAAGAGTGTTCATACATAACAATGATAAAAATGATTTGGACAAGTTTGAAGCCAAAAGCGATGAAGGTATTTTTCTTGGATACTCAGAACACTCTAGAGCATATAGGGTATTCAATATGAAAACTAGAAAAGTGGAAGAAACTCCACATGTTGTATTTGATGAATCTCAAACCAAGCCTAACAATACTAATCTTTACAGGTTTGCAGATGAAAGTGAAGATACAACAATCGGAGAACTACAAAGAAAATCAAATGCAGTCTCCAAAACGACTGTCAAGACTAAAGGTGGATATCTTCGCAGGTACAATGATGAAGAAGACATACATTTGTTCAGAAATGAAGAAGATGTACCTGCACAAGATTCACAACAACAAGATCAACCACATGCTGAAAGTCCTCCAGAACAACCTCCTCAAATGCAAGATCAACCCGGACCTTCAACCATTACTAATGTGAGGTTCTAAAGCTCATCCACTTGAAAATGTTATAGGTGACATAAATGACTCAGTTCAAACTAGTTCTCAAGTCAATCAAATAGTTGAATAGGATCGTTTAGCTTTTGTATCTCAAGTGGAACCTAAAAACGTTGAAGATGCATTAAAATAAAATTCGTGGATTGATGCTATGCATGAGGAGCTTGGGCAATTTCAAAGAAATAATGTCTGGAGTTTAGTTCCTAGAACCCCTGAAATTTCTGTCATAGGGACAAGATGGGTCTTTAGGAATAAACTAAATGAAGAGGGTAAAGTGGTGAGAAACAAGGCTAGACTGGTTGCAAAAGGATACAATCAGGAATTTGGTGTGGACTTTGAAGAATCCTTTGCACCGGTAGCTAGACTAGAAGCAGTAAGGATCTTGTTAGCATATGCATGTTCAAACAAGTTCAAACTATTTCAAATGGATGTTAAAACTGCTTTCTTGAATGGCTACATAAAAGAGGAAGTCTATGTTTCTCAACCACTTGGCTTTGAGGATCATGATAAACCAAACCGTGTATTTAAATTGCACAAAGCTCTTTATGGTTTGAAACAGGCACCCCGAGCTTGGTACGACAGGCTGAGCACCTATCTGGTAAGCAAAAACTACTCACGAGGTAAGGTAGACCAAACTCTCTTTACAAAGAAAGTTCGCAATCATATAATTGTTGTTCAAGTATATGTGGACGACATTATCTTTGGTTCTACTAATCCTTCACTGTGTGAAGAATTCTCTAAACATATGCACAGTGAATTTGAGATGAGTCTTATGGGGGAGCTCCAATTTTTTCTTGGTTTGCAGGTCAAACAATTAGAAGATGGATTCTTCATCAACCAAGAAAAATATGTTAATGAGCTACTGAAAACATTTCAGTTTGAACAGGCTAAACATGCCTCAACACCAATGAGCACAAGCATTAAGCTGGAAAGTGATGAGAAAGGTAAATCGGTAGATGCCAAACAATTTCGAGGTATGATTGGCTCACTCCTTTATCTTACTGCAAGTAGACTGGACATACAATTCAGTGTTTGTCTTTGTGCTAGATATCAATCTAGTCCAAAGGAAAGCCATTTAATTGCAGTCAAGAGAATTTTCAGATATCTCTCAGGTACGCATGACTTGGGTCTTTGGTATCGAGTAGGTAGTAGCTTTGACTTGGTTTCATATTCTGATGCTGACTATGCTGGATGTAAAATTGACAGAAAAAGCACTAGTGGCTATTGCCAAATGCTTGGTGGTTGCATGGTTTCGTGGGCATCCAAGAAGCAACACTCGGTTGCACTCTCCACTGCAGAGGCAGAATATGTTGCTGCAGGGAGTTGTGTGGCATAAGTGCTGTGGATAAAAATCAGTTGTGTGACTACAACATTGACATTGGATGCACACCTATCCTATGTGACAACACTAGTGCAATCAATCTATCAAAGAATCCCATTCAACATTCTAGGACAAAACATATAGAAATTCGTCATCATTTCTTGAGAGATGAAGTAGCCAATAAAACATTGGAAATAAGTTTCATACCCACTGAAAGGCAACTGGCAGACATCTTTACCAAACCTCTGGCAGAAGATAGATTCACCACATTGAGAAGAGAATTGGGTTTGTGCAAATTGCAATGAAACTTAACACATATGTTAAGCATATGTCCCTCGTGTGCCATAACTATGAGGTATATCAAATGGTGATGTGTGGAAGAACAGGTTATGCTTGTTTGGAAACTCTCATTATGCGTAAGAAAATATTCTCCGCCAAGTATCCATACTTATATGGCATGAAAGGGGCATGTACTCTACATATGGAATTAGTTTCTTTACAATTATGCCCATTCAAAACTCTCTTTGAAAAATCTGAAAACATTTGATGGTCTGTCTTACTACTTGCTTTGGTGTTCTTAAGTTACTTGGTCAAATTGTGCAAATGAGTCCTGTTGTACTTGAATGCATGTGTACACAATAGCACACACTATGGGGGAGCAAATTGAGGTTAGATGGATGTCATTGTGAAAGAACTCACTCATCTTTTGTGCTTCTACAATTCCCTCACATGCTTTGCCCATTCCATACTTCATTCTGACCTTATACTGGCTCTAAACAGGTCTCTGTCGACAGCCAACAAGCATCCTGTTGACAGAGCAAGACATACAGAACACTCATTCTGCACACTGTCTACATCTGTCGACAGGTCCATTTTCCTCTGTCGAAAGATATGTACCGTCTTTGCCTGCCAGAACCCTACATCTTCTGTCTGTGTAATCCTGTCGACAGGCCAATTCTCCCTGTCGACAAACACACTAAATGTTGGAACTTCAAGCCACTTTCTCTACACATTCTGTGAGCAGATTCATGGTTGAAAACTAAGGTGTTTATAAGGTGTTAATACATGTTTGACCACACCATGTAGAAATGTAATTTAAAGCTATTCTATATACCACTATGATTTTCACATACTACTCATGTCTGGGTTTAGGTTCTATCATTTTGGAAACATTTTACAACTCTCAAGGATATACACCTCACTCCTCTGAATAATTTCTTTGTAGGTAACAAAATTCTCAATTTACTTGATCAGTCATTTGTTCATAGACCTGTATGTCTACTATTGATAGTTAATCATACAATCTACCTGATCTTGAGCTTTTATAGCAATACTTGGAGAACAACTACCTATTTTTTGACAAATAACATCCAATTAAGAAACAAAAAAAAAACTACACATTGGGATAAATATAGAGCAATGTTGTGTTTTGCTAAGTAACCGGGGTGATGGACATCACAAATGTCCGCCCTCGCATCAAAAGGCACACTCATCAACTCTGTACAACGGTATGCTAGACACTTCCACTGAGTAACTGGGGGTATGGGCACTTCTAATGTCTATTCTCACGTCAAAAGGTGTGAAGTCCTCTTAAGTACCCCTTTTTCCCATTGCATCTGTGAATTGCAAATGACAGTCAAATGAAATAGTGTGAAGCCTCCACTGAGTAATAAATCCCAAGGTCCTTAGTTTTATGATTGTCTTGACATATAGATATTCGGTTCATAGATCATCTGTCTATCAAAAAAATTGAAGATTATGTTGTCTTACACTGTATTTATACAACGAAGGGTGAGAGTGCATGTTCTTCATTTTAGTAGGTGTTTTCTTAATGCTCTAACTTAAAATCCCTTGGGTATTATGTTAAAACCATTAAGGAAAATGAATTGGCTTTTCATATCTTTCTATATGGTCGGCAAAATATGTGTTCACCTATTATACATCTTCAATAGACATTGTGGATCATTGCTCTCATGTTCCAACTCTCAAACCCACTAAAACATCAAACTGGGGATTTTCTGTCTTCCCTTGTCGACAGGCACCAGGGCCCTGTCGACAGCCGGCGGCCAGACCGATTTTGGAAGTCCAATGGGCAAGGTTCTAATTCCAGATTTTGTGGGACCTAACCTTTAAAATTCTCACCAACTTTCCATAAAAGGTCCCCACGCCCCTTCCATCCTTTTCAACTTCCAAAAACCCTCCTTTCCCTCCTTCTCTCCAAAACCCCCCTCTTTCTCCAGGGCACCGGAAGAACTTCTCCTCTCCCTTTCATCTTCCCTCTTCCTGTGTCTCCTTCTTCTCTATCCTCACCATCCACATCAAGCTTCCACTCCTGATGGCTCCGAAGGCCAAGAAGCTGGCATCCCGTCATCGTCCACGGTCTCCAGAACCCGGCCAGGGCTCCAGGGCAACCACCTAGCGTCGGACGAAGCACCGGGAGGATCGTTTGCCGGAGCTCATCATTCCGCCCTCTCTGAGTCTTCTCTGTGTCCATGGTACCTTCACCAAGGTTGTGCAGCCCCGCTATATTGATTTCCTTTCCTTGGAGGATATGTTTCCAGAACTACATCCTCTTTTTGATATCCAGGGTTGGGCACCCTTTTGCTACGATCACCTGCGGTATTCCACAACCGCCGTGACCGATTTCTACAACAACCTCCGACTATCAAGCACTGGAAAGTTGTATACCAAGGTGAAGGACACTCCATTTTTTATCACTCCTAATCTACTATCCATTGCCTTGCAAATCCCAAACACTGGAGTGGACATCATGACCCATCATCCAACTCCAGAGGAGTATCACACGCTCATTACTTTGCATCCTTATGATCCTACTGATCGTCGGCAACTAAATGCCAACTCCTTCCCTCCTCTTCATCGTCTCATCCATCACATCTTCACCACTCTCATAGTTCCCAAGGATGGTAGCCGAGAACTTGTGACCTCCCTTCACAAGTCTCGGCTTCACCAATTCCTCAATGCTGAACCTATCAACTTACCTACTCTTATGGTCTCTATCTTTCGCATTTGTGTTCGAAGTGCCAAGAGATCTATGCCATATGCATGCCAACTCACTTCTCTCTTCCAATTCCTTGGCATTCAAATTCCAATGGAGGAGATGACTGTTCTCAAATCCCGTAGCTCCTATGATCTCACAGTTGCACATAGGATGGGCTACAAGATGGTAGATGGCATTGTCAAAAGAGATCTCAAAGGTAAAGGGGCAGTTAGTGAGGATGATGAAGATGAAGAAGATCAAGATGCAGAAGCTCAATATGAAGAAGATGCTCAAAATGAAGACTCTCAAAATGAGCCACTAGTTGCTCCAAGAGGTGATGCTGCTGATGATGTTGAGCCCTCAATTAGGGACTTACTTGCTCAGCTCCAGATTCAAATGGCAATAGGATTTAAACGACTTAATGCCAGAATGGACTCACTTGACACCCGCTTGGACAGCATTGCTACTGCGCATCGGGCTCCTACACCGCCAGCTGATAATGATGCGTAGTTAGCTTAGATGTCTAGGATAGCGTCAAGTCCTGTTATCTTGTTCAATCAATGTCTTTTCCCTTTTTTTTTGGCATATCATGTACTGTGTAAGACTCATGCACTATCAATGCAAATCCTTGCTCTTTGTCTAATACATGTGTATATGGAGTATGCTTTTCGATGTTGTCAAAAGGGGGAGAAAACGCAATTGTGCACTTAATGAATTGATTAATTTTGTCATCATCAAAAGGGGGGAGAATGTTGGGTTTACATTCTAAATCATAAATACAACATGTTTTTGATGATAACAATGATGAACAATGTGAATTGAGTTTGATGCATGAATTCTACATACAACTTGGCACAATGCTTCATTATATGCTCATAGTATCTCACTAACCATGTTCACTAATGTAGGAGATACACTATGAAGACGTGTGCCAACAACAAGTATAAAAGATCAAGAAAAAGTCAGAAGATAGAGTACCTGTCGACAGCCACCAAGCCCCTATCGTCAGATGTCAACAGTCAGCAACACACCTGTTCTGGAAAACAAGACCTGTCGACAGCAACAAAGCTCCATGTCGACAGAAGCACACAGTCAGAAAACCAGTGTTCTGGAAAACATGTACCTGTCGACAGCAACAAGGCACCTGTCGACAGATGCACACAGTGAAAGCTTTGACAGAACTTCCAAACTTCTGGAACTTGGGACACTGTTGATCCCTGTCGACAGCAGGTGTATGACCTGTCGACAGACGTACAAAGCTTCAAATACGGGAAGTTTGAAAGTTACCAAACTTGGTGTTTCCTTCTACCACGTCTCTCTATATGTATATACCACTATATAAGCAACCTTTTGAAGTAAATCACGTACACAAGTAGCCTCCAAGCAAAAACCCTAAAGAGTTCTCACAAGAAGTCTTGTTCTGCTGCTCTGCTTTAACCTACCGCCCAGAATCAAGAAGAGAAGTCTCTCCAGCGGAAGGTGAAGTCTGAACGTCGTGGATTCAAGCATCTCCATCAAGTTGTGACCTTCAAGACGAAGCTTGAAGCCCAGTCAGACGTTCATAAGAAGAGTTTACTACTGGATTTGTTCTTCAACTCTTAAACTCTTCTCTATTTCTATTTTTCCATATTCGTGTGTGTGTATTGTGTTTCAGGCAGCCCGTGTGCTTGATACACGTGTGTGGGTGTTATTCTGATTGTGGTTTCACATCAGATAATACGTGTGTGTGAGTTGTAGTTTGTGAACTAGCTCATAAGCAGATTGCTCTGCGTGTGTGTGTGGCCCGTGGATGTAGGATACACAAGTTGTGTACTCCGAACCACGTAAATCGTCGTGTCTTGTGGTTTGCACGAATTTACGCTAGATGTTTGATAGGCACGTCATCTCCACGCACGTTTGATAATCTGTTATCCATCTGTTATCAAGTCACACACATCCACACATAGTTCAAAGTTTAACATTGTTTTGATAATCTGTGTTTCGAAGAAAAGAAGGTGATAAACGTTTTTAATTGGCAGTAATCTATTCAACCCCCCTTCTAGATTACCATATAAGGAATTCCGCAACCCTTCAAAGACCAGTTGCGGCTAGGTGTAAGGGTCCTTAAGGGGGACAGTACCCTTGGTAGTGAAATCCTGAGATATTACTCAGGGACTGGACGTAGGACTCCTAAGGAGAGGAGATCTGAACCAGGATAATTCTTGTGTTGTGTGATTGCTCTCTGTGTGATTGTTGATTATTCTAACTATAACTAACATCCATTGAAGTGTATTTCTTTGTGAACATTTTTAGTGAACAGGTATTAGCTGATAAATTTTTAAAGACCCATTCACCCCCCCTCTGGGCTACCTAACTAGGCAACAAGTGGTATCAGAGCGAGTCTCTTCGACAAAGAAGAAGATCCAACAATCTAAAGAGTAAAGATCCATTGCAGCTCAAGGTCATAGTGAAGGTCAGTCAGTCAACCGACCACCATTGTTCGATGGAGAAGACTATGCTTACTGGAAAAAAAGAATGGAATATTTTCCCCAAGGTCATGACTATCATATATGGTCCATAGTTGAAGAAGGTGATCTCCTAGTCACCAACGAGAAAAATCAGTGGACAAATGATGATAGGAAGAAGATATCTCTCAACTGTAAGGCAAAAAGTATTTTGTGCTATGCCCTCAGCAACAACCGTGTATCTGCCAGCAAATCCGCAATGGAGATGTGGGAAAAATTAAGAATCACCTATGAAGGCACTGACAAGGTTAAAGAGACTAGGATAGATATTCTGGTAACTTAGTATGAGAGTGTCACGCCCCGACGCGGAATATCGGAGCGCGAAGGTAGTTGCAAGAAAAGGTATAGAGCGAGTACTAGACGTCAAACCATTGCACATTGAATATTACTAAAGCAAATCTTTCTCATTAATAACTTTTCAAATGTCTAGTTACAACCACTACTATCAGAGCCATTCTATAGGGCCTAATTACATTGCAATAAATGGAAATAACTAACTACAACTCTAAGATAACATAATGACTCGAGGGTACTCCTGGCTTCACTCTTGGTCACTCCTTCCTCGTGAGTGTATGTGTCATCCTCGGTCTCACCTGAGAACACAACATCAAATAACGTAGGGTGAGCGATAACGCCCAGTAGGACTTAAATCTCAGGCTCAAGCAGGCTTAAAATAATTAATGCATTTAATGGCAGAGTATCTAAAGATAGCAGGTATAAGAAAGTCAAAATATAGCAAGAGATAGCACAATAGCATGAGATCGAGTATAGTTTCCAAAAATAGCACAAGTATCGAGTATAGCACGAATAGCAGGATGGCCATAGCACAACTAGCATAAGTATAATAATAGCACGACGAGTATAGCACTTGTTTGTCATTCTAGACATCGAGAGAGTATAGCACGTTTTGTGTTTTCATTGTCATATAGATAGTCGAGATAGATAGCACTTGAGTGTAATGCCAAACACTCTGATCATTTAACTCCCATGGGCAATAGCACTTTCGGGCGCACATCCCAGGACCAGATCGGGCCCTTTATACAATGCCAGGCATTGGTTATATTGTTTATCTTTAGACAATCAGTCAATGGCCAATATAGAGTACCAAGAAGTAGATGAGAGCACTAGATGAATAGACGAGATAGTAGAGTGAACGTGAATAGACGAGCAAGTAGAGTACAGATAAGAGCTAGTGATCATTGCACGTAATGCGACGAGTAAACAGGCGATAGTGACAGTTGCACAACACGCGCACTTGGTGTTGGCAGTCAGGTGGAACTCACGACCCTACCACTGGCCATGTTAAGCACAGGTCCAGAGGTCCGACGTGATTCAAGGTAAGAGTGAACTTCTAATAGCTGTTTGGATCATATAGATCCCCAAAGATGTAATGGGTGTTAGGGTACAACCGGCTCATCGACCATGTGGGACTCCATGATCAGAGGAGACTTACGGAGGCCTTGTGCAAGGGTTCACTAGTCCGGCGAAAGGAATATCTGACAGAGAGTTCACCACAAGCCAAGTAAAGTGTGTATATAAAACAGGTGCTCGACGTTCTAGAGGAATTCTAGAACAGTGGAGCGTCGATATCGGTATATAAACAACGCAAGAAACGAATACAAGTCCTTTAAAATAGGGAAATTAATATACTTTATTACAATAAATTACCCGATACATTATGAGATATTTTATGCCAGATTTCAGCCATATATGGATGGTTCATGTGTGTGCACATTGTATGAGAATTCATAGATAGAAAAGACGTCGTGAATATGTATTTTAAAGCATTCAATATAGCTCCAATTTAAAACATGTGTTTTTACTGCTTGTATGACTATTAAAAAGGCGTAAGAATATTGTAGAAAGTGAGAGCAATAAATCTTATGGGTCTTTCTGCAAAAATCCTGTGAACGCGACATAGGCCTGTAAGGGTAGCGACAGGGACAGGCAGATCGCGACAGGGCATGAAAAGGGTGGCGACAGGGCTGCCAGGACAGAAGGCCAGAACGCGACGTAGGTACTGTCGCGTTTAGAACGCGACAAGCAGAGGCGTCGCGAAAGGCTTGAGAACGCGACCTGTGAGGCTGTCCCATTCTCAGGTCCGTGGACTGAGTCTGACAGAGTTCTGCTCTGTCTTGGATTGCTATCTAGGAATATCAAATTTTGACACAGGGTCGTTCAGAAAATCATAACTAATTGTATACACGATGAAAAATCATGAAATCAGAGGAAAATGAAACTAGACATGCGAGAGTACTTCCAGTAAATAGGAATTAGAGAGAGCATGGATTGAACATGGTTTGATCATGAACAATAACGAGTAACACAGAACATGATACATAGAGCAAGATTGATTTAATTCGAGCAACATGCTCAACAAAAATTAGGGCTTTCAGGGGCAAAGATCTCTAACAACATGAAGTATCTACAATAAAAATTTCGTAGCATGGGATCAAGTATAAATAGAGTTTAGAATTAAACATGATGTCTCAGGGTTATCATGTTTGTAGATCTTCAAAAATCAAGAACAAAAGATTGGCTCGATGGAAAATTATAAAACAAGAGGGCTTTTGTTCCTGGTGATTGGAACTACCTACAGACGAGTTTAATTTAATTTTGCTCATGAGAATGCCTACCTTTGACTCGATTTATCTTCTAGGGCTTAGAACTCCAAGAACGAAGGAAGAAGCTTGATGGATCTTCCTCTCCTCGATTTCTCCTCCTCCTTGGCCTCTTCTCCACGTCCAAGAACCCCTTTGCACGATCTAGGGTCGGCCATGAGGATTTAAGAGGTGTATTTATATAAACACAAGTTCCTATTCCTACTACTACCCAAATTCTTCTTAATTCCGAGATTTCCTAACTCCACCTTTCCTCTCTTGCTTTCCAATCTCTAATTGGGTTAGGATAGTATCTAAATTCGTGCTAGACTTTATGGGGTAGGTTTAGGAATCCTATTCCAACTCTAATTGCCACTTTTATTGCTTTAATAACCCCTTTCTAATTATGATATAATTAAACTCCGAATTTAGGATATTTCTTATTATTCTCCCCTTGCAAATTCTTATGTTTGACCCAATAAATTCTAGAGGATCCATTAAGCAAAGCCCATTACTCTTTTCCATCTAATGGGTTTTATTTAATGCTCTTTTCATTTAAATATCTATTTAGCTAGGTTTTAATTCTTTATTTAAATTTTTTATTTTTCTTAAAATTCAAGTTGCTACAGAGAGGTTCCAGATGCAGCCAGGAGAGTCCATAACCCAAATGTTCAGCAGATTCACAGACATTACAAATGGCTTAGCTGGACTTGGGAAGACATATGAAATTGGAGATATGGTTAGGAAGATCCTCAGATTTTTTCCATCTACATGGACTCCCAAAGTAACAGCCATTGAGGAAGCCAACGACCTAAAAAAGATGTCTTTGAAGAAGCTCATTGGGTCCCTTATGGTCCATGAGATTAACATGGAAAGGTTGGGAGAGTCCTCAAGTAGAAAGAAGCATTCAAATGCTCTGAAAGCAGAAGAAGATAGATCAGAAGAGTCATCAGAAGAAGATGAGAGCTCAAGCAACTGCGAAGATGAAGAAGCAGGGATGTCAAGAAGATTGCAGCGCATTCTAGCTAAGAAGAAGAAGTTCCAGTCTGGTAGAAGATACTTCAAGAAAAATAAGGAGTTTAAGAAACCAGATGGAAAAGATCAAAAGAAGGGCGAGCCCATATGCTATGAATGCAAGAAGCCAAGACATATCAAGGAAGATTGTCCAAAGTTTAAGAAGCATGAATTCAGAAAGAAAGAAAGCTCAAAGAAATTCAGGAGACACAAGAAGAAGGCTATGACAGCAGCCTGGAGCAACAGCAGTGACTCGGACAGCTAGTTAAGCTCAAGCAGTGATGAAGAAGAAGCCAACCTGGCCTTTATGGCAAATGCTGAAGAAAAGGTAGCTTCTGACTTATCTTTTGATTCATGCAATGATTCTGATTCTGATAATCTAGAAGAAGCTTTCAACGAACTATACAGTAAATATAGGGAAGTAACAAAACTGTTAAAAGCTAGTAAGAAAAATACTGCCTGTTTAGAAAACACCAATTCAGACCTAAAGACCGAAAATGAAGAACTAGAGAAGCAAATAACTGAACTTAAAAGAAGAAATGAACTAGTGTGTGAGGATCTAAAAGATAAAAATAAACAAATAATCAGATTAGAAAAATAGGAGAGTTCAGATGAACTAAGAAAAGAAATCAAAGCCATAATGAGATATTATGAGATATTTTCATGCCAAGTTACCCATAATGGATGGTTCAAAGTGTGTGCATGTGACAAGAAATCATAGATATGGCAAGAACAAGTGTATGTCTTTTAAGTCATTAAACACATGTTTGATTTATAACAACTTTATTTACTGCGTTAGTGACTGTTAACAAGGGTATATGCACTGTTTATAGTTAGAGTATCACAAATCATGGGTTTCCATGCAAAAACCCCAGATCGCGACATAGTCTGGTAAGGGTCGCGACAGGGTCTAATCAGAACGCGACAGGGCCGTCCAAAGATCGCGACAAGGAGGTCAGGTCAGGTATCCAGAACATGACGGTGTGACCTGTCACGTTCAGAACGCGACAGGTACTGAGAATGCAGCCTATCGGGCCATCGCGTTCTCAGGTCTTGCGCCTTAGTCCGAGCGGGAAAAGGACAGTGCATTGGATTGCCCTCAAAGTTTCTATATTTTGACATATGTTCATTCAGAAATTTAGAACAAATCACACAGACGATGAAAATTCATGAAACTAGTTTTAATCAACTCTAGACATGCAATAGCATGCACAGTAAATAGGAATTTAAAAGTGAACATGGTCTCGGCATGATTCAATCATGTTATTTATGAAGATCATGGAACTATGTACAATAGAGATAAACGAATAAATTTGAGTAGTAGGATGGATGAAAATTAGGACTTTTAGAGGCAAAAGATTCCTGATGTCGATCAGTATCACCAGTAAAAATCTCGTAGTATGGTATCAAGTACACATGGAGATGTAGAATTAAGATGAAGGTTCGGGGTAATGCTAGTTGCAGAACTTCAAAAATCAAGAAGAAAAGATTGGTTCGATGGAAAATTTTGAAATAAGAGGGGTTTTGTTCTTGAGGTATGGAACAATCTACAGACGAAATTATTTGATTTTTGCTCGTGAGAATGCCTACCTTTGACTCATTTGATTTTCTAGGGTTAGAACTTGAAGAACACAAGTTGAAGCTTGGTCAAGCCTTCTCCCCACAAATTCCTCTGCTCCTTGTCCAGCAAGCCCCAGCAACATGTTAGGGCCGGCCATGGAGAGTTTAGAGAGTATTTATGCTTGTTGGGTTTCTATTTCTTAATAGAACTCTAATTCCTATTAAATTCCGAGATTTCCTATTTCTATCCTCCTTCTAAGCTTTCCACTTCCTATTTGGGTTAGGTGGGATGCAATTTCGTGGCCAACCTATTAGAGTAGGGTTAGGAATCCAATTCCAACTCAAATTACTTATTTTAATGCTTTAATACCCCTTTTCTATTTAGATCATATTTAAGATATGAATTTAGGGTATTTTCCATTTATTCCACTTTTAAAAATCTCTATTTTGGCCCAATAACTTTTATGTGATCCATTTAATAAAGCCCATCACTTCTTTTCCTTTAATAGGTTTTTAATAAATTCCCTTTTCTTTGATTTCCTAATTGACTAGATTTTTAATATTATTAAATTTTTTATTTTCTAAAAAATTCAGGTTGCTACAATACTAAACATGATATCACATTTAAAATGAATTATATTAACACATGTATGACATGGACATATGCACTTTTACCTTTATTTTCACATGTATTTACTCTCACATTAATATTCTCTTTCACTTACACATTCACGTATCACATGTCACATCACTTGCACTTACCACGTGCCACATTCACATGTCACTTTACACATTATTCACATTTTCACATTTTTACACTTAATTTTCCTTGACACATAGTCCGAACCACCATAAGAAGGACACACATATACATAACACATACCCGTCACCTAGGCAATACAGTGACGAATCTTGGTACTGCGTCCGGGAGAAGTCCTGTAACGCCCCAGAAATTTAAAATATTAAGAAAATAGAAGTAATTTGGTTAAAATACCTTAGGGTTATTAATAAATTATGATAATTAGATGATAGACTTAAATAGTGGTAATGAACGTTATTCCAGTATCGTACCTCGAAGTGCGTGCCTCCACAGGGTGATACCGGAAAACGACATCGAAATAAAAATCCGAGAACATCATAATTTCCAGAAAAATGTGGAGAAATCAAATATGTAATTATCTGAATTTTTCGACGTACGGATTTTGAGATTAAGTCGACGCGACCATTTTCCGGGTGATTTTTCACCTACTGTAAAATAAATTCCAAAAATTAAACTAAAATCATCATAATTTGTAAAACCATCATATTAGTCTATGGTTAAAATTTCAGGACAAACAGATGTCGTTTGATCACATTTACGCAAGGATTATCGGGCCAGCTGAATTATAGCCTAATTACGGGAAGGATTTTTAGGAATTTGTCTTGCTGACGTATCCTGGGCTACGCAAGCCCATGTCATGATAGGTTAAGGTTCTTACACGTTGAAGGCTGATGTGTGGGTGTGTGATTGCATGCATGAGTTAGGTGTCAGTGGGTTGTTAAATGGGGTTTTACCCCAACACCTGGAAACCAACGTGCCGTTGTGCATGGCAAGATCAAAAGGCTATAAATACACCCCCTCCTTCTTCGTTCCTATCTTTCTGACTCCTTCCCTCTTATACTGCTGCTGGGATTCACGAGACTTCAGTGTGGGTGTGTAGCTGGAGTTGTTAGCTACACCTTGTGCATCTCTTGGTCCTGCTTGAACTACTATTGGAGCTGCTACTGGGTGTTGCTGGAAGACAGTAAAGCAGACTTCAGTAGTTGTTACTGCTTCAACTGCTTCCTTCTTTGCTTTTGGCCATCTCCCCATCTACTATTCGTGGTGAATTGTGGATTTCTATATCAAAGGAAGAATTCAAAATCAGGTAGGATTCGATCCTCATCTCTCCTCTTCTAACTCATGTCCTTGAATAAACTTTAGAACCTACTGTTTGGATGTTCCAGTTTCTGTTCTAGTGTCATGAACCCCTCTAGCACTTTATGTGTGTTTTGTATTTCTATAGAAGCTACTCCTTGAGTTCACATAATCTCTGGTTGGAAAGGATATTCCTCCAGTAGCATGTGGTAGTAGGTTCCTAGCTATCCATGTGTAGGATTCATCTTCTTTTCCTTAATCCTGTTCTCCACACATGATAAATAACTCGTGTTGAGTAGCCAAGTTGATATAACTGTAATCCTACTAGTTTTCGTTTAGTTTTGATGAATATTCTTACGTTGGGGAGGAGAAGATACTTGTTCTACTTCCAGATCATCTCTTCTTCTTCTTCCACCCTTGATCCTTGTATACGTTATAGAATTTTGATAGAAGTCACAATACCATTAGAACTTGTGACTAACCTCTGTTCAGATGTTTGGCACTTCATGCCTTGATTTATATCCATGAAACACTTGAGTTTTAGTATTTATCTTGTAGCAATCTTCCAATAAACCATTGCTATCAAGACCACACTTCCAACACTATACTATGTCTAGTTTCTAGCTAGACAAGCTTGAATTTCAAACCTCTCGTTTCATCTCACTTGTTCAGTTTATAAATCACTGTGAGAACTATAATTAGATTCTTCTATTTGATATATATCATGCCTTGATTCATAGGTTCCATGGTTGGAGGGTTTAGAGTAAATTCAAAGTCACTTCTGAGTAAGAAACAGGCGGCTGTCGACAGGCCCCTTACATCTGTCGACAGGCCAGCCTTTTCCTGAACTCTGGGATTTCTGGACTGTGTGGATCTGTCGACAGATCCATTGTTGCTGTCGACAGATACACACAGTCCAGCAAACCTGAGTTCTGTCTGTAGCCATCTGTCGACAGCCCCTTCTCACCTGTTGACAGCTATGACCCTGATTCGAATTTCAGCACTTTTTCATGTGCAAATCATTGCTTAAACTTCACCCTATTAGCCTACCAAGTTACCCTCATATTTACTTTGATATTTACTGTCATTCTACTATAAAGATCACCCACTTTGGATACCTTACTCATTATTGAATTATCCTTGAAACCGTCAACTCCGAATGGTACTCCGTTGAGTCCATTCTCCCGTATTCGACAACTAAGTTTATATTACTTGATGACTTGAGAGTTCAAAGGCTTGAACACCTTGTGAGATATGATAAACTTATGATGATGACATTTATTGGGTCCTTGGACCCCACCTAACTGATATGCCTGTGCAAATAGGGCTGGTCCAGTCCTGGGAGGAGCACCCGAATTCATTACGGGCCGTACGGGAGTGATAAGGATACCGGGATGTTTGGCATTGCATCACTATTTCCTGATTATGGTCATCATACTTCCTGTATTGTGTGAACTGATATATGAACCAATTCGTGAGCTATATACTTGAGCATGACCTGAGTTTTACTATCACTGTATCAAGCTACTATTCTGAGATCTGGTATTGCTTCTTTGATATCCGTTCATCCTATTACCTGTCCTGTGTGAATATTTATATGACTCCGAACCTGAGCCTTAATATGAATTTCTGAGTATGCCTATGTTTTCATACTACTGTTATACATTCACTGACATGTTATCTTGGTTATCTGCCTGTTCTTGATACCATTCATGTTCTTACCTAAATTATCATGTGTTCCTGATCCTTTGATTTAAGGATTTGAATTCTACTGGGCTAGTTAGCTCACCCATCCTTCCCTTTTCAGGTAATCAAGATGAGGGAGAAGTGTAAAATGGGCTGTGTGCAGAGTGGACACCGATGACGAGTCAACCAACCATTTACTGCTTTAGTTGCGTACTTGTAAAGTGTTATGAGTAGTAGCTACTCATCCTTACTCCTCACTTAGTGTGTAATGAGGAGCTTTATGTAATAAGACTTCCGCAGACTGCGTTATAATGAATAAACATAAATGTTATTACTTTGTGCCTGTTTTCTGTCATTTCCCAATAAATAGCCTTTTATTAGGACGTGACAGATAATTTGGTATCAGAGCCTTAGGTCGATAAACCTAGGGATAACCTGTGAGGATGGGTAGAAAGCCTGAGGTTAAGCTAGATAAGTATAGTTGGATATAGATTGTATTGAGTATGAAATGAAAATTTAGAGGATTCCTTCTTTCTTTTATTCTTGCTTCTTATTCCTACACAAGAACTTCATAATTAAAGTGTTTACCATGTATACACACTTGAAACAACCATAGATGTGTTGTTCTATTTCTTGTAACCATGCTTTAGTTAAAGTTTATATTATGACTCAAGCATACTATGAAACTCATCCTATTAGAAGTAAGAAAATGTTGTCAATCATGTAAAGATTCATAGGAACACTTGGTAGAATTTCCTATGGTAGTTTTTCAAGATTCCTGGAAGTTTAGATCACACCTGTCGACAGCCAGCATTTACCTGTCGACAGGTAACATGCTTCCAGAACCCAGAAATACAAAACTGTCAGTAACTGTCGACAGATAGCCTTGATCTGTCGACAGATGTCCTTCACCTGTCGACAGCCGACTCTGGTCTGTCGACAGATACCCTCAGAACCAGAAAAACCTTGCTCTGTCTGTTGCTATCTGTCGACAGCCACTTCCAAGCTGTCGACAGACACCAGTCTGTGATGAACTGGTCCTTCTTCAGTCAGTCAGAAGAGTCATCAGGCACTCTGTAGAACTGAAACTCATACCTTATTTACATTCCATATCATTTAAGTAAATGTTATAATTTGATGTTTCATTTACTTAAGATATTACATGTAAATAAGGAAGTACCCCCCATTTGAATCCAATAAAAATATCAGAAAAATCATATCTCTTACCAATAAAAAGTCAACTCTCCCACCGAAGAAGAAAAACGTAATTTTTGCGATTCTATCAAAATAGCGTCTTTCTAATTTCTCACAATTTGGCCTACCTAAAAATTTCATAATTCAAGTAAACCTAGTAGAATGATAAAAATTCAAGGTCCGGTGAAAAATGATAAACACACATATGACTTCTCCAAGGGAGCCCTCTCCTACTGAAGGAAAAGTCAAACCTGTTCATCCCTTAATTTACGTCACAATGACTTTTGATATGTTATTATATCCAACTCTAAACAAGAATTAGTAAATGAATGATTCAATCGATCATATAGATTTCATGACTATCCTCGTGATTTATTCTTCCGTTAACTTTCCAATTTTCTTGGATTTTAAATTATTATACCACTGAGATAGATTATTTAATCATTGTCTACATCCATTCCTTACTAAACCAAGTAAGACTCTTTAATAATTAAATGTGTTTAACACTCACATAATTGATGAATCAAAATTTCAAGATTGTTTTAAATCTCACGAAGCTTATGGACAAGTAGTGATGTAAAATGTTATATATCTTCTGACTGGTTAATGGAACTAGGGTGTTGTGAATCTAAAGCCTGTGCATGATGAAATTTACATGGTTTGATTATAGAAATTGATGTATGCCTTATTGAATATCTCAGATACTCTTCCAAGTTATCTATGGATGGAAGTGACATTAACTGGAAGAAGATGGAAAATTCAATGCATGACTTGACTCGAGTAATGAAAACAGTAGCCAAGAACAATAGTCATACTGGAACAAGTTTATTTAAGGATTTTCGAAGCCTGGACCCTCCGAGATTTGCAGGAAGTACGGATCCGGATGAAGCTGAGAACTGGTTGAAGGATATTGAGCGAATTTTTAAGATAATGAAATGTACAGAAGAAGAAAAAGTTTGTTTGACAACATTTCAGTTAGATCGGGATGCCGAGCGTGGTGGGAAACTGTAGAGGCAACCTTGGAGATTCAACACAAGTTAGTTGGGAGGAATTCGTAGAATTATTTAATGACCAATACTTTTCTGAAGTAATTCAAGAAAGGAAGGCGAATGAGTTTGCCAATTTAAAGCAACTAAGGATGTCGGTATCGGAATATGAGGCACAATTTGCTCGATTGTCAAAGTATGCTCCGCATCTTATAGCTACGGAGAAATTAAAAGCCAAGAGGTTTATGAATGGGCTACGTCCCCAATTTATTATGCAGTTAACCCCTCATCTGATCACTACCTACTCAGAAATGGTTAAGAGAGCCTTAGCATTAGAGGCTGCAAATGACACTGTGGAAAAGATTAGAGGGAAATCTGGAGAAGGATCTTCTGATCATAAGAGAAAGTTTGAGTTGGGAAATACCCCGAAAGTTCAGCAAATAAATAAGAAGGCAGGAAAAACTTCTAATGGAAAGAAGGGGGTATGCCAGCATTGCCATCTTAGTGGGCATAAGGCTGAGGACTGTTGGCGTAGGTTGGGTGCTTGTCTCCGTTGCGGTAGTACTCAACATCGAATTTCGGATTGTCCGATGCCCAAGAATGCACCAAAGAATCAGAATTCCCGAGGAAAGCAAGGAAGACTAAATGCCATTCAGGATGTGGAACCTGAATCTCCGCAGGAAGGCGGACTGATAGAAGGTACATTGCTAGTAAACTCAAAGTCTGCGTATGTGTTGTTTAATTCAAGAGCTACGCATTCTTTTGTTAATTATGAGTTTGCTAAATCTTTAGAAGTAAAATCAGAACTATTGTCTACACAACTTGAGGTAACAATTCCTTTGAGTAGGGATAAGAAACTTAAGAAATATTACCTTGCTAGTCGGATTTCAGTTAAAGGACAAAATTTACCCGGTGATTTGATATGCCTAGACAAGTGGGATTATAATTTCAAAATTGAATACCATCCAGGAAAATATATATATATATATAGCGGATGCACTTAGCAGAAATCCTATAGTCAAGGTAATCCAATTGTAAGTAAGGGAATGGAAATTATTGGAGGAATTTTCCGCATTAAGTTTAAAGATTGAATTACAAGAAGAAAGAATTGTAGTTGATAACTTAACAATTCAGTCAGATATGTTGAAACAAATTGGAGAGCAATAGGACAATGATCTTGTGTTGAGAGAAATTAGAGAAAAGTTGGCTTTTAGACTTGAATTTAATGAAGACATTCATGGAAATCTTCAGTTTCGGAACAAATTATGTGTACCGGATAATTCCGAGATTAAGAAGCGGATCTTAGGAGAAGCCCATCGATCACAACATTGAATATCAAGATTTGGAGATACAAGAAAATTTGGTATATGTAGAAAGACGTGCAAATTCTGGATCGAAAAATAAAGCACTATGGAGCAAGGAAGTTCCATTGTTAAAGATTCAATGGAATAAACGAGGACAAGAAGAAGCAACCTGGGATTAGAAAATACCATCAAGAACCAGTGCCCAGAATTATTTCCAGGTGAGTAAACATACTCTCGTTTTATTAAAATTTGGAGGACCAAATTTCTTTTAGTGGGGGAGAGTTGTAACGCCCCAGAAATTTAAAATATTAAGAAAATAGAAGTAATTTGGTTAAAATACCTTAGGGTTATTAATAAATTATGATAATTAGATGATAGACTTAAATAGTGGTAATGAACGTTATTCCAGTATCGTACCTCGAAGTGCGTGCCTCCACAGGGTGATACCGGAAAACGACATCGAAATAAAAATCCGAGAACATCATAATTTCCAGAAAAATGTGGAGAAATCAAATATGTAATTATCTGAATTTTTCGACGTACGGATTTTGAGATTAAGTCGACGCGACCATTTTCCGGGTGATTTTTCACCTACTGTAAAATAAATTCCAAAAATAAACTAAAATCATCATAATTTGTAAAACCATCATATTAGTCTATGGTTAAAATTTCAGGACAAACAGATGTCGTTTGATCACATTTACGCAAGGATTATCGGGCCAGCTGAATTATAGCCTAATTACGGGAAGGATTTTTAGGAATTTGTCTTGCTGACGTATCCTGGGCTACGCAAGCCCATGTCATGATAGGTTAAGGTTCTTACACGTTGAAGGCTGATGTGTGGGTGTGTGATTGCATGCATGAGTTAGGTGTCAGTGGGTTGTTAAATGGGGTTTTACCCCAACACCTGGAAACCAACGTGCCGTTGTGCATGGCAAGATCAAAAGGCTATAAATACACCCCCTCCTTCTTCGTTCCTATCTTTCTGACTCCTTCCCTCTTATGCTGCTGCTGGGATTCACGAGACTTCAGTGTGGGTGTGTAGCTGGAGTTGTTAGCTACACCTTGTGCATCTCTTGGTCCTGCTTGAACTACTATTGGAGCTGCTACTGGGTGTTGCTGGAAGACAGTAAAGCAGACTTCAGTAGTTGTTACTGCTTCAACTGCTTCCTTCTTTGCTTTTGGCCATCTCCCCATCTACTATTCGTGGTGAATTGTGGATTTCTATATCAAAGGAAGAATTCAAAATCAGGTAGGATTCGATCCTCATCTCTCCTCTTCTAACTCATGTCCTTGAATAAACTTTAGAACCTACTGTTTGGATGTTCCAGTTTCTGTTCTAGTGTCATGAACCCCTCTAGCACTTTATGTGTGTTTTGTATTTCTATAGAAGCTACTCCTTGAGTTCACATAATCTCTGGTTGGAAAGGATATTCCTCCAGTAGCATGTGGTAGTAGGTTCCTAGCTATCCATGTGTAGGATTCATCTTCTTTTCCTTAATCCTGTTCTCCACACATGATAAATAACTCGTGTTGAGTAGCCAAGTTGATATAACTGTAATCCTACTAGTTTTCGTTTAGTTTTGATGAATATTCTTACGTTGGGGAGGAGAAGATACTTGTTCTACTTCCAGATCATTCTTCTTCTTCTTCTTCTTCCACCCTTGATCCTTGTATACGTTATAGAATTTTGATAGAAGTCACAATACCATTAGAACTTGTGACTAACCTCTGTTCAGATGTTTGGCACTTCATGCCTTGATTTATATCCATGAAACACTTGAGTTTTAGTATTTATCTTGTAGCAATCTTCCAATAAACCATTGCTATCAAGACCACACTTCCAACACTATACTATGTCTAGTTTCTAGCTAGACAAGCTTGAATTTCAAACCTCTCGTTTCATCTCACTTGTTCAGTTTATAAATCACTGTGAGAACTATAATTAGATTCTTCTATTTGATATATATCATGCCTTGATTCATAGGTTCCATGGTTGGAGGGTTTAGAGTAAATTCAAAGTCACTTCTGAGTAAGAAACAGGCGGCTGTCGACAGGCCCCTTACATCTGTCGACAGGCCAGCCTTTTCCTGAACTCTGGGATTTCTGGACTGTGTGGATCTGTCGACAGATCCATTGTTGCTGTCGACAGATACACACAGTCCAGCAAACCTGAGTTCTGTCTGTAGCCATCTGTCGACAGCCCCTTCTCACCTGTTGACAGCTATGACCCTGATTCGAATTTCAGCACTTTTTCATGTGCAAATCATTGCTTAAACTTCACCCTATTAGCCTACCAAGTTACCCTCATATTTACTTTGATATTTACTGTCATTCTACTATAAAGATCACCCACTTTGGATACCTTACTCATTATTGAATTATCCTTGAAACCGTCAACTCCGAATGGTACTCCGTTGAGTCCATTCTCCCGTATTCGACAACTAAGTTTATATTACTTGATGACTTGAGAGTTCAAAGGCTTGAACACCTTGTGAGATATGATAAACTTATGATGATGACATTTATTGGGTCCTTGGACCCCACCTAACTGATATGCCTGTGCAAATAGGGCTGGTCCAGTCCTGGGAGGAGCACCCGAATTCATTACGGGCCGTACGGGAGTGATAAGGATACCGGGATGTTTGGCATTGCATCACTATTTCCTGATTATGGTCATCATACTTCCTGTATTGTGTGAACTGATATATGAACCAATTCGTGAGCTATATACTTGAGCATGACCTGAGTTTTACTATCACTGTATCAAGCTACTATTCTGAGATCTGGTATTGCTTCTTTGATATCCGTTCATCCTATTACCTGTCCTGTGTGAATATTTATATGACTCCGAACCTGAGCCTTAATATGAATTTCTGAGTATGCCTATGTTTTCATACTACTGTTATACATTCACTGACATGTTATCTTGGTTATCTGCCTGTTCTTGATACCATTCATGTTCTTACCTAAATTATCATGTGTTCCTGATCCTTTGATTTAAGGATTTGAATTCTACTGGGCTAGTTAGCTCACCCATCCTTCCCTTTTCAGGTAATCAAGATGAGGGAGAAGTGTAAAATGGGCTGTGTGCAGAGTGGACACCGATGACGAGTCAACCAACCATTTACTGCTTTAGTTGCGTACTTGTAAAGTGTTATGAGTAGTAGCTACTCATCCTTACTCCTCACTTAGTGTGTAATGAGGAGCTTTATGTAATAAGACTTCCGCAGACTGCGTTATAATGAATAAACATAAATGTTATTACTTTGTGCCTGTTTTCTGTCATTTCCCAATAAATAGCCTTTTATTAGGACGTGACAAGTCCTCTCCACCCTAACCAGTGGTACTTGTCCACCTCCAGGATTTCATCCTAATGCCCATAGGATATCACTACACGTTGATCCTTCTCATAGGGACTTTACTACAGTACGGCTCCACAGTCCTCTATGGTAGTAGTGTCAATTAATGACCAAACTGTCCCCATAATAAATATTTCCATTTTATTTATTTGATGATTAACAAAATAACACTAATGGATTACTTGAGCCTTAAGTACAGGAAATAAAAGAAAAATGAAAGTTCAAGACAATCTGGTAAGTCTCATCTTCTATCCAAGTCTTTGTATCGACTTCTTTGATAAGCAGAACGATTTCCTCTTTGACCGGAAAACTCAAACAAATCGATATCGTAACGATTTCTTTAGAACTCGTACGATTTCTTCAGAACTCGCAACGACTCTCTAGCCGTAACGATTTCTTTAGACCTCGTAACGATTTCTTTAGAACTCGCAACGACTCTCTAGCCGTAACGATTTCTTTAGACCTCGTAACGATTTCTTTAGAACTCGCAACGACTCTCTAGCCGTAACGATTTCTTTAGACCTCGTAACGATTTCTTTAGAACTCGCAACGACTCTCTAGCCGTAACGATTTCTTTAGACCTCGTAACGATTTCTTTAGAACTCGCAACGACTCTCTAGCCGTAACGATTTCTTTAGACCTCGTAACGATTTCTTTAGAATTCGCAACGACTCTATAGTCATAACGATTTCTTTAGACTTCATAACGATTTCTTTGGAGTTCATAACGATTTCTTCACTGATCATAACGCCTTGCTTTGTATAACGATTTCGTGTAACGATTTCTTTAGAGTTCATAACGATTTCTTCACTGATCATAACGCCTTGCTTTGCATAACGATTTCGTGTAACGATTTCCTTACAACTCGATAGTCATAACGATTTCTTGTAACGATTTCTTTAGAACTCACAACGACCTGCTTGTTGTAACGACTTCATAAGTTATCACATCGATTTCCTTACAGTTCATAACAACTTGCTATAATTCATAACGATTTCATAAGTCAGCAAGATTCTTTTTATCGAATTTCTTGATGCATCAGTATAATGCTTTTTAATAGCGTTGAAAAGTCAAAGTCATATCTTGTCCGTTGACTGCTATGCATAAATGCTCTCCGATCGTATCTCCCATGCATGCAGACAATATCTTCCATTTCTATGCTACTCTGTCTACGTACTTTTTTAGACAGAAAGGAGCTTTGCTATATACTGCAATATCTGTTCCATCTCAACTAACAATAGACAGCAGTCTTAGCTGTCTTCTATTTATTGATGATATGCTTACAGATATCTGACAAGACTCATCTGGACAACGTTGGACACAAGATACAAAGTTCTATGACATCTCTTTGGCGTGTACACAAGGATAAAAGACTGACGATCAGAAGCTTCCTCAGTGACCAGTCTAACGTACACAAGGATAAGAGACAACGGACACTTCAACGTTCGAATTTGAATCAGCAGTTTAAATAGAAGACTCAAGACGGAAAAGAAAAACAACGCTTGATTTTAGAAGAAGAAAGAAATCCATCTCTCAGAATCTTTAGAACTTTGAAGAAGAGCGAAGCCTCCACTCAAACCTTGTTCTAAGCTCTTAGCTCTCTGTGCTCAAAGGAATCTTTCATTTGTAAGAGCCTGTGTGGTCCTTGGAGAGAAAAACCTTGTTAAATCTCTTTCTCTCTCGGGGGCTTAGGAGCTTCAGTGTGTAGCTGGTCAAGCTAGAGTCTGAAGCCTGTTTTCACACCCTTTTTTCTTATTAGGTTGTGTTCCCTTCTGGACGAAGGAAGACCTGGTGGTATCCAGGGTGGTTGTTGTTCCCTTCAGGCTGAAGGAAGACCAGTTGAGGCTGGGTGTAAGGATCCTTAAGGGGGATTGTACCCTTGGTAGTAAAATCCTGAGGTATTGCTCAGGGACTAGACGTAGGTCTCCTGTGGAGAGGAGTTCCGAACCAGGATAAAAATCCTTGTGTCTTGTGGATGTGTTTTGTGTGATTGTTGTCTTGTTTGCTCTAACTCTAACCTTGTTATTAAGTTGTGCAATCCTTTCAGTAAACAGGTTTTAATCAGAGATCGAAGTTTTAATAACCCATTCACCCCCCCCCTCTGGGCTAGCTAGCTGGGCAACAAGTGGTATCAGAGCCGTCTCTTCGACAAAGAAGAAGATCCAACGATCTGAAGAGCAAAGATCAATGGCAGCCCAAAGTAACTTCGAAGGTCAGTCAGTCAACAGGCCTCCCTTGTTCGATGGAGAAGATTACACATACTGGAAGACTAGAATGGAATATTTTCTACAAGGTCATGATTACACAATCTGGTCCATTGTAGAAGAAGGTGATCTTTTGGTCACAAACGCTAAGGCTCAGTGGACAGATGATGATAGGAAAAGAATATCCTTAAACTGCAAAGCCAAGAGCATATTATGCTGTGCCCTAAGCAAGAAAGAGTTCAATAGAGTCTCAGCCTGCAAGTCCGCAATGGAGATGTGGGAAAAGCTCAAATTACCTATGAAGGGACAGACAAGGTAAAGGAGACAAGAATTGATATTCTAGTAGCTCAATATGAAAGATTTCAGATGCAGACAGGTGAATCAATAACTCAAATGTTCAGCAGATTCACTGACATCACAAATGGATTAGCCGGTTTGGGAAAGGTCTATAATGCACCAGATATGGTTAGAAAAGTCCTCAGATCTTTACCATCTTCTTGGACTCCGAAGGTAACAGCCATTGAAGAAGCCAATGATTTAAAATTAATGTCATTGGAAAAGCTAATAGGATCTCTCATGGCTCACGAGATAAACATGGAGAGATTAGGAGAATCCTCCAGCAGAGAAAACAATCAAATGCTCTCAAAGCAAGTGAAGATAATTCGGAAGAATCTTTGGATAATAGTGAGAGTAGTAAAGACAGTGATGATGAAGAAGCGATGCTGTCTCGAAGGCTTCAAAGGATTCTAGCAAAGAAAAAGAAGTATCAGTCAGGAAGAAAATTTTTTAAGAAAAACAAAGACTTCAGAAAACCAGAAGTAAAGGATCAAAAGAAAGGAGAAGTGATCTGTTATGAATGCAAAAAGCCTGGACACATCAAGGCAGATTGTCCCATGATCAAAAAGAGTGATCACAAGAAGAAGGACAACTTCAGAAGATTTAAGAAGTACAAAAGAAAGCAATGGCAGCTGCTTGGGAAAACAGCAGTGACTCAGACAGTGAGTCAAGCTCGAGCAGTGAAGGTGAAGAAGCCAACTTGGCTCTAATGGCCAACACCGAGGACAAGGTAACTTCTGACTCTTCTTTTGATTCATGCAATGATTCAGATTCTGACAATTTGGAAAATGCTTTTAATGAACTTTATGAAAAATACAAAGAAGTATGCAAATTACTTAAAACTAGTAAGAAAAATATAATCTGTCTAGAAAATACAAATTCAGACCTAAGAACAGAAAATGAAGAACTTGAAAAACAAATTACTGAACATAAAAGAAGAAATGAATTATTATGTGAAGATTTAAAAGAGAAAAATAAGAAAATAAATCTTCTAGAAAAACAAGAAGACTTAGGTGAATTTAAAATAGAAATAGAAAGACTAAATAAAGAAAATGATAATCTATCAAGTACACTAGAGAAATTCACCAACGGTAAAAACTCTTTAATATTAAAAGGTGCTAGGAGATCGGGTAAAAAGAAAAATGGATTAGGATATACACCCCCAGACAATGAAGAAACCATAATATACCCTAAAACATATCCAACACCAAAATTTGTACCCGAACAAGATATAGCATACAAAGCTGATTTCAAATATATAGAAAAAGTGACTAAGTTATCCTGCTGCAGTCACTGCAACAAGTTAGGACATATTAAAATTACATGCCCAACAAGACATAAAAAATGGATATTAAAAGGTAAAGTTGATGATACTAACCAATCAGGACCCAAAAGAATTTGGGTACCTAAAGCTTGATGTTCTCATTTCAGGTTAACCCTCGAGCATCCAAATGGTATTTGGATAGTGGGTGCTCAAGGCATATGTCAGGCAACAAGAAGATATTTGTTGATCTCCAAGCTGAAGAAGGTACAGTCACCTATGGAGATAATGGAAAAGGGACTGTGATAGGAAGCGGGTCTGTGAACATCAAAGGAAAATCAGTTATAGAAGATGTAATGCTGGTCAAAGGGTTAAAGCACAATCTCATCAGCATCAGCCAGTTGTGTGACAAAGGCCATCAAATTCAGTTTCAAGAATCAAAATGCAGTATCTTAAAGGATGGTGCAGTCATATTTGAAGCCTACAGAGAAAGAAATTTGTATGTTCTATATCTCGAGAAACTCAAGGATCAAGATGTGTGTTTGGCAGCTAGTAAAGATCAATCAACTGAGTTGTGGCACAGAAGATTGGGCCACTGCAGCTTGGATGGGTTGAACAAGCTCAGAAAGAGAAAACTAGTTGAAGGACTGCCAAAGGTAAATTTCAGATTGGATAGCATTTGCAGACCTTGTGCAAGAGGAAAGCACACCAAGAGCTCCTTCAAATCAAAGACTGTAGTAACCTCCTCAAAGCCCTTAGAACTACTTCACATGGATTTATTTGGGCCAATGAGAACTACCAGTTTGGGAGGAAAGAATTTTGGATTTGTAATAGTTGATGATTATTCAAGATTCACTTGGGTATCCTTTTTAGAGCACAAAGATGACACATTTGAAAATTTTGTCAGCTTCAGTAAGAAAGTTCAGAAAGATCAGAAATTCTCAATTGTCTCTATTCGATCAGATCATGGTGGTGAGTTTCAGAATGAAAGTTTACGAAGTTCTGTGATGATCAAGGAATTGAGCACAACTTCTCAGCTCCAAGGACACCTCAACAGAATGGAATTGCTGAGAGGAAAAACAGAACTCTTTTGGATATGGCAAGAACCATGTTGTCAGAATATGATCTGCCAAGATACTTCTGGGCCGAAGCTATCAACACTGCATGTTATATCATAAATAGAGTGATGATCAGGCCAATTCTGAAAAAGACGTCTTATGAACTCTACAAAGGAAAGAAGCCAAAGATTAGCCATTTCAGAATATTTGGATGTCCTTGCTTCATCCATAACAATGGAAAAAGGGACATTGGTAAGTTGGATGCCAAATCAGATGAAGGCATCTTCATGGGGTACTCTTCTAAACCCAAAGGTTATAGAGTTTTCAATAAACGTTCCTTATTGATTGAACAATCAGTACATGTTATTTTTGATGAATCTAACCCTTCCTTGAAAAAGGAAGAAATTAGTGACATTGATGATGCAGATGACTTGTCCGAAAAATTAAAGAATACTTCAATTAAGGACAAAGAGGATCCAACTCTGGAAGAACTGCAGCAAACAGAAATCCAACATGAAGATCTTCCAAAGGAATGGAGATATCAGAAAGATCACCCTCCTGAAAACATCATTGGTGATCCATCTGTAGGGGTAAGAACTAGAGGTAATGTAATTCCATGCGACTATTTAGCATTTGTTTCTCAAGTAGAGCCTAAGACAGTCAATGAAGCTTTATCTGATGAATCTTGGATATTAGCCATGCAAGATGAACTAAATCAGTTCAAGAGAAACCAAGTATGGTCACTTGTTCCTAGACCATCCAATCATTCAGTCATTGGCACCAAGTGGGTGTTCAGAAATAAACTGGATGAGTCTGGAATAATCTTAAGGAACAAAGCCAGATTGGTGGCTCAAGGCTACTCCCAAGAGGAAGGCATAGATTTCGATGAAACTTATGCACCTGTAGCTAGACTTGAGGCCATTAGGATTTTACTTGCTTATGCATCTGCACTTGATTTAAAACTTTTTCAAATGGATGTCAAATCAGCCTTTTTAAATGGTTTCATCAAGGAGGAAGTTTATGTTGAACAACCTCCAGGTTTTGACGACACTGAATTTCCAAATCATGTATTTAAACTACATAAGGCTTTATATGGTTTAAAGCAAGCTCCTAGAGCCTGGTATGAAAGGCTCAGTACTTTCTTATTAAATCATGGTTTCACTAGAGGTAAAGTAGATAGTACATTATTTATAAAATCTAAGGTAAACATATACTTCTTGTACAAATCTATGTAGATGATATTATTTTTGGATCTACTGATGAATCTCTTTGCAAGTACTTTGAAAAGCTTATGCAGGGAGAATTCGAAATGAGCTTGATGGGGGAGTTAAGCTACTTCCTTGGATTGCAAATCAAGCAAGGGAAGGATGGCACTCATATCTGTCAAGCAAAGTACACCAAAGAGCTGTTGAAGAAATTTGGATTTGAAGATGCAAAGCCATTATCAACTCCAATGAGCACATCAACCAGAATGGACAGTGATCCAAAAGGTAAAAGGGTAGATCAAAAGAATTATCGAGGTATGATAGGATCATTACTTTACTTAACTGCCAGTAGACCAGACATTTTGTTCAGTGTATGCATGTGTGCTAGATATCAGGCAGACCCTAGAGAGTCTCACTTAATTTCTGTAAAAAGAATATTTAGATATTTAGCTAGAACTCATGACTTAGGTCTCTGGTATCCTAGATCTTGTGAGATAAATCTAATAGGATATTCAGATGCTGATTATGCTGGTTGCAAAGTAGATAGAAAGAGCACCAGTGGATGTTGTCAGTTTCTTGCAGGATGCCTAATATCATGGACATCCAAGAAACAAAATTCAGTAGCTCTATCAACAGCTGAGGCGGAATATGTTGCTGCTGGAAGTTGCTGTACACAACTTCTTTGGATAAAGCAACAACTTGAAGATTTCGGCATTCACATCAAATCAATTCCTCTATTGTGTGATAATACAAGTGCCATCAACCTCACCAAAAATCCAGTTCAACACTCAAGGACGAAGCACATTGAGGTAAGATATCATTTTATTCGAGACCATGTAGCTAGTGGTAATTTAGAAATTTCGTTTATAGATACAAATGGTCAATTGGCAGATATCTTCACAAAAGCCCTACCTGAAGAGAGATTTACATCTCTTAGAAGGGAACTAGGGATGTGCAATTTGTGAAAGAATTTCTGTGATTTTATTGACATATAAATTTTTCAGATTAAATGAAAGTTCTCTCTCCGTTAAAGTTAAGCAAAACTCAGTTATCTATATGCTTTGACCGCTTCTGTGTGGAAAGTTGTTTGACTTGTCAAATCTTTTTGTCGCTTTCTATCTTTACCGCCTTTGGCGCTCCTCCGTTCATTAAAGTAATATTATTTTATCCAAATCGCTTTGAGATCGATTCGTCTTCTACCTTTACCCTTTTTATCCTCTATCTGTTCACCCAAAGCCGATGCCCTAACGATTTTGGGATCGACTCTCTGCAACTTTCGAAGCCTTCTTCTCTTCCCGCGAAGAATTCCTTCGAGAACTTCCGTCCCTTCCATCATCCTCCTTCCAGAATCTTTTCTTCTCTGCACCCATGGCCGCTCCGTTGATCTCCGGAAGTGTTGGGGGCTACAGTGCTGAGTATTTATCCCCAAGGGAGCAAGAAAGATTTACGTTTGTGAAGACGAAGATTTGCGGAAATAAGGCAGTGGATGTTCAGAATCTTGAGAAGAATGGCATGGCCAGGCTAGTTGATACTCTAAGAAGATTGCAGTGGATGGATGTGGTCACCTTCAGTGAGGTAAGCTACCCGGACTTGGTAAAAGCATTCTACATTTGTCTGAAGTCAGAAGCAGATGGGTCCCTTGTTTCCTCTGTCAAGGGCATCCAAATCAGAATAACCCATGAGCTTTTGCGTGATTTGTTTGGAGTGAAGACCTCTGGATTTAGTGGCATTCACTCTGTGAATGATGAAGTCAAAGGTCTCGGGATTATCGGTCCAGGATTTAAGTTAAAGGATGGGAAGCTTGATATTAATCAGATGTCCGCATTCAATAGATTGCTTCACTTTATAGTCTGCCAAATCTTAGTACCTCGTAGTGCTACCTTTTCTTCATGCACTAGGGCAGATTCGGACATAATGTTCTGGGCAATCCAGAACAAAGAGATAAACCTGGCCGCAGTGATGATTGAGCGAATGATGTTTGCACATGCTCAGTTATGGGAAACAAAGAGCAAGTTGAATGTTTCCCTTCCGTATGCTCATCTACTGACCAAGATTTTCAAGCACTTTGGAGTAGATTTGTCAGGTGCAGTAGCTGAAAAGATGGGCCAGTCTATAAGGTCCAGAAATCTGAAGAAAAGTGGATTCTCAGTGGTAGATGGAATGTGGTCAAAGACTTCTGTGGCTGAGGGAGAGGCAATCATTGCAGATCCAGCAGAGCAAGCAGCAGCAGATCCAGCAGAGCAAGCAGCAGCAGATCCAGCAGAGCAAGCAGCAGCAGATCCAGCAGAGCAAGAACCAGTAGAGTCAGCTGTGGGATGCCTATCCGAAGCTCAATTGGAAGAGGGTGCAGCTGGTGTGGCAGATTCCTTGCCCACCACCTTCGTCGCCTCTATTTTAAGAGAAGTATTGGATTCCATTCCCTCCATCTCAGTCTCTTCTAAGGCAGGTGGACCTGATGAAGAAGTTATGGCAGCAGGCCATACTGAAGTTCAGTCTGAATCGGTTGCAGATGTTGAGGTACAAGCAGGTACTCAACAAGATGTGGTCATGGAAGAAGCTCCTGCTCAGGGGAGCAAGAAAGTATTGAAGTCCCTGCTCCCATTCAGGGGGAGCAAGCTGAGATTGAAAAGTCAGCGAATGAAGCTTTTCCTGAGAAAGCTGCACCTACTCAGGAAATTCCTGCTCCAGCCTCGGTTGATGTTAGTGAAGGCCCAAGTTCAACTATAAATCTTGAGGAGCCTGTCACTCATCAAGGTAAGCGGAAGAGAATTGTTCACAGACGTCAAGGAAGGGCCCTAGAAAAGTGAACTTGAAGCCTGTTATGGCTATGTTAAAGGCCCAAGGAGTGATCTTGGCATCAGTCCAGTCCAGTATCAAGGCATTGTTTCTAATCAAGCTTCAACTTCCTCAGACGTATCTTCAATCAGAAATGCAATGAGGTATTTCAATAAAGAGATGTCTGATATGAAAAATTTGCTGGCTAATCTTTCAAGGTCTAGTGGTGTCCCTCCTGCACCCACTCAGAGCAGTCCAGCTGAAGTTCCAGGCCACCAGGGCCTCCAGCAGAAGTCTCTCAGCCACAGGGTCACCAGTTCAAGGTCAGGGCCATCAGGGCCATCAGTCGTGAGGTTACCCGGACCAGTGGCAGCCTCAGGGTCTTCAGGACCCTCTCCAGCAGTCAGAGAAGTCAGGCCAAAGGGAAAGAGCCAGTGTCAGTCTCCAAGGCCCCTGATACTTCATCTCTTGCCACTCCAACCCTCTCCACACCTTCATCTCCCACTACTGCACCTCCTGCTCCACCAACCATAAAACATCCCATGCCTCGCACCCAACCCTCCTCATCCTCTACTTCATCTCAACCCTCCTTCTCACCTACTCCAGCTCACATCTCAGCTCAATCCTCATTAACTCCTCAACCTTCCTCTTCCTTTAATCCTAAACATTTTTTCTATCCTCCTACTCCTCCTAATTCTGTTATCTTTCCTCCAGTTAACCTCTGCCTCTTGGTGTCTTTGACACCAATGTTCCAGACAATTTTGAAAGAACACCCTCCTCACCATTCTTTCCACAGCCTCTCACATTCACAGGACTGACTCTCCCAGTCCTGCCTTGAAAAAGAGAAAAACCTCCTCATCTCTAAGCACTCCTTCTGTTCCTCTATACCCTCCTTTATGGTACTCTCTTACCCTTGATCCTAAGAGAAGACCTATCTACAAAGAATACCTCCAGAAATGCATTCTTTCTACCATTTATGGTATTCCTTTTCTCAACCTATCCGAACACCTGGACATTGTTCTTCCTTTTACTCAGATATCTCAAGCTTTCAAATCCAAAATCTTTGAGGGCACTGAGTTCAAGACTGAAGATCAGTGGGCAGCTATCAAAGGAAATAAGGCTCAGTATTCAAAATACCTGACTGCAAGGGCCGAATCCCTCACTCTCAGAGATCACCCACTCACCTTCTCTGAGTGGTTTATCATCCAGCACAAGAACTCTTGGGGATCCTTCATTTTGAAAGAAATTCGCGTTGCCAGAGCCTTTCAGCTGTACAGTGACTTCTGTTACTTGAACAAAATCCAGAAGTTCAGTTTTGCCAGTTCCATTCGCAGATTACTGTGCTGAGATCAGAAACCCCTCTCAACCTTCCTCTTAAAGTAGACTTTGTCTCTTTCAAGGTTGATTTTCCAGTTCTTCTGCCGAAGCTGCACTCTTTGGTGTTTGATTCAGATGCTGGGTCTCATGCTCTAGATTTGTTTGCAAGACAGTGGGCAGGATGTCAGCCAAGCAGGGCAGATCTCCTTCCTTTTTGCGGTTCATCTTCAGAGAATATCACTCTGGCCGCATGTCTTCTCAGACCTTAGCTCCACTCATTTCTGAGTGTGAAAGACTCACCTCATCAGAATGGACGCTTCTCTATCAGGCCTCTTATCAGCAATTGGAAGCCATCAATCAAGATCTTTTAGTCAGAGGAAGCCTGCTCTTTCTGCAGAAGCTTTTATGGATCTAAACTCCATCGCACCCATACCAGAGATCTATGCTGTATGGGCATCTAGATATTCTGCTTTCTATGCCTTAAAGCAGGATTTGTTAAATCAACAAATTCACTATCCAATTTCCTTGGACAGATTTCTCCATAGGGCCAGTTTTGGTAAGAGTACTTACTTCAGATTCATTTTGGACAAAACTCAGTATGGAGCATTCTTAGAGCAGCAAAGGCAACTCTACATTCAGAGGAACATCCCTTCCATGGGACCCTCCTTCTCAGTTGCCTCTGGCGTTTTTCTGCAAATTTTTGAGGATCTTGAGATCAAGGCATGGGCTGTTGTCTCACAGCATGCCTCCTTGTTATCTCCTCTGTATTATCTTTCTCCATCCTAATATAAATCTTTCTCTCTTCTTTGTCTCACCGCTTATCTTTTTGCTTAATGACAAAATGGGGGAGACAACTAACGTAAATCTGAAAAACATTTCATTTTTTGTATGACGTTTAGTATATTTTGTCATCATCAAAAAGGGGGAGATTGATGACCAAACTGTCCCCATAATAAATATTTCCATTTATTTATTTTGATGATTAACAAAATAACACTAATGGATTACTTGAGCCTTAAGTACAGGAAATAAAAGAAAAATGAAAGTTCAAGACAATCTGGTAAGTCTCATCACTTCTATCCAAGTCTTTGTATCGACTTCTTTGATAAGCAGAACGATTTCCTCTTTGACCGGAAAACTCAAAACATCGATATCGTAACGATTTCTTTAGACCTCGTAACGATTTCTTCAGAACTCGCAACGACTCTCTAGCCGTAACGATTTCTTTAGACCTCGTAACGATTTCTTCAGAACTCGCAACGACTCTCTAGCCGTAACGATTTCTTTAGACCTCGTAACGATTTCTTTAGAACTCGCAACGACTCTCTAGCCGTAACGATTTCTTTAGACCTCGTAACGATTTCTTCAGAACTCGCAACGACTCTCTAGCCGTAACGATTTCTTTAGACCTCGTAACGATTTCTTCAGACTCACAACGACTCTCTAGCCGTAACGATTTCTTTAGACCTCTTAACGATTTCTTCAGACGCAACGACTCTATAGTCATAACGATTTCTTTAAGACTTCATAACGATTTCTTTGGAGTTCATAACGATTTCTTCACTGATCATAACGCCTTGCTTTGTAAACGATTTCGTGTAACGATTTCTTTAGAGTTCATAACGATTTCTTCACTGATCAAACGCCTTGCTTTGCATAACGATTTCGTGTAACGATTTCCTTACAACTCGATAGTCATAACGATTTCTTGTAACGATTTCTTTAGAACTCACAACGACCTGCTTGTTGTAACGACTTCATAAGTTATCACATCGACTTCCTTGCAGTTCATAACAACTTGCTATAATTCATAACGATTTCATAAGTCAGCAAGATTCTTTTTATCGAATTTCTTGATGCATCAGTATAATGCTTTTAATAGCGTTGAAAAGTCAAAGTCATATCTTGTCCGTTGACTGCTATGCATTAAATGCTCTCCGATCGTATCTCCCATGCATGCAGACAATATCTTCCATTTCTATGCTACTCTGTCTACGTACTTTTTTAGACAGAAAGGAGCTTTGCTATATACTGCAATATCTGTTCCATCTCAACTAACAATAGACAGCAGTCTTAGCTGTCTTCTATTTATTGATGATATGCTTACAGATATCTGACAAGACTCATCTGGACAACGTTGGACACAAGATACAGAGTTCTATGACATCTCTTTGGCGTGTACACAAGGATAAAAGACTGACGATCAGAAGCTTCCTCAGTGACCAGTCTAACGTACACAAGGATAAGAGACAACGGACACTTCAACGTTCGAATTTGAATCAGCAGTTTAAATAGAAGACTCAAGACGGAAAAGAAAACAACGCTTGATTTAGAAGAAGAAGAAAGAAATCCATCTCTCAGAATCTTTAGAACTTTGAAGAAGAGCGAAGCCTCCACTCAACCTTGTTCTAAGCTCTTAGCTCTCTGTGCTCAGAAGGAATCTTTCATTTGTAAGAGCCTGTGTGGTCCTTGGAGAGAAAACCTTGTTAAATCTCTTTCTCTCTCGGGGGCTTAGGAGCTTCAGTGTGTAGCTGATCAAGCTAGAGTCTGAAGCCTGTTTTCACACCCTTTTTCTTATTAGGTTGTGTTCCCTTCTGGACGAAGGAAGACCTGGTGGTATCCAGGGTGGTTGTTGTTCCCTTCAGACTGAAGGAAGACCAGTTGAGGCTGGGTGTAAGGATCCTTAAGGGGGATTGTACCCTGGTAGTAAAATCCTGAGGTATTGCTCAGGGACTGGACGTAGGTCTCCTGTGGAGAGGAGTTCCGAACCAGGATAAAAATCCTTGTGTCTTGTGGATGTGTTTTGTGTGATTGTTGTCTTGTTTGCTCTAACTCTAACTTGTTATTAAGTTGTGCAATCCTTTCAGTAAACAGGTTTTAATCAGAGATCGAAGTTTTAATAACCCATTCACCCCCCCCTCTGGGCTAGCTAGCTGGGCAACCTCATATCGGCACAAATTACACATTAACACTTATCACTGTTTTACTCACTTATATGTACTCTTTAATCCCTTTCATATGCACTTTAAATAGCACATATGCTTTCATTTTACAAAATATAAGGTTATTGTTCCAGTGATAATTAAACTCTACAGGTCCTATCATGCGATTAAACATTGAAATTTCACATGATTTTAAATCACATACTCAATATGGTCTAATTATCCTTGTTAAAGCAAACTATATCCACAACTGTCAAAAATGTCAAAATTTTATCACAGACCTTTTACAGATAATATGTCACATTCTAATTTTTCATATTTTCGGAACTTAAAACTAATTTTAACAGTTTTAATAGATTTCATGCAAACTTATCAAGAATTTCACTTTAGCATGGTGCACAATAAAACAGTCATACCTAATAGTCTAAAACCTGAAAATAGTAATCATAAAATCATGGAAAATTTCTGAAACCCTAACATGTAACAATTCCATTTATTCAGAATTAAACATGGTCAAATCATGCTCATTTCCGTAATACATAAATTATATTAAATAAAACTATGCACAGAAATTCGACATGCCCTCATGATATGACCTACTGACTACACCTGACCAAACATAAATTTTACAGCATGCACATACAACCCTAAGTCCAAAAATCACAGCGCATAGATCAAGTTCACATTTCTGAAAAACCTGAAGAACTTGGCGGCAAGGGGGTTGCTGCGAACATGGGTTAACGACACATGATGTTGCCGCCAACTTAGGATCTTGGCGGCAACAAGCTTGCCGTCATGTTTCTGTCTGCAGAAATACATACTGAACGCAATAAATAAGGGGAATTGGAGGTTCTAGGACACGAAATAAATTCTGTGAAAATCATGAGACCTAAGGGACATATATAGGGATGTAATCCCTAGATACTTGCCTGATAGAAAATCTACAAAGGTCAAATCTTGTCGAAGAAGCTCTCCTCGGCCAGCCAAGTAGATGCACAAACCCCTCCTGAATCCGGTTTCTTGCCGCTATAGGTTGATCTCTGAAGTCGGGGAAGCTACCTCAATGCAAGGTGCACCTCCCAGTCGATGAAGATCGCCGGAAGAGGCACATAATCGCTAGATCAAACTCGCCAAAGTTTAGGTTTTGTCACCAAAAGCCCTAGGTTTTCCCAAAGCCAAAAAGACCTAACTCGGCTGAATCTGGGTGTTTTTATTGGGCTTAAGGGTCGGGGTACGCATTAGGTTAAGTTTCCTACCGTTAGAGCTAGGTTTCCTAATCCGGAACCGCAAGAAACACAGCCGTTTCCAGATCTGAAATCGCAAAAAAAACTGGGAAATAAACGGCCACTTTGCTGCCGTTTACAGGAAATCAACGTCCATCGATTTGGACGTCAACATTGAGTTAACAGCACACTAGTTGCCATCAACCTGATGTTAATATCACGCTTGTTGCCGTCGACTCACTCTTAACGTCAAGATATGTTGACGTTAAGAAGAATTTCGACAGAAATACAGAAATAATTAAATAAACACACATACACAATATAAATACATACAACATGTATAGGATAGCTACATACTATATGCACAACATTATTTAAATACAATATGCATAGAATTAAACAAGTACAATATGTACAACAATAATTTAGTACTATATACACATTTAAATAAACATATTATATGCACAGAAATAAACATATATATATATATGCACATAAGTAAATAAATACTTATAATATGCATAAAGTTAAACAAACATAATGTGAACAAAATTCGAGGGTCTCACAATTTTGGTGATAACAAAACTCATGATTAATTAAATATTATTGAATATATTTAATATCATATTTTCCTAATAAATATAAATTTACGGCACTATCGCTTCATGATTTGCACTGAAAGTCAAATCGATGGTTGTTCAATACACATCGATTACTGACTAAGTGCCACAACGTCTTCTGTTGAACATCGATTTCATTAGAACATCAACTTCTGTTGAACACCGACTTCACTCAAACATCGACTCCATGTAAACATTGTTCAAACAACGATTTTGTTCAACATCGATTTCACTTAAACATCGACTCTGTTGAACACCGATTTCATTAGAACATCGATTTTGTTCAAACAACGATTTCAGTTTGAAAATCGACTTCTGTTGAACACCGATTTTATTAGAACATCGATTTTGTTCAAACAACGATTTCAATTTAAACATCAACTTTTGTTGAACATCGACTTCCCTCAACATCGATTTCACTCAACAATGATTTCAATTTAAACATCGACTTCTATTTAAACATCGATTTCATACATGAATTACATTGGAACATCGACTTTTTTTCACATCGACTCTATTATACTTAAACATCGATTTCCTATGCGTAACCTACTATTTCTCTGACAGAAAAATCTTTTTGCTTATCTCATAGGATCTCTTCCTTCCTGTCAGACAAAAAGAGATTACCTACCATTTCTAGGTGTCAGTAAGAAACGCAGAGGTATGAGCCTTTTGACAGAAACACTTCCCTAGTCTAAACACCTTCTTCTATGCTTGCAGACCTCGAACACAACCAAGTGGCTGTCAGCCAGAAGAAGAAGAATAGAAAGATAAACAATGGCTAGAACTCCAACGGATCCAAGACTCCAACATTGCATTCTTCAACGGATCTATCAAAACTGCTCAAATATAATGGATGAAGAAAGGCTGAAAATGAGAAGAGCTTTTTTTTGAAAACCTTTGAAGGAGTGTACATCCTGTGAGAAGCCACAACTCCACATACACTCAAGCAAGAGAGAAGAGCTCGAGCCCTTTCTAGAGAAGCCTTAAGAGCTAAAGAATTCCGAAGCTTCTAGCATTCAAGCTTTCCTCTCTTCTCTTCACTCTCTCTGTGTATCATTGTAAATCTGGGGGTGAGTCTTTCGGCTGAGAGTCTTTGAGCTGGTGTTCATCCTATACAACTCTCAGCCTGTTCTTTCTTTTCTAAGAAAGAGTTCGGTCCAGCTAAGGGATTGTTCTTAGCATTTCCTTTAGGGAAGAACCTAGCTGGGGTTAGTGTCAGAAGAACCTTGCTGGGGTTTGTACCAATAGAACCTAGCTGGGGGTTTTAGTCAAGCAGAACCACACTGGAGTTTGTTCCAAGAGGTTAACTTCTTGACTTGTAATAGAAGTGAGTATCCTTTCTACTCGGAAAGGAAGTGGACTAGTGGGGAGCTGGGGGTTTGTATATCCTTGGGGGGATTGTACCCTGGTTAGTGAAATCTCAAGATTTTACTTGGGGACTGGACGTAGGACTTTCCATTTGGAAGGGCCGAACCAGGATAAAAATTCATTGTGTTTTTTTGTGTGATTGTTTATTTGCTTCTACACTACTACTCTCTATCACACTATCTAACCAAAGTTTTAAGTGGTAATTTTTGTGTTTAAGATTCTCTTTCTGCAGAAAATCTATTCAACCCCTCCTTCTAGATAGCGTGCTGCCAACCGTACCAAGTGGGCCAACAAGTGGTATCAGAGAGGGTCTCTGATTAATCAAGAAGATCTAACGATCTTAGAGCAAAGATCTATGGCAGCCCAAGGGATTGCTGAAGGCCAATCAGTCACCAAACCTCCATTCTTCGATGGAGATGATTACCAATAATGAAAAATGAGAATGGAATGCTTCATGCGAGGCACAAACTTTGAATTATTAAAATCCCACCAGAATTCTCTCTTGGTGCACCACGCCCCAATTAGCCATACCCCTTGCGCCGACGTATTGCACCGACCTGCACCTACTTCCCTATCCGGCGCAGAGAACCGAGCCCTCTCAATGGCTTTTGTTATTTATTTTATTCTTTTCTCATCTTTTGCACAGAAACCCCTTACTTCTATTTATTATTTGAAATACGCCAACCAGTAGTGTTTTTAAACCTTGAATAAATCTGATTAAGTCTGGTTTAGTTTGATTAAACCTAATTAAGTCTTATTAAACCTGATTAAGCCATATTTAAGTATAATTAAACAATATTAAGTCTATTTAAAGTGTGATTAAGCTTGATTAAGTGTTATTATACCCTCTTTAAGTATGATTAAGTTAGATTAAATCTATTTAAAGTTTGATTAAGCTTGATTAAGTGTTATTAAGCGCTATTTATGTATGATTAAGCCAGATTAAGTCTATTTAACATCTGATTAAGCTTGATTAAGTGTTATTAAGACCTAACTGAGTCTGATTAAGGTCTGATTAAGTTTTATTAAGCTTCATTAAGGTTGAATAAGTTCTAATTAAGTTTAATTAAGCTTGATTATGTCTCATTAAGTTTGATTAAGTCCTAATTAACTCTGATTAAGCCTCATTAATCCCTAATTAACATTGATTAAGTTTAATTAAGCCATTAAAGCGTGATTAAGTTCTATTAAGTTTTATATAAGCATGATTTTCATACTTTCAATAATATAAAATTGTTTAAACCATTTGTAAAGATGTTAATAACTTGAAATCTTATTCTAATATTCTTAAGGATATGATCATGTCTCTGTTGCCATATGATTGATCTTATTCATCATCTCATGCTTAGTTTATGGTTAATGATTAACTTAAATTTGAATGAAAATTTGCTTGGTGATAATGGCATGTAGAGAACCTTACCTTAATCATGCATAGATTTTAATCGATTCTACATGTTACATAATGGTCTTACTTTATTTGGAGTTTCTTGATTTTAAACTTGTCTTATTAGTTACTTCCCATGGTCGTCATAATTCCCTTGCTATTCTATAGCACACTTGATTTGGCAAGTTTTCGATACACGTTACAATTGTACACTTGCACAAGTTAGGCAACCCTTTCTTGACAAATTGGAACCTCTCTGTTGGACATTCCATTCTGGCAAACTAGGAACATTTTGTTAAGACCTCATTAGGTCTCCATACTCTGTGGATTCGCTCATGGAGACCGAGCTGGTTGTACCATTGAAGTTGCCAAGAGATAGTGTGCACTTTTCTTTCTCATATTACTCTCTCGGCATTAGTCCAAATTGAATGACAAAGACATTAGTGGATTGTTAAACGTAAATTACACCTGATCACTCTCTTTATAATTGTGATCCTGAATCTTTGTCCTTGACATGATAGTCTTGAACTCTCTTGACCAGACCATCCTTATTGACACACATTACCTTCTTGTGATACATTCTTGAAATACATCCATGATATTAGAGTCATGGACTCAAAACTCGTTCTAGTCACCCATGAGTCGATGGGCTCATTGGGACACATGCCAGTGTTGCGCAATACGAACCTGACTGAGGGCCCGTATCTGGTCCTAGAGATTCTGGAAAAGTCCTATTACCTATGGGTGTGATTGTCAGATTCACCCCCGACAAAGTCCTGTTTACCCCAAGGTGTTGATTGCTCAGTTTCCCAAAGATGTTCGTTACCCCAAAAGTTGATTGTTAGGCTAATCCCCTAACAAAGTCATGTGTCTGGCGTGGTGCGGAATCATGATTGGTGCTTGGCATGGCATGTACTTGTTACATGTGATATACTTGCTTGACTTGACTTGTTACTTGCTACTACGTGTTGGTCCATAACCTGAGTGGTAAAGGGACATACTTGCTTGAGGCACTAGTAGACCCTTCGTGATATGAAAGTAAATTCTTGTGGAGTGCCCAAAAACGAGTTACTCAAAATGCTTGCTAGTGAATTGTCCCGGGTGCTTGCACTTCCCGTTGTTATCTTGATCCCTTGAAAGGTACTCTAGTGACTTTCTTGTGTGAAAGAACTTTCTTATATAATTCTGACTATTCCGTCTTCAGTGATATTGACACATGAGTTATCCTGACCCTCTTGAACTATTGACCGTGTTTTTTGCTTCCAAATGTGAATAGTCTCCTATACATATGATGTACTTTCTTGCGTGACAATCTCTTTTACTTGATCATCCTTCTCACATAATATCTCAAATTCATTAGACATCTCTTGAATGCATTGCTAATTCTGTTTTCACTAGATTTATCATGCATGTTAGAACATCTTGTTTATACTCGTGCCTGCCTAGTTCTTAAAATGTTAATTACTTATATCTTTGCCAGCACATTGAGATGTAAATACTACTAGGTTAGTTTGCTCATACCTACTTTCCTAACATTTTCATGAAGCGAGAATGAAAAATAAAGCTTAATGATGGGATTGTGTACTGAGTGTGAATTACACTTTAGAGAGCCTTTCTTTATTCTAGTTAGTGAAAGATTGGTCATCATTGTAATTTTTTCTTTGAGAGATAGATAAGATTGGTAAGTAAAGAGTTGTTCTTATTTTGACATTGGAGATTGTATTATTCATTTATTATGATGAATAGAGTTTTGATTATTGAATTATGGGCCCTACTGGTATTAGTCATTTTTCTATGGCTTCTGAATGCATGCTTGTTCGTTGCGTCTCCGGGTTGATTTAGCTGCTAAAAATCGAGGGCGTGACAACCACCCACGAGCCGAAACTCAGAAGGGTTAAAAGTAAGTGTCTGAGGAGATCATATAAGAAAATGTACAAACCACAGGAACTAAAAGTAAACCACTCCCTATATATAATACCATGGTACAACTCAGAGCAAGTATAATAAAAAGAAAGATTACAGCAAGTAGGTCCAGCATTGGAGTGACTCGGCTCCTCAGCACCTGGAGCTGATGGCAAACCACCTGAAAGGGAAGGGAGTGAGTCTCAAAAAGAGACTCAGTAGGGATGCTAACCCCCACCGATAAATAGTACAAAAAGAAGCACAGGAAAGTAAACTACACTAAAGTACACTGCATGTAACACATAGAAACCAGTGGTGTGAGGTCCAACTCCATGCAGGAGGACGTCAAAAGACTGGAACCTTGCAGGCTCAACAACACACAACAACAGTGACAACACACTCACACAAGAAGATAGGACCAGCTAGGGCCTATGGCTTGGCGCCTTGACACCAAAGAGTCCTCAAACCCTAGCTATGTGTGCACACTATGACCTCTACCGGTTTTCCCTTACGCTGGACTCAAACGGTGGAGAAGGGGCCCTGTTAGAATCAGATATTCGGTGATGGCAAAGCTAGAAGGGGGGTTGAATAGATTTACAGTGGAAACTTAAGCAATTTAAAATTTCTTTGAAATAATGAATCTACTCAATTAAAAACCCCACTGATCTAATGTGATTAAGTGCACAAAGTGTGTGAGACAATTGAACAATTAGATTATGTGAACGAGTGTGTGAATGTTAAGAGTTTAATAGAACCCTTATGCATGCATCTAACGATGAGACAATATCAAACCATTGCACAGAGATTTTTAGGTGGTTCAAAAATCACACCACGTGACTCCTACGTCCACCCCTCACACAGTGAGAACACACTACTCAAGGATGATTACAACACACACACTCTTGAGCACGACGACTCAATCACACACACACACGCTAGATCAAGTTCACCATAGATCAAATCCTCTAGCCTTGATCTGATCAACACACCACACACACAGAAAAACTGCTTATTAAGCAAGTTCAACCCTACAATCACACACACCACGTTGTCTGAGGCAAACACGCATTAGAACAACCACACACACGTGGATCAAGCACAAGAATGCTTAAACCACTTCCACACATAGATAGTGAAAAGTGGAAAGAAAGAAAGTTCTGCGTTTTTAAAACAATCCCATGAGAACTCTTTGTGGTGATCATTCAGAAGAACTCCAAGTTTCACGTCATTGAAGACCACGTGATGATGACGAATCTTGAACTGTGGACGAACCGTCTTCAACTCCGCTCGCGAGATGGATCTTCCTCGAACATGACAGAGAGTTGAAGTAGAGCAGCAGGGAGAAGCCTTTCTTCTTGACCTTTGCTTAGGGTTTTGGTATGGTGGCTTCTTACTGCGAAAACACCTTCATATGATCATATATGGGTGTCCAAACATGGAGAGTCGTGCTTAAAGGGAACACCCCAATACAAATCATATCTTAATCTCGTATCTGACTTTCTCTACGTCTGTCGACATGCACTTTATAGCTGTCGACACCTACTGCTGACTTTTGGTTTCCAGAACCATGTTAGTTTCTGGAAGACTGGATCTATCGACAGGCAACCTGTATCTATCGACAATTACATTTTAGCTGTCGACACATATTGCTTTATTTGTGTTTCCAGTAGCCTGTTTGTTCTAGACTGGTCTATCTGTTGACACATGCCTTGGGGCCTGTCGACACATGACCACTTGAAGTGCTTTTCAAGGTCTTTTGCACTTGACTTTAGTTGCTTGTCTTGTGTACATTCACACCTACATTAAGTAAGATACAATGAACACATAGGTGATCATAAAAGCATTTTTTTCACTTGATCATTTCATTCATGTAATTGTCATATTTATCATGTTTCCAACATCAATGTAACACCAATTATGTTAAACATCATCAAAAACATTTAAGCACGGAGTCACACTCGACGCCCAGGCTCACCATCAGAATAGCTCAACGCCAGTCATCTAGACAGAGCCCAGCTCAACGCCCGAGAGAAACACATTACAGTCATAAGCACAACATAACACATGTACAGACGAAGAAGCTCTCAATGTCTGGCACACTGTGCCAGGTGGCAGACACCACATGTCCACGCCTCACACACAATAAAGGAACTCATACTGCTGTGACCTACCTGTGGGTTAACAACAACCTCGATTGTTGTAAACCAGGGGTAGACGACACAGTCTATGTCGTTAACCGCTCTTTTACAACAAGCGATCTTGACGACAAGTTCATCCTGAAGAACTAGATGACAACCACCTTGCCGTCAAGTTCATTAGCTTCCAACAGCTGATACAGCCCTAGGTTGCTCCCCAGGGCAATCCAAGCCCCCAAAACAAAATTTGATGATGGTAAATGCTTTCCCTCATCAAATAATTAAGATCAAAGCCAAAAAACATCGATCCAATCGCTTGGATCGAGCAAAGCACCCACAAAACCCCAACATGGAAAACCCTTCCTAAAATCTCGATTAACACACAAATCACATGCATATCTACACAAAAAGGAATCACAAGGAGTTTCACGGTAGGATCCCTACCTTACAATGCCAAAAACCCCAAGAAGACCTAAGAATCCTGCCGATTCTCCAAGCACACCCCGTGAGGTCGATCCTTAAAATCCTTTGTTTCTTTGCCGATCCAAAGTCAACACGCGACGAGCGTGTGCGTCGCGTTCTTGTCACACCCAGCTTGCCCGTTGCATCGTGGTGTTGCGACCGGTCAATGAGTTGCGACTGCTTTCTGTCGTGTTGGTCGTCTGACGCCTGTCAGGGTCGCAGGTGTGTCAGTACGGCCTGTCGCGTTTTCGTGGCGTCCCGAGGCGGCACGTCCTTGTCGCGGTCCGTTGACCAGTCGCGTTAAGGTTCATAACGCGACGGGGCGGTCCATCGCGTTCTAGGTGCCGAAGGCTTAAGGCCTTGGACGGCTACCCCTTTCCCCTTTCTCCCCTCTTCTTCCCTTTCCCCTCTTCTCTGGCGATGGGGAGGTTCCCCTCTGGTGATCGGGGCGTGGTGGCGTCGGCGGGCTCATGGCGGAGCAGTGGAGCGGCGTCGTGGAGCTAGGAGGAGGTGTCGTGCAGTCGTGAAGGTCCTCTTTGGGGTTCATTCTTCGTGAAAGGTAGGGATTACTTGAATTCTTCTCAATCCGGGCGGATTGGGAGCTCTTCGTGCTTTCTAGCTAGTTTAGATAGCCTCCCATGCTCCCCGCCTCCGCGTGTGTGATGTGTTTGTACCGTGTGGGTGTCCTGGGATTGAGGATCCCGCTCGGTCACGACAAGGCTGTCGCGGTGCCCTTACCCGTCGTGATGGTGTCGCGATAGTACCTGTGTTGCCTCGGGTGCTTCCATTGGCCCGGTTGTATGTCGGCGTGTGCCCTAGGTTAGGATTTACCTTTAGGACCTTCTGGTAGGGAAAGCGGTAGGTTACCTCCCTGCGTTCAGTGACCGAAGGTGACACCTTCATGGCCGTCTCCTGGCAGTGGTGCTAGGAGGGTTGCGTTTGTCTAATAATTGATTGGCTGGCGGTCAATCGATTATTAGTAGAGCGACGGGTTTCCATACTGTCCAGTGGTGTTCCGAGGTTCTAGCCATTCGTGCATGCCTTGTTGGCCGATGGCCCTTTTGAGGGTTCGTGCATGCCTCTCGCTTGCTGGGCTTGTCGTGTGTTACAAGCCAGCAGTTTGGCGCGGTTCCTGTTATGCTTGTCCCGCATTTCGCCCGGTGCTTGGCACTTGAGGGCTTGTCCCTGATTTGAGAGGTTGTTACTGTTACCTGGAACCCCCATCCTCAGGAGCCTTTTAGGGAGCTTCGGGTTACGAGCGTGCTCGTCGACAGTCTAGTGTGGCGGACTCTGGAGCTGAGGGGAAAATGGTGGTTTGGACAGCGGTGCTGAGTCGTTTGTAGAGCTCTCTTGGCTAGGCCTGGGACACCAAGGACGACCGGAGTTCTACCCGGTGCAGGCTAGCCAGTCCCTTGTCTCATTACCTTGCTCTACGTTGGTTCTGGAGCTGCGTAGGGAGGTCAGGCGTGAGGCTGCAGCTTGGCCAGGCTGCGGTGTTGCGTGTGTTGTTTGTTTTTATGGCGGCTCTGTCTCACCCTTCTGTGGGGGCGGAGGCAGGAGCTTGGCTAGTGAGCAGAGCGTGTGGACTAGGGGTCCCCCTCTTGGCTGCTAGCGGCAGTGGCTTGGTTGCTGTTGTTGTGACGACGCTTCCTTCTAAGTGTTATCCGTTGCCCAAGCTTGCACGACGGTTATAGCCTGGTCGTGCCTAGTTCCCGTGGGTGTCGTTGGTCTGGCCTTGTGCAGACCCGTGCTTCTAGTGGTTTCTACTCGGTGTCCTCTAGGTTCCGTAGTCCCGTTCTTGGGTGCGAGTCTGTGATGGCACCGACGTGTGTAGCTTCCCGACCTTGCGTTGTGTCCGAGGTCTGAGATAGTTCTGCTTGTGGGCCCTCGACCTTGTGGAGGTTTAAAGTGGCCGTGCTTGTGGTGAGACGTCATTCTCACTTGGTTGTTGTGTGGTCTCAGCAGGTGTGCCGAGGGTTGCTTCCGCTTTGTGTCTGACTCCGTTGGTTTCTGCGGGAGTCGTGTGTGTGGCCCGACCTCGGTTGGTGGTCGTGGCATTACGTTGTTCTCTTTCCGCTGCTTAGTAGTACTCTACTGTAGGTGTTACTCACTTTACAGCTTTCTAGGGAAGTTTCCTATTTTCGGAGTTCTTGCTACTTTGGCCGGTGAGGGACTGGTAATCCCTACTAGGCCTTGTTCGTGAGCCTCACCCCCCTACTTCCTTTAGCTAGGGGCTCGCCGTCGTGGGAGCTCGGCATCGGACGGGTTGTGGAGGCGGCTGTGGCGTCGTGTGTTGTCAGCAGCAGTGAGAGCGAGTGTTTTGAGCTCTTTTAGCCGAGTGAGCTGAGAGTTGTGTTTTGCAATTGCTCGTGTTAGCCCCTTAGGACTGCACCTTTCTTCTTTAGAGTTTGCTTTTACTTGGGACACGTTGTACGACCTTTGTATATGGTACATATTGTTTAGTTATTTAAATCAGTACATATCTCACTAGACTATTTCTTCTAACCCTTCCGGATCTTCGGATCCATGGTGGCGACGCGACTTCGGGGTCCTTATCGAGGGTCCGAGAGGTCGGGTCATTACCGTTTGTATCAGAGCGAGGAGTCTACTAAGATTTGTAAGGAAGTAATAACTATAGTTGTCGCAAAGAAAGGTACTAGTACGCTGCTGACACCGTCCGACTTGTGGTAGGCTTGTGCTTTCAATTGTTTTGCAGGTGTGCGGCTTCCCTGCAAGTTTTGTGTGCGCGCTGCAGTGTGTTGTAGTTGTTGCTGCGTCGCGTGCGTGGCGAGTGTGGTCGCCCGGCATATTTGTGCCGTGGTGGCGCAGTTAGCGGTGGACTCGCTAGTAGCAGTCTTTCCGTATGGAGGACAGTTGCATGCAAGTCTAAGTGCAGTGCTCCTTGTCGTCTTGGCACATTTGAGTGTGTGTGCGTTGCAAAGGCTAAGAGAGCCTGCGTGTGGCGTGTCCTTAACCGGTGTAGGGTTGTTTCCTATAGAACCGGCCGAAGTGTCCCGGCCTTGTTGGCTGTCCCCCTATTGTTGGGGTGTGTGCTGCGTTGGTTGTGTGTGGTCTCTTGTCTGTGTGCCGTTGTGCACTGTGCTCTGCTTGGTCGGCATTGTTGCTTGGGCTAAGCAGGTGTTGTGTGTGTTGTGTTGCATCCCTGGTTGAGCGCTGCGACACTTGCTTGCGGTTGTTGTCGGCCAGGTGCTGGCTAGTTGTGAACTCTGGTGATGTGCTGTGGGCATCTAAAAAAAATCCAATTGGGCTTGCATCCAATGGCCCAATTCCCCCAAGGGAAAGGACCCCCTAAAGACCTACTAAGAGACCTCTTAAATAGGCCTAAGGTAGCCCATCACCCAATGGCCCATCTACCCCATGTAAGGGGGTCATCATAAGAAAATGTAACACCCCCCACTCCAACAAACTTGCTGCGGCAGTAGAGTGAGGGCAAAAAGGGCTTTCCTCTTTGGGCTGGGGTGCTATGATTGGAAGGAGGGGCTTGGCTAGCTAAAAAGGGAAACAAAAAGGGCAGTGGGGCTCCTTTCTCCGGGATCCATCTGGCTGGTTAAAGAAAAAAATATTCCTCTCACTTGGGTGGGCAGAGGAGAGGCAGAAAAGGGGGTGTTCTAATCTTCTTTGGGCAGATAGCAGAAGCAACATCCTCTGGGCAGTAGGTTACGAAAAAGGCTTTGGTAAAAGCTTGAAGAAGAAGGCTTCAGGGGCTCTCCTTGGGGCTGGTTAAAAGGAGAGCTGGGAAGGGGCAGTAGTGGTTCTCTTCTCCTCCTCCGTTTCTCTGTTTTGGGCTGGCCACGTAGAAGAGGCTGGGGCTGCTAAGAGATTGAAAGAAGGGAAGGAAGAGTTGAAGGAAAGAAGAGAAGAGGGAAGGGTCTTCCTCCTGTTGAAGAGCTCTCCACCTGCGCCATCCAAAAGGAGAAGAAGAAGAGGAACAAAAGAAAGAAGAAAAGAAGCAAAAGAAGAGAAAGGGAAGAAGGGTAAGCAACGGGGACAAGAAGAATGAGGGGATTGTCATGGAAGTCCCCATGTTTGCTTCTTTCTTTGTTTTGTGTTTTCCCTCTCTAATGTAATGTCCTATATCTAACAATGAAATGACTCCTTTCTATTCCCTTTTGTTTGCATGCCTCCCTCATTTCCCCCCTTCCTGTTTGATGTTTCATTTAGCATAAGACCGAGGTCTTCTTGATGTGTGGGATGTACTTTGTTTAATTGTTTTCTTTTCCTTCATGTGCCTTCCCACCCCCCAAACCAATGGGATCTAGTTAGGGGATATGGGGGCTTGCTACGCTATGCATGGCTCTCTTTCGCTCTCCCATTTAAGCCTAAAAGATCAAATATCCCATCATGCGGCTCTTTATCACTGTTCCAGACCCTGTCGTATCGCTTTTTCATGAGCCATTGAACACAAAGGGTTAGCTAGCCAATATCTGGGGCCTGTCGAGTTCATGAGAAGTGTCATCTCGTGCTAAATGTCCTGTGTCTCCGACCGGATCCCCAGATTCTTCATGTGATGTGAGAACCGGGTCTCGGAAGGCTTGCCGTATCGCTTTTTCGTGAACCTTTGAACACCATGGGTCAGATAGCCAATATCTGGGCCCCATTCGTGTTCATGAGAGGTGCCATCTCATGCTAAAGGTCCTGTGTCTCCGACCGAATCCCCAGATTCTTCATGTGATGTGAGAACCGGGTCTCGGAAGGCTTGCCGTATCGCTTTTTCGTGAACCTTTGAACACCAAGGGTCAGATAGCCATTATCTGGGCCCTGTTCGAGTTCATGAGAAGTGTCATATCGTGCTAAAGGTCCTGTGTCTCCGACGGGATCCCCAGATTCTTTATATGCGGTGAGAACCGAGTCTCGGAAGGCTTGCCGTATCGCTTTTTCATGAGACTTTGAACACCAAGGGTCGGGTAGTCAATACCTGGACCCCATCTAAGCTCATAAATATTGTCCATATGTGGCAAGTGTTCAGTCCCCCAAGTTGGACACTCAGACCCCTCACGGATTTTGAGAACCACGTCCAAGCAGGGCTGCCGTATCACTTTTCCATTAAACTTTGAACATCAAGGGTTAGGTAATCAATATCTAGACTCTGTTTGAGCTCATAAGTGCTGACCATATGAGTTAAAAGTTCTGTCATCCTAATTGGACGCTCCAATTCTTCACGAATTTGAGAACTGTGCATAAATAGGGCTACCGTATCACTCAAGCCTGAAAATTGTGCTGATACAGCAGGGCCGATCCGGTATGGTCTCCTGCCGATTTGTTTGAACAGAACTCTTGCCGTATCACTTGCACAGAACCATTATCCTTGCTGATTCGCCTGCAAATGAGAAATTCATGAGACTCCGGGCTGGATAATGCAATATCTGGGCTCGGTTAAATGGACTCCCACATTGTCCAATAGCCAATCGGGTTCTCTTTTGGTCTCGGTATCAACCGATCCCCCTTTGGCATGCCTTGGGGGTAATTGTCGCCGTGTGCCATTCAGTGATGTCGTCTTTTGTCATACACCTTGCTTCCGGTACCGTCTCCCTTGTGGTGGACGGTTACCATGTTTCATCCCATCATCCGGTATGAGGGGAAACGTTGCCGAATTTCCATTTGAAGTAATTGAATCGGTCAGACCTCTCGTTCTCTTTTGCATGAGTGAATATGCAGCCCCTTTAATAGTATCCCTGCAGATTGGACCTTGTCGGTTCGCCCTTGCAGATTGGGCCTTGTCGGTTCACCCCTGTAGATTGGACCCTGCCGGTTCACCCTTGCAGATTGGGCCCTGCCGGTTCACCCCTGTGGATTGGACCCTGTCGGTTCACCCTTGAATATTGGGCCTTGCCGATTCGCCCCTGCAGAATGGTTTTGGTTGCCGGTTCACCCTTGCCGTATGAATCGCTTTGCCTGCCGAATCAAATGGGTTGTGCATGATGATGCTTGAGCATATAAATGACCAAATGACTTCAAATCATGAAAAGAACAATGGTAGTCAAAGCATATCAAAGCTATTGCATGGCCAAATAAAAAAATTCTGTAATAAGTAAAAGAACAAATAAATGAGCATGCAAATTGGCCTTTAAAAGATGAAAAGCATACTCATACATCTAACTCTCTTGCAATCTTAACTACATTTGTGGCTTCATTTTGCACCTTTATCGGATGTCCTGTTTTAGGCCATAAGACCTTCTATTCTGGCGATTAATCAAGGGTTTTCTCTTTTTTAGACATGTAATTAACGTCGTTGCGTTCAGGCAACGGCGGGATCTTGGTCCTGACTCGATCTTCACAATTGTTAGACGAAGTTAAATGATGCGCACAATAGACTTAAAGTCCTTCGAATCTCGGAGGCAGAACATTTGTTGTCACTCCGGTGACTCGCATGCCTGCGCTATGTGATTGCCGATTCATCTCTCGTCTTTATCGCTCGAGTAGCACTCGACGGGACTTGGATTTGCAATATGCATCCTTGAGAACATGAGAAACACGATAAACAAATAAATTTTAAAATAATAAATTTTCCATTTCCACGGCGTGGCACGCCCGGTGGGACCAAACTTCCCTTCATCTCTTCGCCAGAATAGAAAGTCTTATGGCCTTTATACTCAATACTAACTGTCATTTTGAACTGACTGGCGGGTGCTAACAAAGCAATGGCTAGAGTGCGTTTTGGACCCCTGGTTGTCCAAGATCACACCAGGTACGACTACCTTACCGTACCAACTCGTTTCCGGGAGCTTCCCTTCGGTTGTAGAGTTTCCCAACTTCTTGGGGGTCGCGTTCGTCGATATCCTGCACCTAGGAGCTGGAACAGAAGCAGAAGCTGGAGCTGAAGCTACGCATGAAGCTGGAGTCAAAGAGATCCTTAAGAAGCTGAGCTGCCACGTTCATCATGTGGAGCATGGCAACCAAAAAAAGAGCCAGGGAAAAGGAACCAACAAACATTTCCAACAAGTAAAAGATCATGAGAATATTGTCACTCGCCGTGCGCGAGTCTCCGATTCAGGGAAGAGTGTGCGGATCGGTGACATGGGAATTTATTTGCAAGCCAAAAGAGCTGAGGCTATACCAGAATGAGTTAAACCCACGGTGCCTGTAAGGAACCCCTATCAAGCCTTAGCAGGCAAGAGGGAGATGTACAACACCTTTAAAGGCAAGCTGCCCCCAAAGCCAGTCAAATTCAAACAAGTTTGGAAACCCAAGAAGATGCAGAGACCTAGGATAGAAGAAGCCATGCTAAGAGAAGAAGCACCAAAAGAAACAACTGTTGTGGAGGTCCCCAGCTATCAGAAGCCGCCCAGAGGCTTCAAGGCTAGGGTCCGACAGGGAGGGGCAAGTGCCTATGCCCGCTTCCATGACAAGAGAATGGAGCTGGGATAATCTTCGTGCATCCCAAGTATTCGGGGTAACCAACCGACGCCTGCTGTCTTGGCTGCGCGCCACCACCAAAAAGAAAGGACACGAAGGCCATGTAATCACATCCTTGGCCTTGCAACCTCTCCGTTGCAGCGAGAAAGATCACTAAGAGCTATGGAAACCTCTCAAGCCGAAGCTGAAAGCAGTTCGGGAGAAAATGATGTGCCTTGTGAGCACGTTCACACTCGGCCTGAAAAGATTACACCGAGAATATCCATTTTCAAGAGATTGTCCTTTCCCTCCCGAAGGGTCGAACAAGAGACCAAAATGGGAACATCAAAAATCTTTGCATGCCACATGGCAGGTCTAAGGAGTCGCTACGGGGCTCTACGAACCAGCAACCAAGAGCTAGCAGAACTGGCAGAAAGACCTGGTGCCGTGACCAGAAGAAGAGCAGCGGCAGCAGCCTTAGCAGCCGCGTATGGAAATGTTGATACACCTACAATGCAAATGACGGTGGTCAGTGCCAATGTGGTCACCGCCAAGAGCAATGGGGGCAACGATGAGATTCCCCCGCCACCACCACCAAAAATGACTCCTGGGGGAACATTACGGGAGATTCCTCTTGTAGCACCCCTAGATCCAGCTGTCCTGGAGCTGCTGCAACAGTACTAGGCCAAATTTGAAGCCCTTAAACGGCAGCTAATAGGTAAAGAGACTCAAGAGCATCCAGCTCGGGAGGCTGAGGGTTCAGGAGAAACCCCCCAAGGGACCATAGGGTCAGTAGGAGCTTCGGCCCAGTGCACCATGGCACAGCCAATGAATGAGCAACTCCAACAGATGCCTGTGGTTGTAGCTCAACCGCAGCATCCACAAACCTAATACACACTCCTGCAGCTGCAGTTCTTCCAATAGCAGTAGCAGCAACACCAACTGCGACAAGACCATTTCTTGCAACAACAACAGGCATTGCCTGCTTCTGCGCTCCCGAGCAGCAATTTGAAACCAAGAGCCACCCCTGGTGCCACCGGTGGCCATTATTGCGACGACCCTCTTTATACCGGTACAATTATACCAATCCACGTCGGTTATAACGAACGTCATCACAGTGGGACATTTACCAACACTACATACGATCGAGATGTACACAAAATAAATACAGATAGCGGAAGAAAAGAACTACTATCTTTCATTCATCATCCACATTTCACCATACATGATCAATATAGCGAATTAAAGAGCTAATGTCCACATAATAAAAATAATTCCAAAATACATAGTTGTCCACAATTTTCATAATGTTTCAATTACAATGCCTCAATTACATACTATGAAAGCAAGTACAATTATGGTGACTCCACAAGCTACTCTCCTCGCTCGGAGTCGCTCTCCGCGGTCTCCTCCAAAGGAGTGGGGTCACCTGCTAAGCCTGTACGCCGAAGCTAAACTCCGTACACGTCACACAGCATATATCACAAGTAAGTTCTACTTTTAAATTCATTAAATCACACATATAACATGTTGAGACAATAAAATAAAAACCTATCATGGTATTTCTACAACTTCACAACACAGATACATGATTCATGCCATCTCAAAACAAAATACCTATCATATGCTTTTACTCATCCCTTCACATGAGAGCTAACATTTTTCATTAAGCTAACGGGGCCTTCTAAGCATGGAATCTCACACCATCTAAAAGAAGATCTCCTAACATGGTTTCTACACATTCTTGTACATGTAAGGCATCATTATAAACATAGGAAGGTTGCTGTTTTGACATGAACTTAATAATTTCATAAATGAATTACAAATTTTCACTCTAACACACTTACATCACATGGTTACACATTACACATTCACATGGTTCACTTTTACACATTAAACATATCACCATTACACAATTTACACATATACATCGATTCACATTTCACATTAGATGCCGTGACACATAGTCCAAACCACCATTAGAAGGACACATCACATACACAATACACATAGATGCCACCTAGGCAAACACAGGAGGACTCTTGGACTGCGCAGACCGGGAGAAGAACTCTCCACCCTAACCAGTGGACTTGTCCACCTCCAGGATTTCATCCTAATGCCCATAGGATTTACACATTGAACCTTCCCATGGGGACTTTTCCACGGTACGGTTCCACAGCCCTCTATGGAAGCAGTGTCACACACGGCACATTTTACACATTTCTATTTTTAACACACATATTACACAATATGACACATCACTTATAGTTTTATCATTAACACATGGTTCAGTTTTTCCTAAATCATGGTACTACTGTTGACAGGGTTCAAACACTTCAAGATTTACACTAATCAGGTTGGGAACACCTAATCAAATCCTAATTACGTTAAGCATGCATAAACCATTCAATTTCGCATGGAAGTTTCACCACATAACCTACTGTTACCTAAATTTTATGAAAATTTAACCACACACTGTTTGCAGGTTTCTGACCACACCTACAAATTTTCACACTTTTCTGAATTACATATAATTTACAGAAAATAAAATACTCATTCTCATGCCACAATTCATTCAATTATCGTGGAAGCACAACATAATTATCAGATTTGACAGTTTTCAGACCTGTATCCAACATGAATGTTATCACAAAAATTTTATCCGAATTTATTGCACATTACACAATTTACTGGAAATTTTTGACTAACCAACACATGCCCCTATTTTCAATGCGGAAATTTCAACAATTAGCATGGTCATGGAAAAATTCTCGGATTTTCGGAACAGGGACTGACATACATATACATCACCTGAAAATTTCGGGGCAATCGACATTTCACATGGACTACGTAAACAATGGTCTACATGTTCAAGATCTTATCTAACATGCATTTCAAATAAATGTAATAATTCACATCATTTACCAAAATTCATCAACCATTCACAACACATTCTATTAACTACATTATGTATCATGTAAAAGTTACACTATATCCTCATGCACAAAACTTCGAAATTAGATATATAAGGCAGAACAATTTCTGTTCTGTCCTGAAGAACTTAACGACAATGTCTGGCCGTTTAGAGGTTTTAACGGCAGCATCGTCTGCCGCCAACTGAGGATCTTGACGGCAAGGGAGCTTGCCGTCAAGCTCCTGTCTGTGCAAAAACACAGACCGAGCTCTGAAGAATGGGTGAATGTGAGGATCCAGGACACGAAGAAAATCCCATAAAATCTTTAAAACCTACTGGACACATACATGGGCTACGGGGATGGGTTACTTGACTTTTACAAAATCTCCAAAGGGATCAAATCTGTTGTTGAAGCTCTCCTTGGGCAGTGCCAAGAAGTCTCCTCCACAGCCTTCCCTCGGGTTCTAGGTCGAAGTAGCTACCAAACCGAGGTTGGGGAAGCCTTCTCCTTCGTCCAAACTCCCTTCCAAATGCAGTAGATCGCCGAAGGAAGCTTTGAATCGCCGGATCTGAGCTCCCAAAGTTCAGTTCTTCTCCAGTTCAGCTAGGGTTTCCTTCTCCCTTTGCAAAGAGCTATGAGAGAGTCTTTCAGGTTGTAAGGAGAGGAAGGTTTATAGGAAAATGTCTTGGGATATCCCGTAGGGTCTGATGGGACAGCTGAGATCCGTTGGGGACATCTCCCCAATCGGTGAGCTTGCTTGCCCCTGGAATTTCGGGGTCTGCTGCGCTAGAGAATCAGAGAAATAGACGTCCACATAGATGGCCGTCTACTTTAGTGTTGGCGTCCATCGACATGGACGTTGACTCATCATGGACGTCCATCCATGTTGACGCCAATTTGCTCTTCGCCAGAGCTTAAAAACATGCAGAAAACCATGCTTACACTATATACTTACATGCCATATATGTAATATGTTGTACACACTATTACAACATGTAATCAAGCAATATTTACAACTAATATACGCATGCATACTTAAGTATACCATATAACATCGTACATAAGTATCCACACGTATACATGATATATATATATACAACATGACTCAACAACAATAAGATAAAATGATAACTAATTCGAGGGCCTTACACCCTCTCCCCCTTAAGAAAACTTCATCCTCGAAGTTTAAACTACACTACTTGAACAAATGAGGATACTTCTTCATCATCGCCTCCTCAAGCTCCCAAGTAGCCTCCTCTCGCGAGAAGTTCCGCCATATAACCTTCACTGACGTAATCCTCTTGTTCCGGAGATGCTGAACCTTCCGGTTAAGAATAGCTACTGGTTGCTCCACATACGACAGATCTGGCTGAATCTCCACTGGCTCGTGACTAATCACATGAGATGGATCTCGGACATACTTCCTGAGCATAGAAACATGGAAAACAGGGTGAACACTAGCTAGAGCTGGGGGTAAAGCTAGCTCATATGCCATGCTGCCCAATCGTCTGAGAATCTCATACAGGCCAATGAATCTAGGGCTTAACTTGCTATGCCTTCCAAACCTGACGACACCTCGAGTAGGTGAAATCTTCAAAAGACATGCTCACCCACCTCGAACTCCAAATCCTTCCTCCTGTTGTCGGCGTAGCTCTTCTGCCTATCCTGCGCCGCAACAAGCCTCTTCCTAATCAACTGAATCTTATCTGAAGTCTCCTGAACTAACTCCGGACCGATCAACTGCCTATCGCCGGTCTCCTCCCAACATAAAGGAGATATGCAAGGCCTTCCATACAACACCTCAAATGGAGCCATACCAATGCTCGCATGAAAGCTGTTGTTGTATGCGAACTCCACTAGAGGTAAATGATGCTCCCAATCATCCTTCTAATCCAGCACACACGCCCTCAACATATCCTCGAGCGTCTGGATAGTCCTCTCAGACTGTCCATCTGTCTGGGGATGAAACGCCGAACTGAGCTTCAACTCCGAACCCAAAGCATCCTGAAGACCCTTCCACAACCTCGAAGTAAATCTCGGATCTCGATCTGAAATGATCGACTTCGACACACCATGCAGCCTAATAATGCTACTAAATACAATCTAGCCAAACTCTCTACTGACTGCTTCTTTTTCATAGGCAAGAAATGCGCAGTCTTCGAGAACCTATCCACAACCACCCAAATCGAGTCGTTACCCCGTCTAGACCGAGGCAAACCCGAAACAAAATCCATACTAACAGCTTCCAACTTCCACACTGGGATCTCCATCTTCTGCATAAGGCCAGATGGTCGCTGCCACTCGGCCTTCACTTATTGGCATACTAAACACCGGGATACATAATCTGCCACATCCCTCTTCATGCCAGACCACCAAAAGGACCTCTTCAAATCCTGGTACATCTTGGTGTTACCCGAATGAATAGAGAATCGCGATCTATGAGCCTCCGCTAACACATGCTCACGGACATCTACCAAATCAGGGACACAGACACGGGATGAAACCTAATCACACCGTCCTCATCACGAGCAATGCCCGCCTTGCTCACTAGCTCTTGGAGTCTAGGGTCGGCTTTTTGTTGCTCAATCACCTCATCCAAAATTGAGGACCTAAGAGATAACTGAGCTACAAAAGCCTAGCATAGCGATGGCTCTAACTCAGTCAATGTGCAAGCCGCATCGTCCAACATCTTCCAGTCCTGCTGCAGAGATGGTTCTTCCTACTCAGGGCATCAGCTACGACATTCGCCTTCCCAGGGTGATACTGAAGGTCGAAATCATAGTCCTTCAAGAACTCAACCCATCTTCTCTGCCTCAGGTTTAATTCCTTTTGGGAGGAGAAAAGATACTTCAAGCTCTTGTGGTCGGTGAACACCTCAAATCTGACACCATAAAGATAGTGCCTCCAGATCTTTAGTGCATAACCACTGCTGCAAGCTCCAAATTGGGTCAGATAGTTCTTCTCATGCTCCTTCAACTGACGAGAAGCATATGCCGCTACCCTTCCTTGCTGCATCAAAACGCAACCAAGGCCAATCCGAGACGCATCCGTGTAGATAGTAAAACCCTCTACACCGCTCGGCAACACTAACACCGAAGCTGATGTGAGCTTAGTCTTCAACAATTGAAAACTACTCTCACACTTCTCGGACCAGACAAACTTCACTCCCTTTCTGGTAAGCTGAGTCAATGGGGCGGCGATGGATGAAAATCCCTCAATGAATCGCCGATAGTAACCAACCAAACCAAGAAAACTACGAATCTCCGAAGGGGTCTTGGGGGTCTCCCAATCCATAACTGCCTGGACCTTTGCTGGATCAACTGCTACACCAGGACCGGAGATCACATGCCCGAGGAAATGAACCTCGCGCAACCAGAAATCGCACTTGCTAAACTTTGCGTACAGCTTGTGCTCACGGAGAACCTCTAATACTACCCTCAAATGCTGACGGTGTGTGGCCTCATCCGGAGAGTAGACCAGTACATCATCTATAAACACTACGACAAAGCTATACAAGTACGGTTTAAACACCCGGTTCATGAGATCCATGAACGCTGCAGGGGCATTGGTCAATCCGAAAGGAAGAACAAAAAACTCATAATGTCCATAACGGGATCTGAATGCCATCTTGGACAACATCCTCACTCCGAATCCTCAACTGATGATAACCAGATCGTAAATCATCTTAGAAAAGACTGATGCATCTTGCAACTGGTCAAACAAATCATCAATCCGAGGTAAGGGATACCTGTTCTTCACTGTCACTTGGTTTAGCTTCCTATAATCGATGCATAACCTAAGTGATCCATCCTTCTTCTTTACGAACAAGACAGTTGCGCCCCAAGGGGAAACACTAGAGCGAATAAATCCCTTATCTAGCAATTCTTGCAACTGCTTCCTTAACTCGGCTAACTCCGCAGGTGCCATCCGATATGGAGCCTTCGAGATAGGAGAGGTGCCCGGAAGCAACTCTATGGTGAACTCTATCTCTCTATCCGGTGGCAATCCAGACAAATCATTGGGAAAGACGTCTGGAAAGTCCTGCACTACCTCGATCTCTGCAAGAGTAGGTGACTCATCAGCCTCAGGTACTAACACCACGCTGGCAAGAAAAGCGTCACAACCCTTGTTTACCATGCGCATCGCCTTCATGGTAGAGATGACCAACTTTCCCGCCAAGTTCCTTGGCAATGGATGAGAGAACTCGTCCTCACCAGGAATGCGGAAAACAATCCTATTTCCACGACAATCTACTAATGCATAGTGCTCCTCTAGCCAATCCAGACCAAGAATAACATCATAGTCCTTCATCTTTAGCAATTTACCATGTGCATCGCCTTCATGGCAGAGATGACCAACTTTCCCGCCAAGTTCCTTGGCAAGGGATGAGAGAACTCGTCCTCACCAGGAATGCGGAAAACCATCCTCTTTCCACGACAATATACTAACGCATAGTGCTCCTCTAGCCAATCCAGACCAAGAATAGCATCATAGTCCTTCATCTTTAGCAAGAAGAAACACCCATCCAAAACCCTATCCTCAATGCACACAAGTAACGACGGAATGCACTTCCTAGTCGATACCGTACCCGCAGGTGTGTGCACAGACAAAGGGACCTCTAACTCCTCAGACTCTATGGCTGACTCTAGAGCTAACTGCCTAGCGAAACGCTCGGAGATGAACGAGTGAGTGGTACTCGTATCGAACAAAACCCGAGCGTGCACACCTATAACTAAAACCGTACCTTCATTGACATGCTCCGCCTGCTCAGCATCCTCTCGTGCTAGAGCAAACACTCGAGCTGGGGCTCGAGGCCTTCCTAGTCTTCCTGTAGCTGGCGTTGCTGCTGCTACCGCTGCTGGGGCTGGCACTCTACGCTGGACTCCCTGCTGAAGTCTCGGACAATCCTTGATCTTGTGGTCACTGCTTCCGCACTTCAAGCACTTCCCCTAAATCATCCAACACTCCGTACCACCATGTGTCTTCTCGCAATGGGGACACTCCTTATTTACGCTAGGGGAACGTTGAGAAGATACCTATGCACTGCTGGTTATTACTAGACGCTGTGGTGCCTGGTACACTACTTTCTTCTTGTCCTACCGCTGGAACGTAGTTGTAGGCCTCTTCTGCGAAACCTTCTTCTCCTCGAGATACTGCTCCATTTCGCCCTCCTGCCTACAAGCAGCGCTAAGGGCCTCGTCCAAGGTACGATGGTCAAACGCCACTACCCTCGTCCTCAGTGATGGCTTCAGGCCCATCACAAACTTCTTTGCTTTCCTGCGCTCGTCTGTCATGATATGAGGTGCATATTTAGATAATTCTGCAAACCTGGCCTCATACTCGAGCACGGTCATGGAGCCCTGGGTCAAGGAAAGGAACTCCTACTCCATCCTGTCCTGGATATGCTCGGGGATGAATTTGGCCGAAAGAGCCTCACGAACTCGTCCCAAGCCACGTTAATAGCTCCGTCCTTGAATCGGGTACGCAGTAAGGAAGCCCATCACACATCAGCTCTCTCCTGTAACACAATCTTCATAAGCACCACACTAAACAATTCTAACTTAACAGGATATACAGCATATAAAACTAACACATACCTGTAGCATATAGGTGGCTAAAGTAACCTTATCCTCGTTCGCACACCTAACAGCCTGGAAGATCTTCTCGATCTCCCTCATCCAGTTTTTAGCTAGCAATGGGTCACTCTCCCCCTTAAAAGAGGGTGGCAACATCCTCTTGAATCTTTCCATGATGGAAGGTCCACCATGGTCCTGAGCTGGAATTTGAGCCTGCTACAACAAACAACAAGCAACACATATTCAACACAACATCATGCCATTAAATAAAGCAGACTACTCTTTGTTTCATTATTCTAACCTGAGCCTCCAACTGGGCCTGGAGTGCAGCCTGGGTGTGGGCCTACGTCTACATGGCCTGCACTAGACCCTGCATGAACACTCCATAATCCACTGGCGGCGGTGGGGGAAGTACAGGACCCTGAGGTGGAGAGACCTGCTGCTTAGCCTGCTCCTCACGCCTCTGCTCGCCCTCACGAGCAGGAGCACCGCCACATCTACCACGTGAAGCCATGGCTGCAATAAATTTCAGCCACTATTAGAGCTATGTTAATTTACTCCTAACCATTTTCTTATCTATTTTCCATTCATTATTAATCAATTCTACGCATGTGGACAATTCTGTAAAGATTTAGCATGTAATGAGGATAATGACTTATGTATATTTATGTACTATCTCAATCGGTCGCTCTGATACCAATCTCTGCGACGACCCTCTTTATACCGGTACGATTATACCAATCCAAGTCGGTATTGTGGATGTCACATTTCGCCTCCGTTGTCGTGGCCGATGTGTGTGGCCCTCCTCGGCGTTGTTCACGGACGTGCCGCTCCCTCGTTGACGATGAAGGACATGTCGGTTGACCTCGTTGACTCCCCGTTTGACTGAGTTGACTGAGGAGAAACAAAAGGAACCGGTGAAGTATGGGAGATGTTTACGATCGCCAGGGCCTTACCTGTGCCCAAGGGGTTGTTGTGATCACTTCGGTGCAATAGCCTCGCGTTGCGGGTGATGGTGGGACCTCAACTTCTTCTCCTTCAGCCAGCCAAAGGAGGAGAGCTCCGCAGGTCTTCTACAGATCATTCCTGCCACAGTAAGACACTCTATAAGACTCTAAGAAGTATAGCAAATGCTCGAAACGAAACAATACAGGCCCAAAAGGAGAGTCCCGTACCGGTTGCGGACTTGAGAAGAGGGGTGGCCAAGTGTTATGACCACCCTTATTCCCTCCGTTTTTGGTTGGGAAACCCCTTTCTAGGTATGTAGGAAGGTGGCCTACGTGCCTAGAGTGTGTGTGAACGTGGGTGTAACATGCAACTAGTAAAGAGAGAAAAGGAAGAGGAGAGGAAGAGGGGGGAGTTGATCCTCGTGGTTGATGATGCTAGCTCCTTGCAGAGGCTCCTTCAGCTCCAAAGCAGCCTTCTTGGACGTCCCAAGTATTGAGAGGAAGAAGAAGATGAGTAGTGGAAGGTTGGGTGGAACTTTCTCTCTCCTCTCTCAATGCATGAGCATATGGACGTCCAGCCTCTCCCCCCTTGCTTAGAGGACCCTAGGGACTGTTATATAGACAGTGGGGTCGGAGTTCAGAGGCCTTGGATGCTCAAGTGTGAAGAAACACACTTGTACACTTGGCAATCCTTGGAAAAATGCTCCAACCAATGAGTAGAGGCCACATAGGATTTTTACTGGGTCAAGGAGGTGCCAAGGTGGCCCAAATGCCCATTGGGAACGGTCCCATGCGGTGCATGGGCGAGAGAAAGGCGCTAGTGGGCTATATTCTCGGGTTAGTTGCGCAGACCAGGTAAACGATATCGACGTCAAGGGATCATGCCGCCAACACCATGCAGACGTCCATGGATGTGGACGTCTGTCTGGGTCAGCGTCAAGGGGGTTTGCCGCCAACCAGTAGTCGACGGCCATCGATGCTGCTGTCTACATGGTATCCGAGGCTAGTCAACAAATGGTCAAACGAGGCTTAATGGGCCAAAAGAGCCTTGCGGGAGATGGGCCAAATCGCGCATCTACAGGTATAACGAACGTCATCATAGTGGGACATTTACCCAACACTAACATACGATCGAGATGTACACAAATATAAATACAGTATAGCGGAAGAAAAGAACTACTATCTTTCATTTCATCATCCACATTTCACCATACATGATCAATATAGCGAATTAAAGAGCTAATGTCCACATAATAAAAATTAATTCCAAAATACATAGTTTGTCCACAATTTCATAATGTTTCAATTACAATGCCTCAATTACATACTATGAAAGCAAGTACAATTATGGGACTCCACAAAGCTACTCTCCTCGCTCGGAGTGGCTCTCCGCGGTCTCCTCCAAAGGAGTGGGGTCACCTGCTAAGCCTGTATGCCGAAGCAAGGAATGAGTCTAAAAGACTCAGCAAGTAAACTCCATACACGTTACACATGCATATATCACAAGTAAGTTCTACTTTCAAATTCATTAAATCAAACATATAACATGGTTAAGACAATAAAAATAAACAACCTATCATGGTATTTCTACAACTTCACAACACATGATACATGATACATGCCATCTCAAAACAAAATACCTATCATATGCTTTCTACTCATCCCTTCACATGAGAGCTAACATTTTTCATTTAAGCTAACAGGGTAGCCTTCTAAGCATGGAATCTCACACACATCTAAAAGAACAACTCCTAACTTGGTTTCTACACAGTCTTGTACATGTAAGGCATCATTATAAACATAGGAAGGTTTCTGTTTTGACATGAACTTAATAATTTCATAATATGAATTACAAATTTTCACTCTAACACACTTACATCACATGGTTAAACATTTACACATTCACATGGTTCACTTTTACACATTACACATATGCACATATTCACATTACACAATTTACACATATTCGCATTCACATTTCACATTAGATGCCGTGACACATAGTCCAAACCACCATTAGAAGGACACATCACATACACAATACACATAGACGCCACCTAGGCAACACAGTGACGACTCTTGGACTACGCAGACCGGGAGAAGAACTCTCCACCCTAACCAGTGGTACTTGTCCACCTCCAGGATTTCATCCTAATGCCCATAGGATTTACACATTGAACCTTCCCGTGGGGACTTTTCCACGGTACGGTTCCACAACCCTCTATGGAAGCAGTGTCACACACGACACATTTTACACATTTCGGTTTTTAACACACACATATTACACAATATGACACATCACTTATAGTTTTATCATTAACACATGGTTCAGTTTTTCCTAAATCATGGTACTACTATTGACAGGGTTCAAACACTTCAATATTTACACTAATCAGGTTGGGAACACCTAATCAAATCCTAATTACGTTAAGCATGCATAAACCATTCAATTTCGCATGGAAGTTTCACCACATAACCTACTATTACCCAAATTTCATGAAAATTTAGCCACACACTGTTTGTTGGTTTTTGACCACACCTGCAAATTTTCACATTTGTCTGAATTACATATAATTTAGAGAAAATAAAATACTCATTATCATGCAACAATTCATTCAATTATCGTGGAAGCACAACATAATTATCGGATTTGACAGTTTTCAGACCTGTATCTAACATGAATGTTATCACAAAAATTTTATCCGAATTTATTGCACATTACACAATTTACTAGAAATTTTTGACTAACCTACACATGCCCTCTATTTTCAATGCAGAAATTTCAACAATTAGCATGGTCATGGAAAAATTCTCAGATTTTCGGAACAAGGACTGACATACATATACATCACCTGAAAATTTCGGGGCAATCGACATTTCACATGGACTACGTCAACAAAGGTCTACATGTTCAGGACCTTATCTAACATGCATTTTAAATAAATGTAATAATTCACATCATTTACGAAAATTCATCAACCATTCACAACACATTCTATTAACTACATTATGTATCATGTAAAAGTTACACAATATCCTCATGCGCAAAACTCAAAATTAGATATATAAGGTAGAACAGTTTCCTGTTCTGTCCTGAAGAACTTAACGGCAATGTCTAGCCGTTTAGAGGTGTTAACGGCAGCATCGTCTGCCACCAACTAAGGATCTTGACGGCAAGGGAGCTTGCCGTCAAGCTCCTGTCTGTGCAAAAACACAGACCGAGCTCTAAAGAATGGGTGAATGTGAGGATCCAGGACACGAGGAAAATCCCATAAAATCCTTAAAACCTACTGGACACATACATGGGCTACGGGGATGGGTTACTTGCCTTTTACAAAATCTCCAAAGGGATCAAACCTGCTATTGAAGCTCTCCTTGGGCAGTGCCAAGAAGTCTCCTCCACAGCCTTCCCTCGGGTTCGAGGTCGAAGTAGCTGCCAAACGAGGTTGTGGAAGCCTTCTCCTTCGTCCAAACTCCCTTCCAAATGCAGTAGATCGCCGAAGGAAGCTTTGAATCGTCGGATTTGAGCTCCCAAAGTTCAGTTCTTCTCCAGTTCAGCTAGGGTTTCCTTGTAAGGCCCACGAATTTCCGTCGCATAATTGTTTTGTGTGTATATTTGTGCTTGTGTATGTATATACATATTTACGTACGCATTAATTAGTACAATTACGTGTGCATGTTTTTATACTAGATGTAAATAATGCATGTATTGAATGGTGATAGTATGAATACACTACCATATACATATTGCATGTATATATGCATGGCATGCATAGTTTTCTGCATGTTTTAGAGTTCTGGCCGAAGGCCAGATTGGCGTCATTATCAGGACGTCGATGAGGTGTCAGCGTCTACCCAAGGGCGCCAACACTAATCCTGGCGTCTAACGATGTGGACACCGATTTCTCTGACCTGCATGTGTTGCAGAGCCAGAAATTCCGGAAACAAGGTAGCTCACCCATTGGGGAGCTGTCCCCAACGGCTCTGAGAGCCATCTTGTCACCCTGTGAGTGGGAGAGAAGCCTCTCCCATATATCCAAACCCGAATCTGCTCCCCAGCCCTTCTCTTTGCCTCCTTACAAGAGAGAAAGAAGAAGAAGACCCCAGTTCGGAGCTGTGCAAGGATTGGTTTTTGAAGGCTCCAAACCGGCGATCCAAGGCTCCATCCGGCGTTCTACTGCAACTGGAGGCTAGAGGGAACCAAGGAGGAGGCTTCCCCACCACTGGCTCAGCACCTGCATCGACCAAGAACCCGGAGTAAAGCGTTTCCAAAGGCTTCTTGGGACAGCCCAAGGAGAGCTTCACCGAGCCCTAGATTCGTCTGGTGAATTTTCTAAAGGCAAGTAACCCAACCATAACGTCCCGTATGTGTTAGGTTGATTCTACAATTTTATAAATTTTCCCTCGTGTCCTAGACCCTCACATTCACCCTATCTTGAGAGCTCGGGTCTGTGTTCTGCACAGACCTGCATTGACGGCAAGGTCCATGGTCGCTAAGATCATGCTTAGCGTCCATCGACTATGACATTGACCTTGAATCCGCGGCCAGAGACCGCCTCTAAGTTCATCTGGACAGAACAGTGACCTGTTCTGCCCTTCTATACACCTATTTTCGATATTTTTCGCGACTAGGATATACTGTAAACCATTTATATGCTACGTATATTGTGGATGTAATGAATGTGGTGTGTGGATGGATGAGTGTGCATGGTGGTGAATGGTAGAAGTTATTTTGTTCCATGAAATTACAAGCATGATTAGTTGTTAATCTTGTCAATCTACTGTTGCATGATTTAGGACTAGCCTGTATGCCCAAGTTTGTGAGGATCATGCATGTATGGATCAGCCCTATTCTGAAATTTGAGATTTTGCCATGCTTGTGTAAATTATTGAAAGTATTGTTTGGGGAAATAGGAATTTTGCATAAGTTATGATAAATCCTTGGTAAACCAGGCATCGCCCCATAAATTGAGAAATAAATTCTGTAGCTCTATACATGTAGGGTTCAGACAGTAGCTTGCTAAAATTGTGACTTGTGTATAATTCCATATCGACTTGAATTACGAATGGCATGAAAAATAGATGTTTGATTTTCTGTAAATTCATTTTAACTTAGAAAAATCTGAAAATTAGCATGAAGGGTCCTAAACCCAAAATTTGTTTGTGATTAAAATTTTAGGTCATTTGGACCAGAGCATGATGCCTTATGAAATTTTCCATGAAAAATGTGAAATTGATGCATGTCATTGTAAAATGAGTTGATTCTTGTTTAATCCAACTTGATTAATGGAATTACCTGCTTGTTAATGTCTGAAATCTGTAGTGTCATGTTAGGAAAACAGAGGCATGTGCATGTGAGTGAGAAAGTGAATGAAGTGAGAGTGACATGTGTCAAACCATGTGTAAAATCGGTAAAAATGTGTAAATGTGTAACTGTGCCAATGTGACACTGCTTCCGTAGAGGGCAGTGGAACCGTATCAGGGAAAAGTCCCCCTGAGAAAGTTCAATGTGTAAGTGACCCTAAGGGCATTAGGGGGAAATCCTGGAGGTCGACAAGTACCACTGTTTAGGGTGGAGACTTGTTCTCCCGGTCTGCGTAGTCCAAGAGTCACCATTGTATTGCCTAGATGGCGTCTATGTGATGTGATGTGTTTGTGTCCTTCTTTGGTGGTTTGGACTATGTGTCACGGCACCTAAATTGTGAATGTGTAAATGTGTATGTGTTCATGTGTTAACGTGTAAGTGAACAATGTGTAATGTGTATGTGTAAAGCACAATTTAAGTGAATTGGAAATTTGTGTAAGGAAAATGTGAAACCAAAAATGTGAAGATATGATATTGTAATCCATGTTGTGACAAATCTGAAACCATGTTAAATCAATAGCTTCATTATGTTAGGATCATGTTTATATGTGTAAATTGCCTAGAATCCATGCTAGGGACAATTAACAAGTATGTGCACAAAATTTCATGTTTGGTTGTTCACATGTTGTACTTTAAATAATGTTGTAGCTCTCATGTGTAGGTTATGGTTACTAAGCATGTGAAAACCAGCAAGCTTAAGCATGTGAAAATGGTTATGTATATGTATAAGAACATGTAGATTCCATGCTAGTTGTGTTCCCTCTCATGTACGCGCGGAATTCATGTTAATGGCTTTCATGTTTTGGTTAAAATGCAAAGTAGAATTTCATGAGTAGGAACGATTAGAGAGCATGTGTTAGGAAATTTATTTCGTTAAGGAAATCTGAAAGCATGTATCATGTGTTTACTGATAGAACTATCATGATAGATTGTGCATTTCAAGGTTCAAGCATGCTACATGTTGAGTCTTTTGCAATTGTGTGTGTAGAGCCCACTATGACATGTACGTGTATGGTATGAGTGGTGTTACTTGCTGAGTCTTTAGACTCACTACTTGCTTTGGCGTACAGGTGTAGTTGGTGATGTGGCACCGTTGGAGGAGACGGTGGAGACGGACTCCGAGCGCGGAGATTAGACTGTTGGAGCAGTTGTACCCTTTTGTGTTTTCACAGTATGTAAAAGTGACATTGTACTAGAACTATCATGAGAGAATTGTATAAGTGTGGACATCTATGTATTTAAATTTCAGCAATTTAAATTATGTGAACTTTTAAGTTCTTTAATGTTATTGCAATTTCATGTATGTTAAATGTGGATGATGAATAAATGAAGACAGTAGTTCTTTTTACTTCTGCTACTCTGTTCGTATATTCACGTGTATCTCAGCTGTTTGTTTCGTTGGGTAAATGTCCCACTGTGATGACGCTTGCTATACCGACGTGGGTTGGTATAACCGTACCGGTATAACGAGGGCCGTCACAGAGATTGGTATCAGAGAAACCGGTTGAGATTGCACATGAATATACCTAAGTCATCATCTTCATTGCATGCTAAGTATGTCCACATGTGTAGAAAACACTAATAAGAAGTGAAAGATAGATAAGAAAATGGTTAGGAAACTTAGTAACCTAGCTCTAATAGTGGCTAAAATTTTATTACAGCCATGGCTTCGAGAGGTAGGCGTGGTGGAGCGTCGGCCCATGAGGATGAGCCGCAACGTGACGAGCGGGCGGAGCAGCAGGCCCCGGCACCACCAGGTCCTGTACTTCCCCCACCGCCGCCTGTGGATTACGGAGTATTCATGCAAGGTCTGGTGCAAGCCATGCAGACCCCGGCTCATACCCAGGCAGCACTCCAGGCACAGTTGGAGGCCCAGGTAGAATAATGAAACAACTAGTAGTTTGCTATTTAAATTGCATGATATTGTGTTTATTGTGTATTGTCTATTGTTTAATGTAGCAGGCTCAGGCACCAGCTCAGGACCATGGTGGACCTTCCATCATGGAGCGATTCAAGAGGATGACCCCACCCTCTTTTAAGGGGGAGAGTGATCCATTAATGGCAGAAAGTTGGTTAAGGGAGACAGAGAAAATCTTCCGAGCCATCAGGTGCCCTGATGAGGATAAGGTGACATTAGCCACCTACATGCTACAGGTAGGCTTTTAATTTTGTATGTTTGTATGTTCTGCTTAAGTTAGAATTTGTTAGTTGGTGCTTATGAAGGTGTATTGCAGGAGAGAGCGGATGTATGGTGGTCCTCCCTACTACGTACACGCTTTGAGGACGGAGCAGTAGGCGTGGCGTGGGACGCGTTCGTGAGGCTCTTTCGAACCAAGTTCGTCCCAGAGCATATCCAGGACAAGATGGAGCAGGAATTTCTCTCACTGACGCAAGGCTCCATGACGGTGCTGGAATACGAGGCAAGGTTTTCTGAACTTTCTAAGTATGCACCGCATACCGTAGAGGATGAGCGCAGGAAGATGAAGAAATTCGTGATGGGACTCAAGCCATCACTGCGGACGAGACTTGTGGCGTTCGACCACCGCACGTTGGACGAGGCCCTCAGCGCTGCCTGCATGCAGGAGGGAGAGATGGAGCAATATCTGGAGGAAAAGAAGGCTTCGCAGAAGAGGCCAACAGCGACTTTCCAGCGGCAAGACAAGAAGAAAACGGTGTACCAGACACCGCAGCGATCCGTGACAGTCAGTAGCTCTCAGGTACCTTCTGTACGTTCCCCTGGTGTGAAGAAAGAGTGTCCCCATTGCGGGAAGACACATGGTGGTTCCGAGTGATGGTTGGTAGCGGGTAGATGCTTGAAGTGCGGGAGCAGCGACCACAAGATCAAAGATTGCCCAAGACTTCAACAAGGAGCTCAGCGTGGAGCGCCAGCCCCAGCAGTAGCGGCAGCCGCGCCAGCTACAGGAAGACCAGGAAGGCCTCGAGCCCCAGCTCGAGTGTTTGCTTTAGCTCGTGAGGACGCCGAGCAGGCAGAGCATGTCACCGAAGGTACAGTTTTGCTTTTAGGTGTGCACGCTCGGGTTTTGTTTGATACGGGTGCTACTCACTCGTTCATTTCCGAGCGGTTCGCTAGGCAGTTAGCCCTAGAGTCAGGCATAGAGTCTGAGGAGTTAGATGTCCCTTTGTCTGTGCACACCCCTGCGGGTACGGTATCGACCAGGAAGTGCATTCCGTCGTTACCTGTGTGCATTGAGGATAGAATCCTAGATGGGTGTTTCTTCTTGCTAAAGATGAAGGACTATGATGCTATTCTTGGTCTGGATTGGCTAGAGGAGCACTATGCGTTAGTGGATTGTCGTCGGAAGAGGATCGTTTTCCGCATTCCTGGTGAGGATGAGTTCTCTCACCCCTTGCCAAGGAACTGGGCGGGAAAGATGGTCATCTCTGCCATGAAGGCTTTGCGCATGGTGAACAAGGGTTGTGACACTTTTCTTGCCAGCATGGTGTTAGTGCCAGAGGCTGATGAGTCACTTACTCTTGCGGAGATTGAGGTAGTGCAGGATTTTCCAGACGTCTTTCCTGATGATTTGTCTGGATTGCCACCGGATAGAGAGATAGAGTTTACCATAGAGTTGCTTCCGGGCACCTCTCCTATCTCGAAGGCTCCATATCGGATGGCACCTGCGAAGTTAACCGAGTTGAGGAGGCAGTTGCAGGAGCTGCTTGATAAGGGATTTATTCGCCCTAGTGTTTCCCCTTGAGGCGCACCTGTATTGTTCGTCAAAAAGAAAGACGGGTCACTTAGGTTGTGCATTGACTACAGAAAGCTGAACCAAGTGACTGTGAAGAGCAGGTATCCCTTACCTTGTATTGATGACTTGTTTGACCAGTTGCGAGATTTATCAGTCTTTTCTAAGATTGACTTGCGATTTGGTTATCATCAGTTGAGGATTCGGAGTGAGGATGTGTCCAAGACGGCATTTAGAACCCGTTATGGACATTATGAGTTCTTGGTCCTTCCTTTCGGATTGACCAATGCCCCTGCAGCGTTCATGGATCTCATGAACCGGGTGTTTAGGCCTTACTTAGATAGCTTTGTCGTAGTGTTTATTGACGACGTGTTGGTCTACTCTCCGGATGAGGCCACGCACCGTCAGCATCTGAGGTTAGTGTTAGAGGTTCTTCGTGAGCACAAGCTGTATGCAAAATTCAGCAAGTGCGATTTTTGGTTGCGCGAGGTTCATTTCCTCGGGCATGTTATCTCCGGCGCTGGTGTTGCAGTTGATCCAGCGAAGGTCCAGGCAGTTATGGATTGGGAGATTCCCAAGACCCCTTCGGAGATTCGTAGTTTTATTGGGTTAGCTGGTTACTATTGGCGATTCATTGAGGGTTTCTCATCCATTGCGCCCCCTTGACAAAGCTGACCAGGAAGGGTGAGAAGTTCGTATGGTCTGAGGCATGTGAGCGTAGCTTCCAGCTATTGAAGGCTAAGCTTACTTCTGCTCTGGTATTGGTATTGCCTAGTGGTCTAGAGGGCTTTGCCATTTATACGGATGCGTCTCAGATTGGTTTGGGCTGTGTGCTAATGCAGCAAGAAAGGGTAGTGGCTTATGCTTCTCGTCAATTAAAGGAGCATGAGAAGAACTATCCGACTCATGACTTGGAGCTCGCAGCAGTGGTTCATGCACTAAAGATCTGGAGGCACTATCTTTATGGTGTCAGATTTGAGGTGTTTACCGACCACAAGATCTTAAAGTATCTTTTCTCCCAAAAGGAATTAAACATGAGGCAGAGAAGATGGATTGAGTTCTTGAAGGACTATGACTTCGACCTTCAGTATCACCCTGGAAGGGCGAATGTCGTAGCGGATGCTCTTAGTAGAAAGAGGTCTTCGCTCCAGCAGGATTGGAAGATGTTGGAGGATGCGGCGTACTCTATGACCGAGTTAGAGCCATCGCTGTGTTAGGCTTTTGTAGCTCAGCTATCCCTTAGATCCTCGGTTTTGGATGAGGTGATCGAGCAACAGGGAGCCGACCCTAGATTGTTAGAGTTAGTGGGTAAGGCGGGCATTGCTCGTGATGAGGACGGTGTGATTAGATTTCAGCACCGTGTTTGTGTCCCTGATTTGGTAGATGTTCGTGAGCATGTGTTAGCGGAGGCTCACAGATCGTGATTCTCCATTCATCCGGGTAACACTAAGATGTATCAGGACCTGAAGAGATCATTTTGGTGGTCCGGCATGAAGAAAGATGTTGCGGATTATGTGTCTAGATGTCTAGTATGTCAGCAAGTGAAGGCCGAGCGACAGCGACCATCCGGCCTTATGCAGAGGATGGATATCCCAGTGTGGAAGTGGGAAGCTGTCACTATGGACTTTGTTTCGGGTTTGCCTCGATCTAGAAGGGGCAATGACTCGATTTGGGTAGTTGTAGATAGATTCTCGAAGACTGCTCATTTCTTGCCTATGAAGAAGAAGCAGTCAGTAGAGAGTTTAGCTAGATTGTATGTTAGTGGTATCATTAGATTGCATGGTGTGCCGAAGTCGATCATTTCGGATCGAGATCCGAGATTTACTTCGAGGCTGTGGAAGGGTCTTCAGGATGCTTTAGGTTCGGAGCTGAAGCTCAGTTCGGCGTTTCATCCCCAGACCGATGGACAGTCCGAGAGGACTATCCAGACGCTCGAGGATATGTTGAGAGCGTGTGTTCTGGATTGGAAGGATGATTGGGAGCGTCATTTACCTCTTGTGGAGTTCGCATACAACAACAGCTTTCATGCGAGTATTGGTATGGCTCCATTCGAGGCGTTGTATGGTAGGCCCTGTAGATCTCCGTTGTGTTGGGACGAGACTGGCGATAGGCAGTTGATCGGACCGGAGTTAGTTCAGGAAACTTCGGATAAGATCCAGCTTATCAGGAAGAGGCTTGTTGCGGCACAGGATAGGCAGAAGAGTTATGCCGACAACAGGAGAAAGGATTTGGAGTTCGAGGTTGGCGATCATGTCTTCTTGAAGATATCGCCTACTCGAGGTGTTGTCAGACTTGGCAGGCATAGTAAGTTGAGCCCTAGGTTCATTGGCCCATATGAGATTCTCAGACGTTTGGGCAGCGTGGCATATGAGCTAGCATTACCCCCAGCTTTGGCTAGCGTTCACCCTGTATTCCACATATCTATGCTCAGGAAGTATGTCCGAGATCCGTCTCATGTGATTAGTCATGAGCCAGTGGAGATCCAGCCAGATCTTTCGTATGTCGAGCAACTAGTAGCTATTCTTGATCGGAAGGTTCAGCATCTCCGGAACAAGAGTATTGCGTCAGTGAAGGTCCTAAGGCGGAACTTCTCACGAGAGGAGGCTACTTGGGAGCTTGAGGATGCGATGAAGAAGAAGTATCCCCTTTTGTTTGGTAGTGTCGTTCTAACTTCGAGGATGAAGTTTCTTTAAGGGGGAGAGGGTGTAAGGCCCTCGAATTTCCGTCGCATAATTTGTATTTGTGTGTGTATATTTGTGCTTGTGTATGTATATACATATTTACGTACGCATTAATTAGTACAATTACGTGTGCATGTGTTTATACTAGATGTAAATAATGCATGTATTGAATGGTGATAGTATGAATACACTACCATATACATATTGCATGTATATATGCATGGCATGCATAGTTTTCTGCATGTTTTAGAGTTCTGGCCGAAGGCCAGATTGGCATCAATATCAGGACGTCGATGAGGTGTCAGCGTCCACCCAAGGACGCCAACACTAATCCTGGCGTCTAACGATGTGGACGCCGATTTCTCTGACCTGCATGCATTGCAGAGCAATAAATTCCGGAAACAAGGTAGCTCACCCATTGGGGAGCTGTCCCCAACGGCTCTGAGAGCCATCTTGTCACCCTGTGAGTGGGAGAGAAGCCTCTCCCATATATCCAAACCCAAATCTGCTCCCAACCCTTCTCTTTGCCTCTTTACAAGAGAGAAAGAAGAAGATGACCCCAGTTCGGAGCTGTGCAAGGACTGGTTTTTGAAGGCTCCAAACCGGCGATCCAAGGCTCCATCTGGCGCTCTACTGCAACTGGAGGCTAAAGGGAACCAAGGAGGAGGCTTCCCCACCACTGGCTCAGCACCTGCATCGACCAAGAACCCGGAGTAAAGCATTTCCAAAGGCTTCTTGGGACAACCCAAGGAGAGCTTCACCGAGCCCTAGATTCGTCTGGTGAATTTTCTAAAGGCAAGTAACCCAACCACAACATCCCCGTATGTGTTTAGGTTGATTCTACAATTTTTATAAATTTTCCCTCGTGTCCTAGACCCTCACATTCACCCTATCTTGAGAGCTCGGGTCTGTGTTCTGCACAGACCTGCATTGACGGCAAGGTCCCTGGTCGCTAAGATCATGCTTAGCGTCCATCGACTATGACGTTGACCTTGAATCCGCGGCCAGAGACCGCCGCCAAGTTCATCTGGACAGAACAGAGACCTGTTCTACCCTTCTATACACCTATTTTTGATATGTTTCGCGACTAGGATATACTGTAAACCATTTATATGCTACGTATATTGTGGATGTGATGAATGTGGTGTGTGGATGGATGAGTGTGCATGGTGGTGAATGGTAGAAGTTATTTTGTTCCATGAAATTATAAGCATGATTAGTTGTTAATCTTGTCAATCTACTGTTGCATGATTTAGGACTAGCATGTATGCCCAAGTTTGTGAGGATCATGCATGTATGGATCAGCCCTATTCTGAAATTTGAGATTTTGCCATGCTTGTGTAAATTATTGAAAGTATTGTTTGGGGAAATAGGAATTTTGCATAAGTTATGATAAATCCTTGGTAAACCAGGCATCGCCCCATAAATTGAGAAATAAATTCTGTAGCTCTAGACATGTAGGGTTCAGACAGTAGCTTGCTAAAATTGTGACTTATATATAATTCCATATCGACTTGAATTACGAATGGCATGAAAAATAGATGTTTGATTTTCTGTAAATTCATTTTAACTTAGAAAAATCTGAAAATTAGCATGAAGGGTCCTAAACCCAAAATTTGTTTGTGATTAAAATTTCAGGTCATTTGGACCAGAGCATGATGCCTTATGAAATTTTCCATGAAAAATGTGAAATTGATGCATGTCATTGTAAAATGAGTTGATTCTTGTTTAATCCAACTTGATTAATGGAATTACCTGCTTGTTAATGTCTGAAATCTGTAGTGTCATGTTAGGAAAATAGAGGCATGTGCATGTGAGTGACAAAGTGAATGAAGTGAGAGTGACATGTGTCAAACCATGTGTAAAATCGGTAAAAATGTGTAAATGTGTAACTGTGCCAATGTGACACTGCTTCCGTAGAGAACTGTGGAACCATATCAGGGAAAAGTCCCCCTGAGAAAGTTCAATGTGTAAGTGACCCTAAGGGCATTAGGGGGAAATCCTGGAGGTGGACAAGTACCACTGGTTAGGGTGGAGACTTGTTCTCCCGGTCTGCGCAGTCCAAGAGTCGCCATTGTATTGCCTAGATGGCGTCTATGTGATGTGATGTGTTTGTGTCCTTCTTTGGTGGTTTGGACTATGTGTCACGGCACCTAAATTGTGAATGTGTAAATGTGTATGTGTTCATGTGTTAACGTGTAAGTGAACAATGTGTAATGTGTATGTGTAAAGCACAATTTAAGTGAATTAGAAATTTGTGTAAGGAAAATGTGAAACCAAAAATGTGAAGATATGATATTGTAATCCATGTTGTGACAAATCTGAAACCATGTTAAATCATTAGCTTCATTATGTTAGGATCATGTTTATATGTGTAAATTGCCTAGAATCCATGCTAGGGACAATTAACAAGTATGTGCACAAAATTTCATGTTTAGTTGTTCACATGTTGTACTTTAAATAATGTTGTAGCTCTCATGTGTAGGTTATGGTTACTAAAGCATGTGAAAACCAGCAAGCTTAAGCATGTGAAAATGGTTATGTATATGTATAAAAACATGTAGATTCCATGCTAGTTGTGTTCCCTCTCATGTACGCGCGGAATTCATGTTAATGGCTTTCATGTTTTGGTTAAAATGCAAAGTAGAATTTCATGAGTAGGAACGATTAGAGAGCATGTGTTAGAAAATTTATTTCGTTAAGGAAATCTGAAAGCATGTATCATGTGTTTACTGATAGAACTATCATGATAGATTGTGCATTTCAAGGTTCAAGCATGCTACATGTTGAGTCTTTTGCAATTGTGTGTGTAGAGCCTACTATGACATGTACGTGTATGGTATGAGTGGTGTTACTTGCTGAGTCTTTAGACTCACTACTTGCTTCGGCGTACATGTGTAGTTGGTGACGTGGCACCATTGGAGGAGACGGTGGAGACAGACTCCGAGCGCGGAGATTAGACTGTTGGAGCAGTTGTACCATTTTGTGTTTTCACAGTATGTAAAAGTGACATTGTACTAGAACTATCATGAGAGAATTGTATAAGTGTGGACATCTATGTATTTAAATTTCAGCAATTTAAATTATGTGAACTTTTAAGTTCTTTAATGTTATTGCAATTTCATGTATGTTAAATGTGGATGATAAATAAATGAAGACAGTAGTTCTTTTTACTTCCGCTACTCTGTTCGTATATTTGCGTGTATCTCAGCTGTTTGTATCGTTTGGTAAATGTCCCACTGTGATGACGCTTGCTATACCGACGTGGGTTGGTATAACCGTACCGCTATAATGAGGGCCGTCACATTCCTTCTCCCTTTGCAAAGAGCTAAGAGAGAGTCTTTCAGGTTGCAAGGAGAGGAAGGTTTATAGGAAAATGGCTTGGGATATCCCGTAGGGTCTGATGGGAGAGTTGAGAGCCGTTGGGGACATCTCCCCAATTGGTGAGCTAGCTTGCCCCGGAATTTCGGGGTCTGCTGCGCACAGAAAATCAGAGAAGTAGACATCCACATAGATGGCCGTCTACTTTAGTGTTGGCGTCCATCGACATGGATGTTGACTCATCATGGATGTCCATCCATGTTGACGCCAATTTGCTCTTCGACCAGAGCTTAAAACATGCAGAAAACCATGCTTACACTATATACTTACATGCCATATATGTAATATGACGTACACACTACTACAACATGTAATCATGCAATATTTACAACTAATATAGGCATGCATACTTAAGTATGCCAATATAACATCGTACATAAGTATCCACATACGTATACATGCTATATATATATATATACAACATGACTCAACACACAATAAGATAAAATGACAACTAATTCGAGGGCCTTACATGAAATCTCAACTTATGTTTTGCCTGGACACATGGCTGCCTAGGGTTCAATGGAATCCATCTTGGGTCATGTGCCCACGCACTCCAAGGGTACCATTGGACATGTAGGGTTATAAATACCCCTCCAATCAGCCCACAAGCTAAGAGAGACCTCCAGAATATTCCTGCAAGAGCCTTTGGCGGCAAGAAGAGGAATCTCCTGCTCCTGCTCCTGGTGTTGCTGTGGTGATCCATTTGCATCCTCTGACAGCACAAGAGATTGATGGAGAGCTTCAGAGAAGGAGCTGAAGCATCATTCAAAGGAGTAGATCCAGCAGAAGCCAGCACTTGAGGAGCATCTGAAGGCGACTCAGAAGCAATTGAAGCAGAGCATAGCCCAGTGACTCAAAGCATTAATAAATCTCCTCAATTCAACCTTCTGCAAGGGATCTCCATTGAAGAACATACTCTGTATCTAATTCTCTTAACTCTGAAAGTGTTCTTCTGATTCATCTATGGGAATTGTGCATAAAGTGTTGCACAAGTCTTTGTGAATGAATCTATCTTGAATCAGATCGTTGCTAGAGGATCTGATTTACATTGATCTTGAACTAGCTTGTGGTTTATGAGCTATAGTGGTCAGTTGTGTTGAGTTGAACACTCTGTGTGTTTATGAGCAAGTGTGCTCAGTTTCTGGAGCAGTTGTGCTCTAGAGTTGGTGTGTGAGTTGTTGACCTCAAGTGTGTTGGAGTTATCAAGCTCCACTGTCAGTTGTACTCTTTTGAGTAGTGGAGCCTCACTGTGTGAGGGGTGGATGTAGGAATCACTGGTGTGATCTCAGAACCAACTAAAAATCCTTGTGCAGTGGTTTGGTTTGCTTGTCCTCGCTAGATGCTTGAATAGGATTTCGAACTCACACTAATTGTTGAATTGCTTCACACATCTTCCACACACACTCACTCTTCAGATAAACAAATTGTCTATGTGAATAGATCAATGATTAGAAGTAATTTAGAATTACTCAAGCTTCCACATTAATTGGGTAAGATCTATTCAACCCCCCCCCTTCTAGATCTTATCCTTCCACATATTCGATCCTACATTGTCGCCCCGGTATGGCATCCAATAGAACCCAGGGTTGTCATCCAAAGAAACCCTGGCAATAGAAGGAGTCAAATGCCTCTACCACTGTACAGATGGGGCAGCCCTTCACTGGAGCGCTTGCAAGCGCTAATCAATGAACTAGACGAATATGAGCAACCCGAAAGCCAGCCTGTCCAGTTGCAAGAATACGTTCCATGGGAAGAGCTCGAGAAGCTGACTCTGGAAGCACCAACTGAACAAGAGACACCCCAGCCTAAAGAGGACTTATTCTGGGGCAAGAGCCAGCAAAACAAAAGAAAAAGAAAAGAAGATCCAAGAAAAGGAAGGTAGTTGCAACCCTCTGATGCAACACTATTTCCTCTCTGTTGGGTTTGGTGGAGCACCATGAAGAAGAGGAATTATATACTCCCCCTAATGATGTTAATCGAGTTTGGGCCTCGGGGACTGAATTCATAACAAGATCCAGAAGAAAGTGGGGACGCCCTCCTCCAGCTAATCAAAATATCATCTTCCGTGAGGATCCCTCCTATAAAATCCCGGAACCCGAAGTGAGAGGGGTGCAAGTTCCATCTCCTCCGGGGCTCTATGCTAATGAAGAGGCTGGGGGCATGGTCCCATCCTTTGCTGAATTTTTGGCAGTAGAAGAGCAAACCAAAACGCTGCCTAAACCTCCAACAGCTCAAGAGAAAGCTAGCAACTAGAAAGCGGTCCGATCATTGGGCTCCAGGCTGGAACGGGCACAAATGACAAAGAGAAGTTGAAGCTAGATAATGTCAGGGCAGAAGACAGAATCATCAACCTACTGAAGAAAATCCCTAGACGATTTAGTGTTTCGAAAATCTTGTCATTTAGTGAAGAGACCAGAAAGGCGCTGATCACAGCTCTGCAGGCTCCAGCGCAATATGAGACCAGCCTGGCTGAAGTGTAGGTAGAGGCTGTCGTTGCCAATACGGAGTCCATTACGTTCACTCCGGAGGACACGCTCCTCCCCATGGCCTCTCATAACAGACCATTGTACATGAAGGGGGAATTGAATGGGCTATCTCTGAATAGAAGTCTAGTAGACCCTGGAGCAGCGGTCAACATCTTGGCATACAAAGTCTATCAGAAATATCATTTCAATGTGCACCTCACCTCTGTGCACGATGTGAGGATAGCAGGCTTCAAACAATAGTTTGAGGTACCTCTAGGGGTCATAGAGCTCGACTTGATTCTGGGGGATTTCAAGACAAAGGTTCAATTCCATGTGATCAATGTAGGCACATCTTACAAAGCTTTGTTGGGTCGGCCTTGGCTCCACCAAAATGGAGTAATCCCGTCAACATTGCACCAGTGCATTAAATACATCAAAGAAGGGGAAGAGCATAGGGTTTTTGCCGATGCGCACCCGTTTGAAGTGTATGAGTGTCACCTCCTTGATGATGATCTGTACCAGGAACACTCGAAAAGCCAAGTCCCTAAGAAGGGCAAAAAGAAAGAGAGCATCATAGCTTATGAGTGGTTTCCACCGAAACACTTAGAAAGTCAAGTCCCTCAAAAGGGCAAAGGAAAAGAGATCATCGTCACTGATGAGTGGTTTCCACCACCACCGCCAGGGATCACAGCTGCAGAGCCAGCACCAACAACAAAGATGGATGTACAGTCATGTGATGCCTCGGCTTGCAAACATGGTTCAGCTATGCAGATAGAAGATGAAGAGCCCGAACTTATTCTGGTGCCAGAAGGCCTTATAAAGCCAGCCGTCGAAATAGACTGTCAAACAGTAAGGGCGTTGATGTAACGACCCTCTTTATATTGGTACGGTTCTACCAACCCACGTCGATATAGAAATCATCGCCACAGTGGGACATTTATCCAACACTAGTATGATAGGCTGAAACATACATAAATATAACACATGACAGTGGAATTGAAAGAACTGAAAAGAAATTCTTATTCCATCATCCACATTCTATTCACAGTCCGTATAGAAGAAAAGAGAACTAACTTTTCATAACTAAAAATAAAATAAATACATTGTCCACATGAGACTACGCAGAGTCTTTATTACATACTATGAAGTAAGGAAAAGTACAATGCTGAATCCACAACAAGGTCTCCTACTCCCGCTCCGAGTCGCTCCTAACGATCTCCTCGGAAGAAGTAGAAACGTCTGCACCTGTACGCCGAAGCAAGAATGAGTTCAAAAGAACTCAACAAGTAACACCAAGCACACTAAACATACATGCATCGCATAACATCCATATTCTTAAACTACACGACTAACACATAATGCACAGATTTGACAATCTATTTAAATAGAACCTATGCATGATCTCTACACATTTTACACATGGAATTTCTTTTTATACAAAATAACTTAAGCCTATCACATGCTTTCTACATACTTTCAATATGTTAAACTAAATTTCATCCAACCATTCATATACTAATTATTGATCATTTTAAACATGGATTTGCACGTTTCATAAAAGACTATTCTAGCATGAACACATATTCGTTTACACAGTTTCACAATTTACACATTTCTTTTCACTTAAACACATTTTTCACAATTTCTTAATCCGTGACACATAGCCCAAACCACTTTAGAAGGACACACACTAATCACATCACATATCTATCACCTAGGCATTCCAGTGATAAATCTTAGTTACTGCGCAGAACCGGGAGAAGCACTCTCCACCCTAACCAGCGATACTTGTTCGCCTCCAGGATTTAATCCCAATGCCCACACACTTTGAACTTTCCCGTGGGGACTTTACCACAGTACAGTTCCACAGCCCTCTAAGGTAGCAGTGTCACCCATTGGCACATTTATACATTTTCTCAAGTTTCAACACACTTCTAAATGCACAATTTTTTTTTATACATACATCTCATGCTCGCACATTTACATTCTTCAGTATTACCTAGCATGGTACTACTGTCTTCAGTATTAAACATGTTTTAAAACAAGTTTAATCATGCTGAAATTTACATAATTAAATACTAATCATGTACTCATGTATTATTTGTCAATATCTAACATAAAACCATCATATATCGCTACTATTATCAATTCAGTGTAGAAATTTAATTAGAAATCTATCATAGTCTAACCATCATGCATACCTAGATCCATATTTTTCTGAATCACGCATAATTTCTGAAAATTTTAACAGTGATGTTATCAAATGTAAAAATAGTCAAACTGACATAAATTTTCATTGTTCGGACCCACAACTTATTATATACATGAATACTGACAGTTCTAATTATATGTCAATTTATAGGATTTTAACTAATTTCGCACAAATTATTAACATTTCTACACTGAGTAGACATATTCACTATTTTTTGGTTTAGAAAATTTAATAAACTATACAGATATTATAAATTTGCCAAATTTTCATATCATGCATTAGACCTCATAAACAGTGTACAGAAATTTTATGACCGTTAAATTCTATATAGATTTCACAAACGAGATTTTACAAGATTAAAATTATGTCAATCGAACATTCAAAGAATTCTAACAATTAGGGAAGATTACAAAATTTCACAATAACTCACAGTACACTCCAACATGTATATTTGCATATCATATAAAATTTACCGTATATCCTCATGCGGAAAATCTCGAAAATTAACTTATAGAAGGGCAGACCTGCACACTGTTGCAGTCTGATGAACTTGACGGCATGGGGGTAGCCGTCTATAAGGTTAACGGCAATATATGATGCCGCCAACATATGATATTAGCGGCAAGGGATCCTGCCGTTAATATCCCGTCTGCATAAACACAGACTGAACGCTAACAGATCACTTGAATGGGGGTTCCAGGACACGAGAAAAACCTGTAAAATTCCTGGGACATACTAGACACATGTAGGGTTGATGTGGATGGGGTACTTGCCTCTTGTAAAATCCACAGGCAACGGTTTAAGCCGGAGAAGCCCTCCTCGGCCCGAGCCAAAGAGTCTTCAAATCTCTCTTTAACCGGGTTCTCCGTTGATCTTCACTGCACACCAGCGTAGGGAAGTCGTTCCCGGATGTTCAGAGTTATCACCAGTGGACGCAGATCACCGGATGAAGCCTCCCAAAGTCGGATCTCTCAGGTTCAAGTTGGAGTTTCGCACAGAAAAGCTAGGTTTTTGACCCAAGAGTCAAAAGGATAGACCTGGCCGAAAACTGGGTAATATAAAGGGTTGGGGGCCAGACATGCGTAAGGGGTAAGTCATAGAGCTGTTGGGGACGATTTCTAAAACAATGGCGAAGTTTCCGGAGGCGTTTCTGGATCTGGAAGTGTAACTGGTCTGGGATATTGACGTCCACATCTCTGGTCGCCTATTCAGAGTGGGCGTCCATCGATATTGCCGCCTATTCCTAGTCAACGTCAGCTGATATTGACGCCGACTGGTCGACAAAACACACTTAAAATATGCAGAATCTATAAACACCACACACACAAATATATATATATATATATATATATACTTGTATACCATATGTACATTACAATAATACTAATTCATACAATTCGTATAAATAAATACTATGCACAATAATCTATACATCAATAGTATACACTTATCTGTATATATATATATACTTAAGCAAGCAAGATGAAAATCAAGGGCCTTACACCCTCTCCCCCTTAAAGAAACTTCGTCCTCGAAGTTAGACTAACACTACTCAAACAACTGAGGATACTTCTTCTTCATTGCATCATCAAGCTCCCAGTAGCCTCCTCTCGCGAGAAGTTACGCCATAAGTCTTTTACTGACGCAATGTTCTTGTTCCGGATATGTTGAACCTTCTGATCAAGAATAACTACTGGTTGCTCCACATAAGAAAGATCTGGTTGGATCTCCACTGGCTCATGGCTAATAACATAAGACGGATCTTGGACATACTTCCTGAACATAGATACGTGAAAAACAGGATGAACACTAGCCAATGTTGGAGGTAAAGCTAGCTCATATGCCACGTTTCCCAATCGTCGGAGAATCTCATACTGGCCAATGAATCTAGAGCTCAACTTACTATGCCTGCCAAATCTAACTACACCACGCGTAGGCGAAATCTTCAAAAAGACATGCTCACCTACCTCGAACTCCAAGTCCTTCCGCTTGTTGTCGGCATAACTCTTATGCCTATCCTGTGCCGAAACAAGCCTCTTCCTAATAAGCTGGACCTTATCCGAAGTCTCTTGAACTAACTCCGGACTGATCAACTGCCTATCACCGGTCTCCTCCCAACACAAAGGAGAACTGCAAGGCCTACCATACAAAGCCTCGAATGGAGCCATACCAATGCTCGCATGAAAACTGTTGTTATATGCGAACTCCACAAGAGGTAAATGGCGTTCCCAATCATCCTTCCAATACAGTACACATGCTCTCAACATATCCTCGAGCGTTTGGATAGTCCTCTCGGACTATCCATCTGTCTGGGGATGAAACGCCGAACTGAGCTTCAGCTCCGAACCTAACGCATCCTGAAGACCCTTCCACAGCCTCGAAGTAAATCTTGGATCTCAATCCGAAATGATCGACTTCGGTACCCCATGCAATCTAATAATGCTACTAACATACAGTCTAGCTAAACTCTCTACTGACTGCTTCTTCTTCGTGGGCAAGAAATGTGCAGTCTTCGAGAATCTATCCACCACTACCCAAATCGAGTCATTACCTCATCTAGATCGAGGTAAACCCGTAACAAAAGCCATAGTGACAGCTTCCCACTTCCAAACTGGGATCTCCATCTTCTGCATAAGACCAGATGGTCGCTGCCGCTCGGCCTTCACTTGCTGGCACACTAGACATCTAGACACAAACTCAACTACATCCTTCTTCATACTGGACCACCAAAAAGATCTCTTCAAATCTTGGTACATCTTAGTGTTACCCAGATGAATAGAGAATCTTGACCTATGAGCCTCTGCTAAAACCTGCTCACAGACATGTACAACACCCGAAACACAGACACGGTGATGGAATCTAATCACACCATCCTCATCACGAGAAATACCCGCCTTGCCCACTAACTCTTGTAGTCTATGGTCGGTTTTCTGATGCTCGATCACCTCATCCAATACCGAAGATCTAATGGACAACTGAGCTACAAAAGCCTGGCACAATGATGGCTCCAACTCAGTCATCGCACGAGCTGCATCCTCCAACATCTTCCAATCCTGCTGGAGAGACGACCTCTTTCTACTAAGGGCATCTGCTACGACATTCGCCTTTCCAGGATGATACTGGAGGTCGAAGTCATACTCCTTGAGGAACTCAATCCATCTTCTATGCCTAAGGTTTAATTCCTTTTGGGAGAAAAGAAACTTTAGGCTCTTGTGGTCAGTGAACACCTTAAATCTGACACCATAAAGATAGTGTCTCCAGATCTTCAGTGCATGTACCACTGCCGCAAGTTCCAAATCATGAGTCGGATAGTTTCGCTCATGCTCCTTCACTTGACGAGAAGCATAGGCTACTACCCTTCCTTGCTGCATCAATACACAGCCAAGGCCAATCCGAGATGCATCTGTGTAGATAGCAAAATCCTCTACACCGCTCGGTAAAACTAACACAGGAGCCGATGTGAGTTTAGTCTTCAATAATTGAAAACTACTCTCACACTCCTCAGACCAAACAAACTTCACTCCCTTCCTAGTTAGCTGAGTCAATGGCGCGGCGATGGTTGAAAATCCTTCAATAAATCGCCGATAATAACCCGCCAAACCAAGAAAACTCCGAATCTCCGAAGGAGTCTTGGGAATCTCCCAATCCATAACAGCTTGGACTTTCGCTGGATCCCCTGCTACACCAACACCGGAGATAACATGCCCAAGGAAATGAACCTCACGCAACCAAAAATCGCACTTGCTGAATTTTGCATACAGCTTGTGCTCACGGAGAACCTCTAACACTACCCTCAAATGCTGACGGTGTGTGGCCTCATCCGGAGAATAGACCAACACGTCATCAATGAAAACTACCACAAAACTATCTAAATATGGTCTAAACACCTTGTTCATGAGATCCATGAATGCTGCAGGGGCGTTAGTTAGACCAAAAGGAAGGACCAAAAACTCATAATGTCCATAACGGGTTCTAAAAGCCGTCTTGGATACATCCTCACTCCTAATCCTCAACTGATGATAACCAGACCGCAGATCAATCTTAGAAAAGACTGATGCATCTTGCAGTTGGTCAAACAAATCATCAATCTGAGGTAAGGGATACCTGTTCTTCACCGTCACTTGGTTCAGCTTCCTATAATCGATGCATAACCTAAGTGATCCATCCTTCTTCTTCACGAATAAGACAGGTGCGCCCCAAGGGGAAACGCTTGGATGAATAAATCCCTTATCCAACAAATCCTGCAACTGCCTCCTTAACTCAGCTAATTCCGCAGGTGCCATCCGATAAGGTGCCTTCGAGATAGGAGAGGTGCCTGGAAGCAACTCTAGAGTGAACTCTATCTCTCTAGCCGGTGGCAATCCAAATAAATCATCAGGAAAGACATCTGGAAAATCCTGCACTACATCTATCTCTGCCAGAGTAAGTGACTCATCTGCCTTGCGTAATAATACCACGCTGGCAAGAAAAGCATCACAACCTTTGTTCGCCATTCTCATCGCCCTCATGGCCGAGATGACAAACTTCCCTGCCAAGTTCCTCGGCAAAGGATGAGAAAATTCATCCTCACCAGGAATGCGGAAAACAATCTTCTTCCCACGACAATCTACTAACGCATAGTGCTCTTCTAGCCAATCCAGACCAAGAATGGCATCATAGTCCTTCATCTTTAGCAACACCCTTCTAGAACTTTATCCACAATGCACACCGGTAAGGACGGAATATACTTCCTAGTCGATACCGTGCCCGCAGGTGTGTGCACAGACAAAGGGACTTCTAAATCCTCAGACTCTAATTCTGACTCTATGGCTAACTGCCTAGCAAAACACTCGGAAATGAATGAGTGGGTAGCACCCGTATCGAACAAAACCCGAGCATGCACACCTAAGAACAAAACTGTACCTTCGGTGACATGATCCGCCTGCTCGGCGTCCTCATGAGCTAATGCAAACACTCGAGCTGGGGCTCGCGGTCTCCCTAGTCGTCCTTTCGCTGGCGCTGCTGCTGCTGGTGGGGTTGGTCCACGTTGAACTCCCTGCTGAAGCCTCGGACAATCCTTGATCCTATGCTCACTGCTTCCGCACTTCAAGCACTTCCCCGCCAGCTTCCAACATTCCGTACCACCATGTGCCCTCCCGCAATGAGGACACTCCTTCTTACCATTAGGGGAACGTTGAGAAGTTACCTGACCACTGCCCGATGCCACAGGACGCTGCGGTGACTGGAAGGCCGCTTTCTTCCTATCCTGCCTCTGGAATGGCGTTGCTGGCCTCTTTTGAGAAGCCTTCTTCTCCTCCAGATACTGCTCCATCTCTCCCTCTTGCCGACACGCCGCGCTGAGCACCTGCTCGAGGGTACGATGGTCGAAAGCCACCAGCCTCGTCCTCAGCGATGGTCTCAGACCCATCACGAATTTCTTCTCCTTCCTTCGCTCATCAGCTACAATATGAGGGGCATACTTCGTTAGCTCGGCAAACCTGGCCTCGTACTCCAGCACAGTCATGGAGACCTGAGTTAACGAGAGGAACTCCTACTCCATCTTGTCCTGGATGTGCTCTGGAACAAATTTGGCTCGGAAGAGCCTCACGAACTCATCCCAACCAACCTCCACAGCACCATCCTCGAACCGAGTACGCAACAATGAGGACCACCACACGTCAGCTCGCTACTACAAAAACCATCCATAAGAACTAACCAACATAACCTATACTTAAAGAAATAAATACCAATTTAATTTACACATACCTGCAACATATAGGTGGCTAAAGTGACCTTGTCCTCCTCAGCGCACCTAATAGCCCGGAAGATCTTTTCAATCTCCCTCATCCAGCTCTCAGCTAATAACGGATCGCTCTCCCCCTTAAAAGAGGGTGGCGACATCCACTTGAACCTGTCCATGATGGAGGGTCCACCATGGTCCTGAGCCTGGGGAGCTGGCACTTGAGCCTGATACAACAAGTAACATGATTAACAAATATAACATAACAATCATGCATTTAATAAAACATACCACTTTATCTTATTATTCTAACCTGAGCCTCCAACTGAGCCTGGAGTGCAGCCTGAGTGTGGGCCTGCGTTTGCATGGCCTGCACTAAACCCTACATGAACACTCCATAGTCTATTGGTGGCGGTGGGGGAAGTACAGGACCCTAGGGTGCAGGGGCCTGCTGCTCACCCTGATCCTCACGCCGAGGCTCATCTCTCCTCTGCTCGCCATCATGAGCAGGAACACCACGCCTACCACGCGAAGCCATATCTCTGCAAAATGAATTAATCACAATTTAGAACTAGACTATCTAATTTCTAACTAATTACTTATCTATGTGGACACTCTACACAGACTTAGCATACAATGAAGATGATGGTATATGCATATTTATGTACAATTTCAACCTGACGCTCTGATACCAATCTCTGTAACGACCCTCTTTATATCGGTACGGCTCTACCAACCCACGTCGATATAGAAAGCATCGCCACAGTGGGACATTTACCCAACACTAGTATGATAGGCCGAAACATACATAAATATATAACACATAACAACGGAATTGAAAGAACTGAAAAGAAATTCTTATTCCATCATCCACATTCTATTCACAGTCCGTATAGAAGAAAAGAGAACTAACTTTTAATAACTGAAAATAAAATAAATACATTGTCCACATGAGACTACGCAGAGTCTTTATTACATACTATGAAGTAAGGAAAAGTACAATGCTGAATCCACAACAAGGTCTCCTACTCCCGCTCCGAGTCGCTCCTAACAATCTCCTCGGAAGAAGTAGAAACGTCTGCACCTGTACGCCGAAGCAAGAATGAGTTCAAAAGAACTCAACAAGTAACACCAAACACACTAAACATACATGCATCACATGACATCCATATTCTTAAACTACACGACTAAAACATAATGCACAGATTTGACAATCTATTTAAATAAAACCTATGCATGATTTCTACACATTTTACACATGGAATTTCTTTTTATACAAAATAACTTATGTAAGGCCCTCGAATTTCCGTCGCATTATTTGTATTTGTGTGTGTGTATACTTGTGCTTGTGTATGTATATACATACTTATGTACGTATTACTTAGTACAATTACGTGTGCATGTGTTTATACTATATGTAAATAATGCATGTATTGAATGGTGATAGTATGGATACACTACCATATACATATTGCATGTATATATGCATGGTATGCATGGTTTTCTGCATATTTTAGAGTTCTGGTCGAAGGCCACCTTGGCGTCAACCCCTAGCCGTTGAGGTGGTGTCAGCATCCAGACATGGACGCCAACACTAATGCTGGCGTCTAACGATATGGACGCCTATTTCTCTAGCCTGCATGCGTTGCAGAGCCAGAAATTCTGGAAACAAGAAAGCTCAGCCATTGGGGAGCTGTCCCCAACGGCTCTGAGAGCTGTCTTGTCACCTTGTGAGTGGGAGAGAGGTCTCTCCCACATGTTAAACCCGGATCTGCCTCTCCCCAGCTCTCTCTTCACCTTTGCAAGAGGAGAAAAGAGAGAAAGAAAAACCCTAGAAGAAAAACTGAGAAAACCAACCCTTTTGCACCCAAAGATCAGACTTCCTGGAGCTAGATCCGGCCATCTTCCACGACAAGAGGATAGCTGGAGCAAAGGAGGAGGCTTCCCCGACATCCCCTTGGTGTGAAGATCATCCAGGAGCCCGGAGGAAGAAGATCTAGGAGGGAGTTCTGCACCTTCTTGGGACTGCCCAAGGAGGGCTTCTCCGAGCACCTTTGATCCATTTGATCATTTTCTAAAAGGCAAGTGACCTAACCATAATGTCCCCGTATGTGTCTAGGTCGTTTCTACTATTTTTATGAAATTTCCCTCGAGTCCTAGACCCTCACATTCACCCAAACTTGAGAGCTCGGGTCTGTGTTTCTGCACAGACCTGCATTGACGGCAAGGTCAATGAACGCTGAGATCATGCTTGGTGTCCATCAACCATGCCGCTGACACTGAGTCAGCGGCCAGAGACCGCCGCCAAGTTCCTCTGAACAAAACAGTGACCTGTTCTGCCCTTCCTATACACTATTTTCGGTATGGTTTCCGTGATGAGGATATATGGTAACCCTATACACTATGTGTACTGTCAAATGTGGTGTGTGGATGAGTGTGATGTGTGGTGGTGAATGTTAGAATATTGTATCCCATGAAATTGTAAGCATGATTTGTAGATAATCTTGCCAATCTATGCTTTATGATTAGGATTAGTCTGAATGCCTCAGTTTTATTAGATCATGAAGATTAGTGGATCAACATGTACTCAGTTTTGATAATTTGTCCATGCTTGCATGAGTTGCTAATAAATTCGGTCGGTAAATAAAAGGCATGCAAGAAAGATTTGTGATGATTGATCTATGGCTGTATGATTTAGGGTAATTTGTATTCTCAATCATGCATATAATAGTAATCTCTGTTCAGACAGTAGCTTGCTAAAATTGACTTGTGATAGTCCATATCACTTAAATATGAATGGCTGCTAAATAGTGTTTTTATTTACTGTAAATCCCAATTGCTCAGAAAATCTGAAAAATTGAATGTATGATCTAAACCCGAAAATAGCATGTGGTTTAAAATTTCAGGTCATTTGGACCAGTATATAGGAGTTATGTATTTTCATGTGAATGTAATAATCTATGTATGTTATCGTAATGTGATTAGATATTTTAACCCAACTGATTGGTGCAATTACTGTGTGTTAAACTCCTGAAATCTGTAGTGCCATGTCAGGAAAAACAGAGATATGCATGTGAGTGAGAAAGTGAATGAGATGAAAAGTGATATGTGTAAAACATGTGTAAACCGTAAAATGTGTAAATGTGTAACTGTGCCAATGTGACACTGCTTCCGTAGAGGGCAGTGGAGCTGTATCAGGGAAAAGTCCCCCTGAGAAGTTCAGTGTGTAAGTGACCCTAAGGGCATTAGGGGGAAATCCTGGAGGTGGACAAGTACCACTGGTTAGGGTGGAGACTTGTTCTCCCGTCTGCGCAGTCCAAGAGTCGCCATTGGAATGCCTAGATGGCGTCTATGTGTAATGTGATGTGTATATGTCCTTCTTTGGTGGTTTGGACTATGTGTCACGGCACCTAAAATGTGTAATGTGAAATGTGTAATGTGTATGTTTCATGTGTAAATGTGTAAGTGAACATGTGAATGTGTATGTGCAAAGTGTAACCATGTGAAAGAGGAAACTTGTGTAAAGAAAATGTGAAATTCTAAATGTGAGATATGATATTGAAATCCATGTGAGACAAATCTGAAACCATGAAATCAGAAATCTTATTTGTTATCATCATGTTTATATGTGCAAAAATGCTAGAATCCATGTTAGGGATAATTGATGAGCACGGGTACAAAATAGCATGATTGGTTGTTCACATGATATGTTTTAAGCAACATGGTAGCTCTCATGTGTAGGTTTACAGCCATTAAACCATGTGAAACCAGCAACTTAAAGCATGTGAAAATGTCTATGTATATGCTTAAGAACATGTAAACCATGCTAGTTGTGTTTTCCTTTCATATATGCACAGTGTTCATGTTGGTAGTTCTCATGTCTTGGTTCTTTAAAGACAAAATTTCATGAGTAAATTGAATAGAGAGCATGTGATAGGAAAGTTTTATTCTTAGAAATCTGAAAGCATGATCCATGTATTAATTGTAAAACTTTCATGATAGGTTGAAACTTTCAAATGATTAGCATGCCATGTGTTGAAAATTTTGAATGTGCATGTAGAAACCGCTATGACCTATACGTGTATGTTATGAGTAGTGTTGCTTGCTGAGTCTTTAGACTCACTCCTTGCTTCGGCGTACAGGTGTAGTTGGTGACGTGGCACCGTTGGAGGAGACAGTGGAGACGGACTCCGAGCGCGGAGATTAGACTTGGAGTTCTTTGTGACTTGTGTATTTCATAGTATGTAATTTGAACGTTGTATTAGAGTATCATGAAGAATGTATAAGTGTGGACATTATGTATTTATATTTCAGCAATTTAAATTATGTGAACTTTTAGTTCTTTATTATTAATTGCAAACTTCATGTATGTTAAATGTGGATGATGAATGAATGGAGACAGTTGTCTTTTACTTCCGCTACTCTGTTGTATATTCGCGTGTATCTCAGCTGTATGTATCGTTTGGGTAAATGTCCCACTGTGAGGACTCTCGCTATACCGACGTGGGTTGGTATAACCGTACCGGTATAATGAGGGCCGTCACAGAGATTGGTATCAGAGCAACCGTTGAGATTGCACATGAATATACCTAAGTCATCATCCCCATTGCATGCTAAGTATGTCCACATGTGTAGAAAACACAATAAGAAGTGAAAGATAGATAAGAAATGGTTAGAAAACTTAGTAACCTAGCTCTAATGTTGGCTGAAATTTATTACAGCCATGGCTTCGAGAGGTAGGCGTGGTGGAGCGTCGGCCCGTGAGGACGAGCCGCGACGTGATGAGCGAGGAGCAACAGGCCCAGCACCACGAGGCCCTGTACTTCCCCCACCGCCGCCTGTGGATTACGGAGTATTCATGCAAGGTCTGGTACAAGCCATGCAGACGCAGGCTCATACCCAGGCAGCACTCCAGGCACAGTTGGAGGCCCAGGTAAAAATGAAACAACTAAGTAGTTTTGCTATTTAAATTGCATGATATTGTGTTTATCGTATATTGTTTATTGTTTAATGTAGCAGGCTCAGGCACCAGCTCAGGACCATGGTGGACCATCCATCATGGAGCGATTCAAGAGGATGACCCCACCCTCTTTTAAGGGGGAGAGTGATCCATTAATGGCAGAAAGCTGGTTAAGGGAGACAGAGAAAATCTTCCGAGCCATCAGGTGCCCTGATGAGGATAAAGTGACATTAGCCACCTACATGCTACAGGTAGACTTTTAATTTTGTATGTTTGTATGTTCTGCTTAAGTTAGAATTGTTAGTTGGTACTTATGAAGGTGTATTGCAGGAGAGAGCGGATGTATGGTGGTCCTCCCTACTACGTACACGCTTTGAGGACAGAGCAGTAGACGTGACGTGGGACGCGTTCGTGAGGCTCTTTCGAGCCAAGTTCGTCCCAGAGCATATCCAGGACAAAATGGAGCAGGAATTTCTCTCCCTGACGCAAGGCTCCATGACCGTGCTGGAATACGAGGCAAGGTTTTCTGAACTTTCTAAGTATGCACCGCATATCGTAGAGGATGAGCGCAGGAAGACCAAGAAGTTCGTGATGGGACTCAAGCCATCACTGCGGACGAGACTCGTGGCGTTTGACCACCGCACGCTGGACGAGGCCCTCAGTGCTGCCTGCAGGCAGGAGGGAGAAATGGAGCAATATCTGGAGGAAAAGAAGCTTCGCAGAAGAGGCCGGCAGCGACATTCCAGCGGCAGGATAAGAAGAAACGGTGTACCAGACACCGCAGAAACCAGTGGCAGTCAGCAACTCTCAGGTACCTTCTGTACGTTCCCCTGGTGTGAAGAAAGAGTGTCCCCATTGCGGGAAGACACATGGGTTTGAAGTGTGGGAGCAGCGACCACAAGATCAAAGATTGCCCAAGACTTCAGCAAGGAGCTCAGCGTGGAGCGCCACCCCAGCATAGCGGCAGCCCGCCAGCTACAGGAAGACCAGGAAGGCCTCGAGCCCCAGCTCGAGTGTTTGCTTTGGCACGCGAGGACGCCGAGCAGGCGGAGCATGTCACCGAAGGTACGGTTTTGCTTTTAGGTGTGCACGCTCGGGTTTTGTTTGATACGGGTGCTACTCACTCGTTCATTTCCGAGCGGTTCGCTAGGCAGTTAGCCCTAGAGTCAGCGTAGAGTCTGAGTTAGAGGTCCCTTTCCTGTGCACACCCCTGCGGGTACGGTATCGACTAGGAAGTGCATTCCGTCGTTACCTGTGTGCATTGAGGATAGAATCCTAGATGGTGTTTCTTCTTGCTAAAGATGAAGGACTATGATGCTATTCTTGGTCTGGATTGGCTAGAGGCACTATGCGTTAGTGGATTGTCGTCGGAAGAGGATTGTTTTCCGCATTCCTGGTGAGGACGAGTTCTCTCATCCCTTGCCAAAGAACTTAGCGGGAAAGTTAGTTATCTCTGCCATGAAGGCGATGCGCATGGTGAACAGGGTTGTGACGCATTTCTTGCCAGCGTTATGCTAGTACCCGATGCTGGTTCGTCACTGACTCTTGCAGAGATCGATGTGGTGCAGGATTTTCCAGATGTCTTTCCCGATGACTTGTCTGGATTGCCACCGGATAGGGAGATAGAGTTCACTATAGAGTTGCTTCCAGGCACCTCTCCTATCTCGAAGGCCCCATATCGGATGGCCCCTGCAGAGTTAGCCGAGTTGAGGAAGCAATTGCAAGAATTGCTTGATAAGGGATTCATTCGCCCTAGTGTTTCCCCTTGGGGCGCACCTGTATTATTCGTCAAGAAGAAAGACGGGTCACTTAGGTTGTGTATTGATTATAGAAGCTAAACCAAGTGACTGTGAAGAACAGGTACCCCTTACCTCGGATTGATGATCTGTTTGACCAGTTGCAGGATGCATCAGTCTTTTCTAAGATTGACTTGCGATCTGGTTATCATCAGCTGCGGATTAGGAGTGAGGATGTGTCCAAGACGGCATTTAGATCCCGTTATGGACATTATGAGTTCTTGGTCCTTCCTTTCGGATTGACCAACGCCCCTGCAGCGTTCATGGATCTCATGAACCGGGTGTTTAGTCCGTATTTAGATAGCTTTGTTGTTGTGTTCATTGATGACGTGTTGGTCTATTCTCCGGATGAGGCCACGCACCGTCAGCATTTGAGGTTAGTCTTAGAGGTTCTCCGTGAGCACAAGCTGTATGCGAAGTTCAGCAAGTGCGAGTTCTGGTTGCGCGAGGTTCACTTTCTCGGGCATGTGATCTCCGGCGCTGGTGTTGCAGTTGATCCAGCAAAGGTCCAAGCAGTTATGGATTGGGAGATTCCCAGACTCCTTCGGAGATTCGTAGTTTCATTGGGTTAGCTGGTTATTATCGGCGATTCATTGAGGGTTTCTCATCCATCGCCGCCCCTTTGACAAAGCTGACCAGGAAAGGTGAGAAGTTCGTATGGTCTGAGGCATGTGAGCGTAGCTTTCAGCTATTGAAGGCTAAGCTTACTTCTGCTCCGGTATTGGTATTGCCTAGTGGTCCAGAAGGTTTTGCCATTTATACGGATGCATCTCAGATTGGTTTAGGCTGTGTACTCATGCAGCGAGAGAGGGTAGTGGCTTATGCTTCTCGTCAGTTGAAGGAGCATGAGAGAACTATCCGACTCATGATTTGGAGCTCGCAGCAGTGGTTCATGCACTAAAGATCTGGAGGCACTATCTTTATGGTGTCAGATTTGAGGTGTTTACCGACCACAAGAGCTTGAAGTATCTTTTCTCCCAAAGGAATTAAACCTGAGGCAGAGGAGATGGATTGAGTTCTTGAAGGACTATGACTTCGACCTTCAGTATCATCCTGGAAAGGCGAACGTCGTAGCGGATGCTCTTAGTAGAAAGGTCTTCGCTCCAGCAGATTGGAAGTGGGGATGCAGCGTGCTCTATGACCGAGTTAGAGCCATCGCTGTGTCAGGCTTTTGTAGCTCAGCTATCCCTTAGATCCTCAGTCTTGGATGAGGTGATTGAGCAGCAGAAAGCCGACCCTAGATTGTTAGAGTTAGTGGGTAAGGCGGGCATTGCTCGTGATGAGGACGGTGTGATTAGATTTCAGCACCGTGTTTGTGTCCCTGATGTAGTAGATGTCCGTGAGCATGTGTTAGCGGAGGCTCATAGATCGCGATTCTCTATTCATCCGGGTAACACTAAGATGTATCAAGACCTGAAGAGATCATTTTGGTGGTCCGGCATGAAGAAGGATGTTGCGGATTATGTGTCTAGATGTCTAGTATGTCAGCAAGTGAAAGCCGAGCGGCAGCGACCATCCGGCCTTATGCAGAGGATGGATATCCCCGTGTGGAAGTGGGAAGCTGTCACTATGGATTTCGTATCGGGTTTGCCTCGATCTAGAAGGGGCAATGACTCGATTTGGGTAGTTGTAGATAGATTCTCGAAGACTGCTCATTTCTTGCCTATGAAGAAGAAGCAGTCAGTGAGAGTTTAGCTAGATTGTATGTTAGGGTATCATTAGATTGCATGTGTGTGCCGAAGTCGATCATTTCGGATCGAGATCCGAGATTTACTTCGAGATTGTGGAAGGGTCTTCAGGATGCGTTAGGTTCGGAGCTTAAGCTCAGTTCGGCGTTTCATCCCCAGACCGATGGACAGTCCGAGAGGACTATCCAGACGCTCGAGGATATGTTGAGAGCGTGTGTTCTGGATTGGAAGGATGATTGGGAGCGTCATTTACCTCTTGTGGAGTTCGCATACAACAACAGCTTTCATGCTAGTATTGGTATGGCTCCATTCGAGGCGTTGTATGGTAGGCCCTGCAGATCTCCTTTATGTTGGGAGAGACTGGTGATAGGCAGTTGATCGGACCGGAGTTAGTTCAGGAAACTTCGGATAAGATCCAGCTTATCAGGAAAGGCTTGTTGCGGCACAGGATAGGCAGAAGAGTTATGCCGACAACAGAAGAAGGATTTGGAGTTCGAGGTTGGCGATCATGTCTTCTTGAAGATATCGCCTACTCGGGTGTTGTCAGATTTGGCAGGCATAGCAAGCTAAGCCCAGGTTCATTGGCCCATATGAGATTCTCAGACGTTTGGGCAGCGTGGCATATGAGCTAGCATTACCCCCAGCTTTGGCTAGCGTTCACCCTGTATTCCACGTATCCGTCTCATGTGATTAGTCATGAGCCAGTGGAGATCCAGCCAGATTTTTCGTATGTCGAACAACCAGTAGCCATTCTTGACCGGAAGGTTCAGTATCTCCGGAACAAGAGAATTGCGTCGGTGAAGGTCCTATGGCGGAACTTCTCACGAGAGGAGGCTACTTGGGAGCTTGAGGATGCGATGAAGAAGAAGTATCCCCTTTTGTTTGAGTAGTGTCGTTCTAACTTCGAGGACGAAGTTTCTTTAAGGGGGAGAGGGTGTAAGGCCCTCGAATTTCCGTCGCATTATTTGTATTTGTGTGTGTATACTTGTGCTTGTGTATGTATATACATACTTACGTACGTATTAATTAGTACAATTACGTGTGCATGTGTTTATACTATATGTAATAATGCATGTATTGAATGGTGATAGTATGGATACACTACCATATACATATTGCATGTATATATGCATGGTATGCATGGTTTTCTGCATATTTTAGAGTTCTGGCCGAAGGCCACCTTGGCGTCAACCCCTAGCCGTTAGGTGGTGTCAGCGTCCAGACATGGACGCCAACACTAATCCTGGCGTCTAACGATATGGACGCCTATTCTCTGGCCTGCATGCGCAGCAGAGCCAGAAATTCTGGAACAAGAAAGCTCAGCCATTGGGGAGCTGTCCCCAACGGCTCTGAGAGCTGTCTTGTCACCTTGTGAGTGGGAGAGAGGTCTCTCCCACATGTTAAACCCGGATTTGCCTCCCCCAGCTCTCTCTTCACCTTTGCAAGAGGAGAAAAGAGAGAAAGAAAACCCTAGAAAAAAACTGAGAAACCCACCCTTTTGCACCCAAGATCAGACTTTCCTGGAGCTAGATCCGGCCATCTTCCACGACAAGAGGATAGCTGGAGAAAGGAGGAGGCTTCCCCGACATCCCCTTGTGTGAGATCATCCAGGAGCCCGGGGAAGAAGATCTAGGAGGGAGTTCTGCACCTTCTTGGGACTGCCCAAGGAGGGCTTCTCCAGCACCTTTGATCCATTTGAGCATTTTCTAAAAGGCAAGTGACCTAACCATAATGTCCCCGTATGTGTCTAGGTCGTTTCTACTATTTTTATGAATTTTCCTTCGAGTCCTAGACCCTCACATTCACCCAAACTTGAGAGCTCGGGTCTGTGTTTCTGCACAGACCTGCATTGACGGCAAGGTCAATGGACGCTGAGATCATGCTTGGCGTCCATCGACCATGCCGCTGACACTGTCAGCGGCCAGAGACCGCCGCCAAGTTCCTCTGGACAGAACAGTGACCTGTTCTGCCCTTCCTATACACTATTTTCGGTATGGTTTCCGTGATGAGGATATATGGTAACCCTATACACTATGTGTACTGTCAAATGTGGTGTGTGGATGAGTGTGATGTGTGGTGGTGAATGTTAGATATTGTATCCCATGAAATTGTAAGCATGATTTGTAGATAATCTTGCCAATCTATGCTTTATGATTAGGATTAGTCTGAATGCCTCAGTTTTATTAGATCATGAAGATTAGTGGATCAGTATACATGTACTCAGTTTTGATAATTTGTCCATGCTTGCATGAGTTGCTAATAAATTCGGTTCGGTAAATAAAAAGGCATGCAAGAAAGATTTGTGATGATTGATCTATGGCTGTATGATTTAGGGTAATTTTGTATTCTCAATCATGCATATAATAGTAATCTCTGTTCAGACAGTAGCTTGCTAAATTTTGACTTGTGAGTATAAGTCCATATCAACTTAAATTATGAATGGCATGCTAAATAGGTTTTATTTACTGTAAATCCCAATTAGCTCAGAAAAATCTGAAAAATTGAATGTATGATCTAGAACCCCAAACAGCATGTGGTTAAAATTTCAGGTCATTTGGACCAGTATATAAGGAGTTATGTATTTTTCATGTGAAATGTATAATCTATGTATGTTATCGTAATGTGATTAGATATTGTTAACACCAACCTGATTAGTGCAATTACTGTGTGTTAACTCCTGAAATCTGTAGTGCCATGTCGGAAAAACAGAGATAACATGTGAGTGAGAAAGTGAATGAATGAAGTGATAGTGTTAAACCATGTGTAAATCGGTAAAATGTGTAAATGTGTAACTGTGCCAATGTGACACTGCTTCCGTAGAGGGCAGTAGAGCTGTATCAGGGAAAAGTCCCGCTGAGAAAGTTCAGTGTGTAAGTGACCCTAAGGCATTAGGGGGAAATCCTGAGGTGGACAAGTACCACTGGTTAGGTGGAGATTTGTTCTCCCCGGTCTGCGCAGTCCAAGAGTCGCCATTGGAATGCCTAGATGGCGTCCTTGTGTAATGATGTGTATATGTCCTTCTTTGGTGGTTTGGACTATGTGTCACGGCACCTAAAATGTGTAATGTGAAATGTGTAATGTGTATGTGTTCATGTGTAAATGTGTAAGTGAACAATGTGAATGTGTATGTGCAAAGTGTAACCATGTGAAGAGGAAACTTGTGTAAAGAAAATGTGAAATTCTAAATGTGAGGATATGATATTGAAATCCATGTGAGACAAATCTAAAACCATGTGAAATCAGAAATCTTATATTGTATCATCATGTTCATATGTGCAAAATGTCTAGAATCCATATAGGGATAATTGATGAGCACGGGTACAAAATAACATGATTGGTTGTTCACATGATAGGTTTTAAGCAACATGGTAGCTCTCATGTGTAGGTTTACAACCATTAAACCATGTGAAACCAACAACTTAAAGCATGTGAAAATGTCTATGTATATGCTTAAGAACATGTAAAACTCATGCGTTGTGTTTCCTTTCATATATGCACAGTGTTCATGTTGGTAGTTCTCATGTCTTGGTTCTTTAAAGACAAAATTTCATGAGTAAATTGAATAGAGAGCATGTGATAGGCAAAGTTTTATTCTTAGAAAGCTGAAAGCATGATCCATGTATTAAATTGTAAAACTTCCATGATAGGTTGAAACTTTCAAATGCCTGGCATGCCATGTGTTGAAAATTGTGAATGTGTATGTAGAAACCGCTATGACCTATATGTGTATGTTATGAGTAGTGTTGCTTGCTGAGTCTTTAGACTCACTCCATGCTTCGGCGTACAGGTGTAGTTGGTGACGTGGCACCGTTGGAGGAGACAGTGGAGACGGACTCCGAGCGCAGAGATTAGACTTGGAGTTCTTTGTGACTTGTGTATTTCATAGTATGTAATTTGAACGTTGTATTAGAGTATCACGAAAAGAATGTATAAGTGTGGACATTATGTATTTATATTCTAGAAATTTAAATTATGTGAACTTTTAGTTCTTTATTGTTAATTGCAAACTTCATGTATGTTAAATGTGGATGATGAATGAATGGAGACAGTTGTATTTTACTTCCGCTACTCTGTTGTATATTCGTGTGTATCTCAGATGTATGTATCGTTTGGGTAAATGTCCCACTGTGAGGACTCTCGCTATACCGACGTGGGTTGGTATAACCGTACCGGTATAATGAGGGCCGTCACAATTTCAGCCTATCACATACTTTCTACATACTTTCAATATGTTAAACTAAATTTCATCCAACCATTCATATACTAATTATTGATCATTTTAAACATGGATTTGCACATTTCATAAAAGACTATTCTAGCATGAACACATAATCGTTTACACAGTTTCACAATTTACACATTTCATTTCACTTAAAAACATTTTTCATAATTTCTTAATGCCGTGACACATAGCCCAAACCACTTAAGAATGACACACACTAATCACATCACATATCTATCACCTAGGCATTCCGTGATAAATCTTAGTTACTGCGCAGAACCGGGAGAAGCACTCTCCACCCTAACCAGCGATACTTGTTCGCCTCCAGGATTTAATCCAATGCCCATGGGACATCACACACTTTGAACTTTCCGTGGGGACTTTACCACAGTACAGTTCCACATCCCTCTAAGGTAGCAGTGTCACCCATTGGCACATTTATACATTTTCTCAAGTTTCAACACACTTCTAAATGCACAATTTTTTTTTTATACATACATCTCATGCTCGCATATTTACATTCTTCAGTATTACCTAGCATGGTACTACTGTCTTCAGTATTAAACAAGTTTTAAAACAAGTCTAATCATGCTGAAATTTACAGAATTAAATACTAATCATGTACTCATGTATTATTTGTCAATATCTAACATAAAACCAACATATATCACTACTGTTATCAATTCAGTATAGAAATTTAATCAGAAATCTATCACAGTCTAACCATCATGCATACCTAGATCCATATTTTTCTGAATCACGCATAATTTCTGAAAATTCTAACAGTGATGTTATCAAATGTAAAAATAGTCAAACTGACCATAAATTTTCATTGTTCGGACCCACAACTTATTATATACATGAATACTGACAGTTCTAACTATATGTCAATTTATAGGATTTTAACTAATTTTGCACGAATTATTAACATTTCTACACTGAGTAGACATATTCACTATTTTTCGGTTCAGAAAATTTAATAAACAATATAATATTATAAATTTGCCAAATTTTCATATCATGCATTAGACCTCATAAAAAGTATACCGAAATTTTATGACAGTTAAATTCTATGCAGATTTCACAATGAGATTTTACAAGATTAAAATTCTGTCGGTCGAACATTCAAAGAATTCTAATAATTAGGGCAGATTACAAAATTTCACTATAACTCACAGTACACTCCAACATGTATATTTCATATCATATAAAATTTACCGTATATCCTCATGCGGAAAATCTCGAAAATTAACTTATAGAAGGGCAGACCTGCACACTGTTGCAGTCTGATGAACTTGACGGCATGGGGGTAGCCGTCTACAAGGTTAACGGCAATATATGATGCCGCCAACATATGATATTAGCGGCAAGGGATCCTGCCATTAATATCCCGTCTGCATAAACACAGACTGAACGCTAACAGATCACTTGAATGGGGGTTCCAGGACACGAGAAAAATCCGTAAAATTACCGGGACATACTAGACACATGTAGGGTTGATGTGGATGGGGTACTTGCCTCTTGTAAAATCCACAAGCAACAGTTTAAGCCGGAGAAGCCCTCCTCGGCCCGAGCCAAAGAGTCTTCAAATCTCTCTTTAACTGGGTTCTCTGTTGATCTTCACTGCACACCAGCGTGGGGAAGTCGTTCTCGGATGTTCAGAGTTATCACCAGTCGATGCAGATCACCAGATGAAGCCTCCCAAAGTCGGATCTCTCATGTTCAAGTTGGAGTTTCGCACAGAAAAGCTAGGTTTTTGACCCAAGAGTCAAAAGGATAGATCTGGCCGAAAACTGGGTAATATAAAGGGTTGGGGGCCTGACATGCGTAAGGGGTAAGTCATAGAGCCATTGGGGACGGTTTCTAAAACAATGGCGAAGTTTCCAGAGGCGTTTCCGGATCTGGAAGCATAAGTTGTCTGGGATATTGACATCCACATCTCTGGTCGCCTATTCAGAGTGGGCGTCCATCGATATTGCTGCCTATTCCTAGTCAACGTCTGCTGATATTGACGCCGACTGGTCGACAAAACACACTTAAAATTGTAGAATCTATAAACACCACACACACAAATATATATATATATATATATATATATATATATATATATATATATATATATACTTAAGCAAGCAAGATGAAAATCAAGGGCCTTACAGTTGAAGACCATGTTGATAGCTCACCCAGGTGGCCACTTCACGGTCTTCTATGCGGTTGAGGAGCAGCCAATGAGAAGGGATGATGACTGTAAAATCCCTGAAGAAACTGGAGATCACTTAGTACCAATCATAGGATTCTCTGACATGTCCAGCATAGTCACCAGACTGGCTGAAAGACAACAAATCCCCCTCCATCAACGTCTCTACCAGAGGGAGATGTTCAAAAAATTATGGTACCCTCCAAATATGGATAGGGAGTTGCTGAAAATTACTCAGCACCCCGAACTTGGCTTGTCACTGGGAGGAAGCTATACCGTTGGCTTGATCAGCATAGCCAACCAAACAGAAGAGAGCCCATCAGGGGTGGTTTATGATGACTACCCTGAAGAAAGAGACACAGCTGAAACAGCTCCAGACACAAATGACAAACCTCCCCAGGGGGCAGCAGTGTCTCCCACATGCACTCCCATGGAGCTCCCTGCCACCCAGGCACTCCCAACAACTGGAGAAAATAGAAATGATGAGTTAGCATAGCTGATCTCTACAAGCTCAGAGGAGACAAGAGGCCAAGAAGAAACATCAAGCATTTCACTGAATCCAAGCCAAGAGGCCCATCAAATAGAAGAGACTGAAGAAAATATGTTAGTTGTAGACTAGCAAAGAGAATATATGGAGGTGCTAGAGGCAGAAGCTGATGAAGAAGACTTTGTGGACATCCAGCCAGCACCAGAAGAGTTTGAAGACGGCGGCCAAGCCACAGTGGATGAGTTGGTAGAAGTGAATCTCGGCACGGAGGATGATTACAGACCAACCTTCCTAAGCGCCCTCATCCCAGAAGAAGAGAAGCAGCAGTATGTCATGCTTTTAAAAGAATTCCAGGATTTCTTTGCCTAGAACTATAAAGAGATGCCAGGACTCAACCCTAATGTGGCACAACACATACTGGCAATTGACCCAAAAATTGAACCGGTCAAGCAATCTCCTACGAGAATGAGGTCGGAATTGATAAACAAAGTTTGTGCTGAAGTGGACAAATTAATAGATGTAGACTTTGTCGAAGAAAACCAGTATACAACTTGGTTAGAAAACATTGTCCCAGTCAAAAAGAAGAATGGACAGATCAGGATCTGTGTAGACTTCCGAGATCTGAACAAGGCCTACCCAAAAGATGATTTCTCGGTGCCAATCACCAAAGTGATGATAGATGCGACCACCAGACATGAGGCCTTGTCATTCATGGACGGATCATCTGGATATAACTAAATTTGGATAGCAGAGCAGGATAGGGTGCACACTGCTTTCAAGTCACCCAAAGGGATCTTCCATTACAAAGGAATGCCTTTTGGTCTCAGAAATGCTGAGGCAACCTACCAAAGAGCAATGACAAAAATATTCGATGAGCTACTGTATAAAAGGTGGAGTGCTGCATCGATGATCTGGTGGTCAAAACTAGAAAAAGAGAAGACCACATAGCCGACCTCAAAGTCATCTTTGAAAGGCTAAGGCAGTACGAGCTGAAAATGAACCTGATGAAGTGAGCATTCAGGGTATCCAGTGGCACGTTTCTGGGTTTTATCGTTCGATATAGGGGAATAGAAATTGACCCTGTCAAAATCAAAGCTATCCAAGAGATGCCACTACCAAAGAATTTAACTGAGCTCAAATCACTACAAGGACGACTGGCCTACATCCGTAGATTTGTCTCAAATTTATCTGGGCGATGTCACCCTTTTCATAAGTTAATGGGGAAAGATGTCCCTTTTCAATGGAACCAGGAGTGTCAGAACGCTCTGGATCAACTGAAGACATACTTGAACACTCCACCAGTGTTGGGTGCCCCGATAAAAGGCCGCCCTCTCATCCTATACATAGCAACTACAGAACACTCTCTGGGAGCTATGCTAGCATAGGAAAATGAGGAAGGAAAAGAACAAGCTCTCTACTACCTCAGTCAAAGGTTAGTAGGGGTAAAAGTGAGATATTCTCCAATTGAAAGAGTCTGCCTAGCCTTAGTGTTTGCAGCCAAGAAGATGAGGCATTATATGCTATCGCATGAGGTTAGGCTGATCTCCAGAGCCGACCCCATCAAACACATCCTCTCCCAACCGGTATTGAGGGGAAGAATAGGCAAGTGGGCTATTATACTGATGGAGTTCGACATCAAATACATCCCTCAAAAGGCAATCAAGGGGCAGGCAGTAGCTGATTTCTTCGCGGCTCATCTTGTGCCAGAAAATTCCCTGCTCATCACAGAGCTACCAGAAGATGAGACCCTCAAAGTGAACAAGTTGCAAACGGCCACCTGGCAGTTGTACTTCGATGGGGCATCAAGAATAGAACTGACTGCATATGGTAGCGCAAGAGTCCGAGCAGGGGCAGGGATCGTCCTGAAATCGCTTGAAGGAGAGGTCACACACACTTCCTGCTCAATTAACAAGCCATGTACAAACAATGAGGCTGAATATGAGGCCTTAATCATTGGCTTGCAAGTGGCCCTTTTAATGAATATCAAGGTGCTACAAGTCTTTGGCGACTCAATGCTGATTGTCAAACAAGTGCAAGGGGAGTTTGACGTCAAAAAGACAGAGTTGCTTCCATACCACCAAAAAGTCAAGAGATTACTGTCAAAATTCTATCGAATAGAAATAGAGCACATTGGCAGGAGTAGAAATGCACAAGCAGATGCTCTAAAAAATTGGCCAGCTCTTTGGCAGTGCCACCAAATGAGAAGCTGGAAGTTGTCGTCATGAATCGATGGCAAGTCCCCAGCATGATAGAAGATGAGCCCAAAAATGAAGAGAACAGCCAAGAAGAAATCAGGCAAGAAGACTGGAGAGAGCCCTTGCTACAGTGGTTCGAGCACCAGCAGCTGCCGAAACAAAGAGAGGAAAAGATCAAATTGGTCAGAACAAAAGACTCATATGAGTTAAGAGGCGGAGTTCTATTCAGAATCATGACAGACTCCAAGAAAAAGATCTTGCTGAGGTGCCTGTCACCTGAAGAGGCCTGGAGGGTCATGAAAGTGGTGCACGCCGGAACTGCTGGCGCCCACCAGGCCGGGCAAAAATGAAAATAGAAATTAAAAAGCTCGGTTATTATTGGTCGACCATGTTCGAAGACTGTGGCAATTTTGCCAAAACATGTCAAAAGTGTCAGGAACATGCGGTCATACCAAGAGGGCCTCCCACACACTTGTATCCGACCATTCCAAGTTGTTCGTTTGCACAATGGGGCACAGATGTTATGAGCCCTCTGCCACCTTCTTCATCGAGGTGTAAATACATCCTGGCTATCACCGACTATTTCTTAAGGTGGGCCGAGGCAGTGGCGTTAAGAGAAGTAACAGGGGAGCTGGTGGCACGCTTTATACAGCGAAACATCATCTTCAGATTCGGAAGTCCAGCTCGAATCATATTAGACAATGGAACATACTTCAAAAATCATAAGGTGTCCAAAATGGCCGCCAAATACAGAATAGACTGGAGAACTTCCACTCCCTACAATCCGCAAGCCAATAGTCTGGCAGAAGCTTTTAACAAGATGTTGTGCACCCTATTGTCCAAGACAGTCAGTGCCAACAAAAGAGATTGGGAGGACCGGATGTATGAGGCTTTATGGGCTTACCGGACCATCTACAAGACACCAACAGGCTGCTCACCTTTCTCTCTGGTGTATGGTTCGGAAGCCGTGGTCCTGGTAGAATTGGAAGTACCATCTCTTAGGGTAGCATTCAGGATGGGCTGGCTCCTGAGAACCAGACCAACATTGAAAGGAGGCTTGAAGAACTCTCCGATCTGGAGGGAAAAAGGCTGCAGGCTCAAAAGAACATTCAAGTGTACTAGGCCCGCATTGCACGTGCCTTCAACAAGCTCATCAAAGGTCGCGAGTTCAAGAAAGGGGACCTAGTAATGGTTAAGAAAAGAGAGGTCATGGCCGGCAACCCAAAAGGGAAGCTGAAAGTGAATTGGACTGGGCCATACGTGGTGCAAAGAGTCTACGAAGGCGGTGCCTATGTCCTAGTCAACCATAGGGGTGAAGTACAATTTTCACCCCTTAACGCAAGACACTTGAAGCTGTACTATGCGTGTCACCCACATTTCAGCGGCCAGCGCCATGAGCAGCAAAAGAATGAGCAAGAACCAGACCTGAGCGACTTGTTCGACGAATGAAGAGCTCGACTACAAAAGAACCATTGCAGTGGCAACAATAGGGAGTTTCTAAACTCAAGCTCCCCCCTTTAAAAAATAATAAATAAAAAAAAGGAATAGACAAAATACAAAAAAATTAAGCCCTTAAACCCCTGGGACGTTGGTCACCAATGACGAAGAGCCAAAAAAAATGCAAAAAATGGCATGCAAAGCATGGAAAAAAAAAGAGAAAGAAGAGGCAGCCATACTGCTAACTGGACCATGTCTCTGAGGCGACGAATGTCCCAACAAAATTTATAAGATTTCCCTGATTTTTCGCTGATTTTTAAGAGGAGGACAATGAAAAGAGTCCCCCGTTTTAATTAGCATATCACCTCTTTGTGAGCTTTGTGGAGTTTGTTCGGGTTTTCCATTCCTCTCCCCATGTGAAAAGGACATTTTAAAAGATAAAAGCTTCATGTTTTTCCTCAAACAAAAAATAAAGAGACTTAAAAAATTTCTATCTCATTGACCTAATCCCTACCATATTTTGTGGGCAGAGACTTATGGAGCTAGTGTCAACAAGCCCGGGTAGCCGACATCATCATCAAATATGCTAGAGTCGCAATGAAAGCTGACAATGGCAACAAGCCTAAGAGATCAACATCATTCAAACAGAGAAGTCCCACCAGCGGGCACGCCAACACAACACGAGGCTGCATCGGCAATTGTGTTGCGAAATGGAGAAGCGTCAACCAGCTCAAGTAGCCGACGTCGATGAGGACGTCGGCAAATGAGGCTAAAAATAGAGATGCCTCGTCAGACTTGTCCATTGGACAAGGGCAAAAAGGACCAAAACCCGGCCATGGGCAAAATCGGGTACCCTGCTATACGAAAACCTGCAAGGGCATGTAGGCAAAAGCAAGAGAGGGTCGGATTGGGTGAAAACCCGAAAGGGCGCCCAATTCAATAACAGAAACACAAAAAAAATGAAAATGAAGGCAAATGTCAAATTTCAACAGATCAAGTAATTGACTCCGTCATCTTGACGGCCAACATGCAGCAATTGATCCCGTTATTCTGACGGTCGACAATCGACAGAAGCTCTGTCATCCTGATGGTGAACAGTCAACAGAAGCCCGTCATCCTGACGGTGAACAGTCAATAGAAGCCCGTCGTCCTGATGGTAAACAGTCAACAGAAGCTCGTCCCCCTGACGGTGAATACTCAATAGAAGCTCGTCACCCTGACGGTGAATAGTCAACAAAAGCCCGTCACCCCGACGGTGAATAGTCAACAGAAACCCGTCACCCTGACGATGAATAGACAACAGAAGGCCGTTACCTTGACAGCAAAAGTCCCTATCATACCAACGGTGAATAGACAGTAATTGACCTCGTCATCCTGACGATCAACTGATGGCAAAGGTCCCGTCATCTCGACAGTCACCCGACGGCAAAGGTCTCGTCACCCTGACAGTCAACCGACGGCAAAGGTCCCGTCATCTCAACAGTCACCCGAAGGCAAAGGTCTCATCACCCCGACAGTCAATCGACGGCAAAGGTCCCATCATCTCGACAGTCAGCCGGCGGCAAAGGTCCCGTCACCCCGACAGTCAACTGACGGCAAAGGTCCCGTCATCTCGACAGTCACCCGGTGGCAAAGGTCCCATCACCCCGACAGTCAACTGATGGCAAAGGTTTCGTCATCTCGATAGTCACCCGACAGCAAAGGTTTCGTCACCCCGACAGTCAGCCGATGGGAAAGGTCCCGTCATCTCGACAGTCACCCGGCGGCAAAGGTCCCGTCACCCTGACGGCAAAGGTCCCATCACCCTGACAGTCAACTAACGGCAAAGGTCCCGTCATCTCGACAGTCACCCGACGGCAAAGGATCCTATCACCCCGACAGTCGACAGACGACAAAGGTCCCGTCATCTCGACAATCACCAAACGGCAAAAGCTCCTGTCACCTCGATGGTCGATTGACAGCAAAAGTCCATGTCATACCGACGGTCACCGGACAATAGAAGACCCATTGTTTTGATAGTAAAAGTCCCTCTCATACTAACGGTTAACAGACAACAGAAGATTCCGTCACCCTGATAGTCAATGAACGGCAAAAGATCCTGTCACCTCAAGACTCCACCAATAGACAGCCGCGAAAAGGCAAGACCTGCAAAAAAAAAAGAAAAAAAAAAAAGAAAAGAGGCTAAAAATAGAGATGCCTCGTCGGACTTACTCGGACTACCCCACTGAGTAAGGGTAAAAAGGACTGAAGCCCAGCCATGGTGAAAACCCATAAAGGGCACCATGGGCAAAATCGGGTATCCCGCTACACGAAAACCCGAAAGGGCGTGTAAGCAAAAGCAAGAGGGGTCGGGTTGAGTGAAAACCCGAAAGGTCGCTCAATCCGAATTATATAATAGTATATATGTATGTGTATATATATATATATATATTTTATTTATTATATATATATATTTATTTATTTATTTATATATATATATTTATATATATATATATATCTACAGTAGCATAAATAAGGTGCATCCATAAAGTACATGGAGGGAAACATCAATAACAAAAGGAAATGCTTTTCATTAAGAAAAAGTTGAGCTACACGTCGTCGAGGTACTACCTCGGGAATACATGTGCAGATCCCTAAAATATGGGGAGATCTGCTCCAGATCCCTAAAATGATCTTCTAAGGGAAACATCAATAAACAAAAGAAAATATGGGGAGATCTACTCCAGATCCCTAAAATGATCTTCTAAGGGAAAAATACCTAAATAGAGTGAGGAGGCCCTCTCCTTCAAGCGGCCCTTCTGAGCCTGAATCTCTCGCACCTTTTCCTCGCCTGAGGCAGCTTGGCCTTCACTTAGCAAAAGGGCCTCTTCCGCCTGCTCCCGGGCAAGTGCTACCCCATCCAGCTCAACCTTGGCACTGGCTAACTCGGTTTGCAGTCTCGCAATCTTGGCCTTTAAGTCCTCTGAGGTGGCATCGAGCTTCGTAATCGTAGATCGGTGATGTTCCTTGCTAGCCTGCCGAGGCTCTGACACTGCCTCATACTCAGATTGCTGCATCTCTAAAGCTATCAGCTGGTCTGGCATTTCATGGCGAACGTAATGCCGACACTTTTCAAGTTTAAGCAGCATAATGACTCTTTCAGCCCAACCAGCCAAGGGGCATCCCATAAAAGCTAAAACCTCGGTGAGCTTATCTGCCACGTGCTTCATAGCCTCATAACTGATATCGGGATTTTGAATCGCCATCAAGCGCAATGTGGACACTTGTTGCTTGATTATGCCGTCAAAAGAAGATACGACCCTGGAAGAGACAACAGGCGGCACCTCAAAGTTCACCTGGGCATCCACATCAGACCACAGGCTTGCCTCTATTTCATACAATGAAGAGGGCAGTCCAGCCGCGGTAGCCGTATCGCCTATTGGAGGAATATGTTGCACTTCAGCCGTGGCAGTGGGGGTTGTCATTACCTCCAAAGAGACTGCACCACCACCAACGGGTACTAGTGCCGCTTGAGGAATTGGTGCATGTGAATGATCATCTGAAGAGGCTTCAACCAAAGGATCATTGCTCTCAAGAATAGGCTCAGCTGGGGCGCTCAGTGCCTCCGCCAAAGGCGACTTGTATGGCACCATTGCCACTACAAGTAAAGGCTCAATGCTAGCCGCCGACTGCAATCCGGAGGCGGGGATGCTCGGGTCAGATCCTTATACATAGAATAGACAAACTTATTAAAATGTCTGCATGAAAAGAATGTCAGTGCAGAAGTAGAACAACCATACTTACAAGAACAGACTCAACTGGTGTCATAACTTCCTACTCTGCACTGATAGCTGAGGAAGCAGCCACACTGCTGCTGGAATCGTCTTCAATGCCTTCCAAGGCTGCTATCCTTTCCTTTGTTGTCTCCCTGTGCCCTTTTCTGACTTAGAGGTCGGTGTCAGAAGAGCGGAAACTTTGAGAACCCGAAGAGCTTCCCGATGAAATAGTCACTAGATTTTCAGGGCCTTCAGGTGAGGGTTCTCGGCCACCTCTACGAATCTTCATGAGAGCCAACCTGGCGGCTATGTGGGAGCTCACATGAATAGTTCGTGAAGGCCATTTGGCCCTCCGAACTACAGCCTTCACTACTGTGCGTTTGCTTGTGGTGGAGGGGTTCAAAGAGACAGTGCCGGCTGAAAGAGAAAGAAGAGTCAATGATAAAGAGATGATGAGAAACCTATAAGATAAAAGAAGCTTGCCTTCACCTCGCTGAGGGTTGACTACTGGGGAAAAGGGTCCCCGGCCAAACTTGAAAATTCTGCCATTTGAGAAGGGGCAGACACATCTCCAGATGCTGCTATTTCTGGAATAGAAAAAGACACTGGCACCATCACTAGCACCGCCTCAACTATGAGAGCACTCGGGTTTCAGGTTCCAAGCCACAAGAATAGAAGGCAACGAAAAATGAGATGATAGCCACCTGGGGCTGCGTTGTCAGAATGCTGACTAACAAACTTTCCAAAAGAGGACCCCGCCGATTCGACACTACAGATTCACCCCTGCAGAATCGAGAAGAGAGGCTTTCTGCGCACAGTCACTTGAGCAATCACGTAGGCCGCCCCAAGTGCTGCCCATATGTGCAGCCTCTTGCAAAATATCATGAGATCATCCAATGGGTTGATAAGTCAGATATCCCTCGCATTAATGAGAATGGCTCATATATTGCTGCGAAAATGTAAGCCCATTAAGCTGCACCTGCAGGCACTGCTTACCTCCTCTCGTACCACCTGCGGGTGGGGGGCATTTGTGGGCACCTAAAAAAAATACAGCGGGCTTGCATCCAATGACCCAATTCCCCTAAGGGAAAGGACCCCCTAAAGACCTACTAAGAGACCTCTTAAATAGGCCCAAGGGATCCCATCACCCAATGGCCCATCTACCCCATGTAAGGGGGTCATCTTAAGAAAATGTAACACCCCCCACTCCAAGAAAACCTGCTGCGGCAGCAGAGGTGAAGTGGGCAAAAAGGGCTTTCCTCTTTGGGCTAGGCTGCTATGGTTGGAAGGAGGGACTTGGCTAGCTAAAAAGGGAAACAAAAGGAGCAATGGGGCTCCTTTCTCTGGGATCCAACTGGCTGGTTAAAGAAAAAACATTCCTCTCACTTGGGTGGGCAGAGGAGAGGCAGAAAAGGGGGTGTTCTCTTCTTCTTTGGGCAGAGAGCAGAAGCAACATCCTCTGGGCAGTAGGTTACGAGAAAGGCTTTGGGAAAAGCTTGGAGAAGAAGGCTTCGGGGGCTCTCCTTGAGGCTAGTTAAAAAGAGAGCTGGGAAGGGGCAGCAGTGGTTCTCTTCTCCTCCTCTGTTTCTCTGTTTTGGGCTGGCCACGTAGAAGAGGTTGGGGCTGCTAGGAGCTTGAAAGAAGGGAAGGAAGAGTTGAAGGGAAGAAGAGAAGAGGGAAGGGTCTTCTTTCTGCTGAAGAGGTCTCCACCCATGCCATCCAAAAAGAGAAGAAGAATAGGAACAAAAGAAAGAAGAAAAGAAGCAAAAGAAGAGAAAGGGAAAAAGGGTGAGCAGCGGAGACAAGAAGAATGAGGGGATTGTCATGGCAGTCCCCATGTTTGCTTCTTCTTTGTTTTGTGCTTTCCCTCTCTAATGTAATCTCCTATTTCTAACAGTGAAATGACTCCTTTCTATTCCCTTTTGTTTGCATGCCTCCCTCATTTCCCCCCTTCCTGTTTGATGTTTCATTTAGCATAAGACCGAGGTCTCTTGATGTGTGGGATGTGCTTTGTTTAATTTGTTTTCTTTTCCTTTCATGTGCCTTCTACACCCCAAACTAATGGGATCTAGTGAGGGATATGGGGGCTTGCTACTACTATGCACGGCTCTCTTTCCCACTCCCCATTTAAGCCTTAAAAGATCAAATATCTCATCATTGCTGCTCTTTATCACTGTTCCAGACCCTGTCGTATCGCTTTTTCGTGAGCCATTGAACACCAAGGGTCAGATAGCCAATATCTGGGCCCTGTTCGAGTTCATGAGAAGTGTCATCTCATGCTAAGGGTCCTGTGTCTCCGACCGGATCCCCAGATTCATCATGTGCTGTGAGAACCGGGTCTCGGAAGGCTTGTCGTATCACTTTTTCGTGAACCTTTGAACACCAAGGGTTAGATAACCAATATCTAGGCCCCGTTCGAGTTCATGAGAGGTTCCATCTCATGCTAATGGTCCTGTGTCTCCGACCGGATCCGCAGATTCTTCATGTGCTGTGGGAACCGGGTCTCGGAAGGCTTGCTGTATCGCTTTTTCATGAACCTTTGAACACTAAGGGTCAGATAGCCAATATCTGGGCCCCGTTCGAGTTCATGAGAAGTGTCATCTCGTGCTAAAGGTCCTGTGTTTCCGACCGAATCTCCAGATTCTTTATATGCGGTGAGAACTGGGTCTCGGAAGGCTTGTTGTATCGCTTTTTCATGAGACTTTGAACACCAAGGGTCGGGTAGTCAATACTCGGACCCCATCTAACCTCATGAATACTATCCATATGTTGCAAGTGTTCGGTCCCCCAAGATGGACGCTCAGACCCCTCACGTATTTTGAGAACCACGTCCAAACAGGGCTGTCATATCACTTTTCCATGAGACTTTGAACATCACGGGTTAGGTAATCAATACCTAGACTCTATTTGAGCTCATAAGTGCTGTCCATATGAGTTAAAGTTATGTCCTCCTGATTTTACGCTCCGATTCTTCACAGATTTTGAGAACTGTGCATAAATAGGGCTGCCGTAGCACTCAGGCCTGAAAATTATGCTGATACGGCAGGGCCGATCCGGCAAGGCCGATCCGGTGGGGTCTCCTGCCGATTCGTTTGAACAGAACTCTTGCCGTATCACTTGCACAGAACCATTAACCTTGCAGATTCGCCTACAAATGAGAAATCCATGATACTCCTGGCTGGATAATGCGATATCTGGGCCCGGTTAAATGGACTCGCACATTGTTCAATAGCCAATCGGGTTTTCTTTTGGTCTCGGTATCAACCGATCCCCCTTTGGCATGCCTTGGGGGTAATCGTCGCCGTGTGCCATTCGGTGATGTCGTCTTTTGACATACACCTTGCTTCCGGTACCGTCTCCCTTGTTGTGGACGATTACCATGTTTCATCACATCATCCGGTATGAGGGGAAATGCTGCTGGATTTCCGTTTGAAGTATTTGAATCGGTCAGATCTCCCGTTCTCCTTTGCATGAGTGAATCTGCAGCCCCTTTAATAGTATCCCTGCAGATTGGACCTTGCCGGTTCGCCGTTGCAGATTGGGCCTTGCCGGTTCACCCCTGTAGATTGGGCCCTGCTGGTTCACCCTTGAAGATTGGGCCCTGCTGGTTCACCCCTGCAGATTGGACCCTGCCGGTTCACCCTTGCAGATTGGGCCCTGCCGGTTCACCCCTGCAGATTGGACCCTTCCAGTTCACCCTTGCAGATTGGGCCTTGCCGATTCGCCCCTGCATAATGGTTTTGGTTGCCGGTTCGCCCTTGCCGTATCGTTTTGGCTGCCGAATCGCTTTGCCTGCCGAATCAAATGGGTTGTGCATGATGATGCTTGAGTATACAAATGACCAAATGACTTCAAATCATAAAAAGAACAATGGTAGTCAAAGCATATCAAAGCTATTGCATGTCCAAATAAAAAAATTTTGTAATAAGTAAAAGAACAAATAAATGAGCATGCAAATTGGCCTTTAAAAAATGAAAAGCATACACATGCATCTAACTCTCTTGCAATCTTAACTACATTTTGTGGCTTCATTTTGCACCTTTATCGGATGTCCCATTTTAGGCCATAAGACCTTCTATTCTGGCGATTAATCAAGGGTTTTCTCTTTTTTAGAGATGTAATTAACGTCGTTGCGTTCAGGCAACAGCGGGATCTTGGTCCCTACCCGATCTTCACAATCGTTTGACAAAGTCAAACGGTGTGCACAATAGACTTAAAGTCCTTTGACTCTCGGAGGCAGAACATTTGTTGTCACTCCGGTGACTGGCACGCCTGCGCTATCCGATTGTCGATTCATCTCTCATCTCCATTGCTTGAGTAGCACTCGACGGGACTTGGATTTGCAATATGCATCCATTAGAACATGAGAAACACGATAAACAGATAAATTTTAAATTAATAAATTTTCCATTTCCACAGCTGCTCCTAGAGTCCTTCTTTGTTGGTTCTGGCGGAAGTGAGGTTTCACCAGAACTGTGTTGTGCTCGTTTCTGGTTGCTGTTGCATTGCCCTCTAGGCTGAGGTGCATCGCTTGGTTGCCCTTTGTTCTGGTGAGGTTTCCCAGAACCGTTTACTGTTGTCCTGGTGACGGTTTCTCTCAGGACTGTTTCGCGCTCGTTTCTGCTGTTGACGTGCTATCTCAGAGTCTGAGGTGTGCTGTTGGTTTGGCTGGTGCGTTCTGGCGAGTTTTCCCAAAGCGGTGCCTTGGTGGTTCTGGTGGAGGTTCTCCCATGACCTACTTGCGTTGCTTCTGTAGTTCTGCTTGCTGCAGTGTTCTCTCTGATGGTCTGTGTTGTTTAGTCGTTGGGTTGTGCATTCTGGTGAAGGTTCTTCCCAGGATCGCCCTTTGTCGATTCTGGTGGAGGTTCTTCCCAAAAGTGCTCTGTGTTTGTTTTGGGCCACCGTTGTGTTGTCCCTATGGTTTGAAGTGTGTCGTTTGGTTGGGCTGCGTTCTGGCGAGGTTCTCCCAGGATGGCTCTTGGCGCTTTGGGGTGGAGGTTCTCCCCAAAGCTGCTTCATGTTGTTTTGGTTGTCGCTGCTCTCTCTCTCTATAGAGATGAGCTGTCGTTGTTTCTGGGTGGACTGTCTGTGTTACAATCTGCTTGGGCGTTTTCGGTCAAGGCGTTGTGCGCTTGGCCGTGCATCTGGCTGCTACGTTGGCCAGGTTGCCTTGCTATTCATTTCTTAGTTTCTCGTTTGCGTTGGTGGACTTTGTGTGTCCCCAGGGCACGGGTGGTTTGCTTCATTTTCTCGCATCCTGCATGCTTGCCCAGATGGGGTCTGGTGGGTGTAGTGGGTGTTTGGCGGGCTGTGCTTCTTGTAGAAGTGCCAGTCTTGTGCTGTAGTTTTATCCCCCTCTCGTTGGTGGAAGAGACTCATTGTGTGTGTCTCCTTCCCCTGCTTTCTGTTGGTTGCTCGAGGTGGCGATGCTCCACTGTGGTATTGTGTTGCCGGGGTGCGCATCGTTGCGACCTTCTGGTGGAGTCATCTTCCCTTGAGTTGTTTTTGGGTTGAGCTGGTTGCTCCCCTCGTGTCGACGTTTCCTTGTGGCACCATGGGTCAGTGGACCCGTTCGTGCCATTTTCCGTTGTAATTGTTTCTTGCTACCTGCCTGAACAATTGGGGCATTGGGTCCATGTTGGTTTGGTGTGAGGTAGTACCGTTTTCTGTTGGGTTGCTGCGTGAGTATTATTCCGTTGTTCATTTCTTGCTTGGCTTGCTCGTGCAAGCGTTATTCCGGTGTATGCTTGATTGTGCCTCGGCTTGTGCCTTAGAGGCTTTTGGTGTTGTCGTTTGGTGTTTGGCCTCTCTATCGGTCGCGATAGAGGTGGTGCTTCTTGCTCTTGCGCGATAGGGAGTCGCTGTGGCTTTTGCTCCCCATACGGCAGAGTTGGTGCTTCGTGTTTTGTGTGCTTCTTGGAGCAGACGTGGTTGTCGCGCTCTTGAAGTACTTATCGACTTTATATGTACTTCTGTTATGGGTCTCTGGTGGAGAGTCCCCTTCGGTGGGCCCTGTATCGTCTTGGACCATTGGTACAGATGCGTGTGCTGCACCTTGAGCATTTTTCGATGCTTCGTGTTTCTGTGCCTTAAGGGTTGGGGCCGACGTGACCTGTTGTGCTCTTTCAGGCTTGCGGTCCTTTGCATGTGGCTTTTGGCGGGTCTCTGGTGGAGAGTCCTTCCCGTTAGCCCGTGGTGTTGTTTCGGCCGCTGGTGCACCTGTGTTGCACTTTGCATAGTTTTGGTGCTTGTGGTAGCACCGTGTGCTCGTACTCAAGTGTTTTGGTTTTGTGCCTTCTACAGCCTTGGTGCATTGTGTTGTACCTTGGGTGGCTCCTGGTGCTTGTGATAGTACCATGTGTTGTGCTATATGCCTGTTCGTGAGATTTGTGTGTCGTTTCACGACTTCGCTCGATGTTGGAGGCGTTGCGCTTTCCGCCTCTGGGACACGTGTGCTAGACTGAGCCTTGTGGTCGTACTGTTACCGCTATGGGGTGGCTGCTTTGCCTTGTCTAGGTGGCCCTATCGGTGGTACGCCAGGCAGTGATCATGGCCTGTGTCCGAGTTTTCCCTCTCGCTTTGGTAGCAAGTGTGTTCGGTTGTGGTACCCTACTTCAATTTGGGTCCCTCTGAGGTCGACGTGTTGTCCTCGACCTCTGCAGTTATTTTGGTTTCTATATGGTTGTGCGTGGCATTGGTGAGTCTGGAAGCCGATGGCAGAGTCTCCTGTCAGTTTGTCTGGTGAGAGTGAGGCCTATTGGCTTGCCAGTACTCGACCATGTGGTTCGTCGACGTTGTGAGGTGCCAAGTTCTAGCTTGACTTCAGACATCTTCCGTGTTTCTGTCGTGGTGTGCCACGTTGTGGAGTGTGTAACTCCTAGTCCTTGTGGCTCCGCGTGCGTTTGGTGTCCTTGTCGGACCACGAGGAAGGTCTAAGTGATACCTAGTGGTGACAGTGGATACCGTTTCCACGTGTTGAGGGTTTCTCCGCATGCGTTTGCTATCCCTGTTGGACCGCGAGGAAGGTCTGGGTGAGACCTAGTGGTGACGGTGGATGTCGTTTCGTGTGTTACGAATCCTCCGCGAGTGTGGTATTGCTCTGGTTCTCGTCACTAGCGTGGCTTCTTGGTTGGGCTGGTGACCGATGCTATTTGCTGCTAGTAGCGTGACCCCGATCCCCTAAGTGTCGTGCTTGACTCTCAGGCGTTTCTCGTGTGGTTGTTTGGAACCGTGCCCTCTATCGGGTTTTGCCGGCGACAGAGTGGGTTGCTGATTGGTTGGTCCCAACAATGAGGTCTGTTAGTGGCTGCAGCCGTGTAGTTTTCGGCTGGCATTTTTCCATTGTTCGGGCTAGATTTGGCGTCGCTTGGCACCTGTGGGGTTGTCGTTCCGTTTGGGCGCCCCACGTGTGGCTGGAGTGAGCCGTCAGTGTGACGGACCACATCGTTCAAACCCGTTAACCTGATAACGAGCCTGACACGACTCCACCTCCCGCGAACGAGCCGAAGCTTCGCAAGGGATATCATTCACACAAGTCTGTAGAAATATAAAGGAAACCATAGAACAGAAGTAAACTTTCCATTCCACAAATATATACATGGGATTTACATAGCCAGTTTCTCAACTAAAACCATAAACCTATACAACAGAACCTGGGGCATACCCCGAGGTGTACAAAGAGAGAAAATTACACTACTGGAGGTGGCGCAGACCCTGCTCCGCTACGGTGCGGTCCGGAACTAGAAGACGGTTGGGAAGCCTCCTGCTCTCCCTCACCTGAAAGGAGTAGGGGGGTGAGCCTCGCTAGTCACTGGCTCAGTAGGGAAACTCCCCCAAAGAAACCGAGCAAACTACAACTCAAGTAACTAAGTAGGAAGCTATGCTATAACAATTTATAGAATTATTTAAGCAAGATATTAAAGTTGTAACTTACTTATCGCTTGCTGATCTCGAAAGTAATGTTAATAAATAAATAAAAGGAAAACCCAAACAGGTGTACGAGCTAAAGTAGGTAAACGCCAAACTCGGGTCACGTAGCCTGGCTCGCGACACCAGCAACCAACCCGGACAAACACACAGGTCTACCTCTCAGCCTCGCAGCCACGGACGAAAGGTCCAGCTGCCGCTCCACTAAACCAAACAAGAACTGTGGAGACCAACCAAACTACCACACCTGCAGGTCACACCCCGCAGGCCCATGACTGTCACCTTTAGGGACTCCGGCCTAAGCTCCCTAAAGTGAGGCACTAGAAAGAGGACTAGCTGGGGTCCAGTACGTCTACTAGTGTCCGTCCCCCCAACTACAAGCACGCTACAAGTGACTAAACACAAACTCTCACAAGTCACTGTCCCATTGTCGTCTTTCCCTTAGCCGGACGGCAACTCTCCCCGAGAGTGAGGGTGTCCAGGAAGACCATAAAACCCTGACAGTACCACTGTACCGAGACAAACCCCGAGCACACTCACGTGCCTGGCTCACCTCGAAACCTGGGGCTCCCAACTGAAGAGGTAACCACGGAAGGCGTAACACCACCTGCCACGCATACGAAAACTCATGCACGCTACACAAACCACGTGAACACACACGGGTCACTGAAACCAGTTACACATACAGCCACGTGAGCCTGCAGCTCACCATGTGAACAACACTCCCAAGGAGTGCAACAAATGCCAAAGCACCACAAACCACCTCTACACACATCAGTTAACCATGCCCTGCATTGGTTAAATAGTAACAGATACATACATTATCATTTATACGCAAATCACAAACCTCGGCTGCGATCGCGACAGAGGCTCAGGTCGCGTTCAGATAGCGACACCCCGACCAGTTGCAATCAAGAGATGCGAACGCGACGTATCGTCCTGTCGTGATCAGATCGCGACAGAGGAGACCGTCGCCTTCGCAGGCGAAAAAAACTATCCATGTCCCCTTCGCCAGAAAACCCTAAAAACCCTACCATACATGGTTTCTAATCCATTTTTCATGCTCTTTGTGATGTCCTAGCATGCCATCTACGGTTCTTAAAGCAGTAAACACATCATGCGGCACACACACCATGATTCCATGAAGAAAAAGGGTAGAAACTCCCTACTTTGATGAAGAACACCTAAACGGGCGATAACCCGACGTTTCTCCCGCTCCACACGTGATCCTTGCGACGAGAACACGTCCAACCAAGTCCCACGAGCTCGAATCACCCAAAAACCCACGAGCAAAACCTCCCCTGGCCGAGCAGAGCTTGTGAAAGCTCTGTTCTGCCAAGGTTTCTTAAAAACGCAGCTCGGTTGGGAACGCGACGTATCGCGAAGTCGCAACGTGGCTACCTGTCGCGATCCGCCTGTCGACGTCAGCACGCTCATCCAGCGCGCGACACGCGGTGCGCATGCAGACGATGAGCCAAAACAGCGGCAACATGAACGCGACGTCCCCGAGTGTCGCGATGAGAATGCGACGAGTCCCTCGGTCGCGTTCAGGGACAGAGAACAAACCTGCTTTTTGGGCCAACCAGCTGGCCCACAATGCCCCAGAAACTTGTGAGAACACCTGCTACTCACAATGTGGGCCACACACTGGCCACCACAACGAATATAAGACGATCTGAATAGTCGATATGCTACAGTCGGTTTCTCGGCTTGGTGCTCCACTCGTGGTTGGAGCGTGTGGTGAGCCGTTCGGTTTTCAGTTGTGTGCCCCCATGTGTTGGGAGCCCGTTGTATGAGCCGTTGGTTTTCCGGCTTTGTGTGCTCCGTGTGTGTTTGGCTGTGTGATTGTTGCCACGAGGAAGTCGTGTTGAGACATAGTGGCTTGATCACATTGGTCTTACGTTTGTTCCCTGTGTTTCGTTTCATGCCTCAGGATCGTTTGGGTTTGCCCCAATTTCGAGGACGAAATTGTTTTAAGGAGGGTTGAATGTAAGACCCGACTTCCTGACTTTTTGTCCAGTGTCTGGGATGAGTGGCCTCTAACACGCCCAGGCTGGGCAACGCGTTAGTGTCATGTTGGGGGTGCCCGACGCGACAGTCATCCTTGTCACAATGAGTGTGTGCGTCGCGTTCTTGTCACGCCCGGCTTGCCCATCGCATCTTGGTGTCGCGACCAGTCAATGGGTCACGACTGCTTTCTGTCGTGTTGGCCGTCTGACACCTGTTAGGGTGGCAGGTGTGTCAGTACAGCCTGTCGTGTTGTTGCGGCGTCCCGGGGGGCGCGTCCTTGTCGCGGTCCGTTGACCCGTCGCGTTAAGGTTCTTAACGCGATGGGGCGGTCTGTCGCGTTCTGGGTGCCGAAGGCTTAAGGCCTTGGCCAGCTACCCCTTTCCCTTTTCTCCCCTCTTCTTCCCTTTCCTCTCTTATCCGGCGATGGGGAGGTTCCCCTCTGGCGATCGGGGCGTGGTGGCGCCGGCGGACTCGTGGCGGAGCGGCATCGTGGAGCAAGGAGGAGGTGTCGTGCTATCGTGAAGGCCCTCTTTGGGGTTCGTTCTTTGTGAAAGGTAGGGATTACTTGAACTCTTCTCAATCCAGGCGGATTGGGAGCTCTTCGTGCTTTCTAGCTAGTTTAGATAGCCTCCCATGCTCCCCTCCCCTATGTGTGTGATGTGTTTGTACCGTGTGGGCTCCCCGGGATTGAGGATCTCGCTGATCTGCCTCTTCGCTGATGTCACGACGGCTCGGCACGTCACGACATCAGAAGAGGCATCGGCCCGGTTGGGCGCAACCTTATCGCGCCGCGATTGGCAGTCGCGATAAGGGCGTTGTCGCGACGTGTTTCTTGGTCGTGATAGGGCTTGCTGTCGGGGCGCTTCACCCGGTCGCGACAAGGTTGTCGCAGTTCCCTTGCCCATCGCGATGGTGTCGCAACAGCCTTGGGGGTCACGATAGTACCTGTGTTGCCTCGGGTGCTTCCGTTGGCCCGGTTGTGTGTCGGTGTGTGCCCCAGGGCAGGCTTTACTCTTAGGACCTTCTGGTAGGGAACGCGGCAGGTTACCTCCTTGCGTTCAGCGACGGAAGGTGACACCTTCGTGGCCATGTCCTGGTAGTGGTGCTAGGAGGGTCACGTCTGTTTAATAATCGATTGACTGGCGGTCAATCGATTATTAGCAGAGCGATGAGTTTTCGTACTGTCCAGTGGTGTTCCGAGGTTCAAGTCGTTCGTGCGTGCCTTGGTTGGCTGATGGCCCTTTTGAGGGTCCATGCGTGCCTCTCGCTTGTTGGGCTTATCGTGTGTTACAACCCAACAATTCGGCGCAGTTCCTGTTGTGCTTGCCCCGCCTTTTGCCCATTGCTTGGCACTTGAGGGCTTGTCCCCGATCTGAGAAGTTGTTACTATAACCTGGGACCACCATCCTCGGGAGCCTTTGAGGGAGCGTTCGGGGCTACGAGCGTGCTCGAGTCGACAGTCTAGTGTGGCGGACTCTAGAGCTGAGGGGAAAATGGTGGTTTGGACAGCGGCGCTAAGTCATTTGTAGAGGTCTTTTGGCTAGGCCTGGGACACCGAGGACGATCGGAGTTCTACCCGGTGCAGGCTAGCCAGTCCCTTGTCTCACTGCCTCGCTCTACGTTGGTTCCGGAGCCACGTAGGGAGGTCAGGCGTGAGGCCGCAGCTTGGCCAGGCTACGGTGTTGCGTGTGTTGTGTGTTTCTGTGGCGGCTCTATCTCACCCTTCTGTGGGGGAAGAGGCAGGAGCTAGGCTAGCGAGCAGAGCGTGTGGACTACGGGTCCCCCTCTTGGCTGCTAGTAGTGGTGGCTTGGTTGCTATTGTTGTGACGACGTTTCCTCATGACATTTCTAAGTGTTATCCGTTGCCCTAGCTTGCACGGCAGTTATAGCCTGGTCGTGCCTTGTTTCCGTGGGCGTAGTTGGTCTGGCCTTGTGCAGACCCGTGCTTCTGGTGGTTTCCGCTCGGTGTCCTATCGGTTCCGTAGTCCCGTCTTTGGGTTCCAGTCCGTGATGGCACCGGTGTGTGTAGCTTCCCGACCTTGCAGTGTGTTTGGGGTCCGGTATGGTTCTGCTTATGGGCCTTCGACCTTGTGGAGGTTTAAGGTGGCGTGCTTGTGGTGAGACGTTGTTCTCACCTGGTTGTTGTGTGGTCTCGGCAAGTGTGCCGAGGGTTGCTTTTGCTTTGTGCCCGACTCCGTTAGTTTCTACGGGAGTTGTGTGTGTGGCTCGACCTCGGTTGGTGGTCGTGGCGTTGCGCTGTTCTCTTCCGCTGCTTAGTAGTACCCTGCTGTAGGTGTTACTCACTTTATTGCTTTCTAGGGTAGTTTCCTATTTTCGGAGTTCCTACTGCTCTGGCCGATGAGGGACTGGTAATCCCTACTGGGCCTTGTTCTCGAGGCTCACACCCCTACTTCCTTCACCTAGGGGCTCACCGTCGCAAGAGCTCAGTGTCGGACGGTTGCGAAGGCGGCTGTGGCTCCGTGTGTTGTCAGCAGTAGTGAGAGAAAGTGTTGTGAGCTCTTGTAGATGAGTGAGCTGAGAGTTATGTTTTACAAGTCCTCGGGGTATGCCTCTTAAGGACTGCACCTTTCTTCTTGTACCTGTGCTTTTGCTTGGGACACATTGTATAGACCTTTGTATATGGTATATATTGTTATAGTTATTTAAATTCAGTACATATCTCACTAGACTATTTCTTCTAACCTTTCCGGATCTTCAGATCCGTGGGTGGCGATGCGACCTTTGGGGTCCCTGGCAGGGGTCCGGGAGGTCGGGTCGTTACACCATCCCTGCTTGTATTATCTCGATCTTTCTGTGACCTCCAAAGATAGTATATGCGTAGGACGTGATAGGTATTTCTTTGTATCAGAGCGGAGTTCCGCTATCCTTGGAAACAACCTGTGAGATAGGTAGAAAGTTGGGAAATTAGTATTAGAAATAGTTGAAATTATTTCATTTTTATAAATTGATCTGCTGATTGTAACAGAATGGACCCCAATGCACGTGATCAATTGCTTCTAGCTATGGAATTATTACGTCAGGACATCGAGCTTTATGCCCAAACCCAGTGTGAAGCTCACCTAAGGATTAAGGAAGAAGTGTTAAATTTAACTGGTTCTACATTCAAGGCAGGAAACCCTCCTGCATCACTAGCCGCTATGAGTACAGTCATGAACAATCTAGACCATTTAAAGGATGACCAAGACCTGCTATTACACCAAGTAGAAGTATATTGGGATGCTATGACCGAAGCTGTCAGGGAGATATACTTCAACCAAAATGATGCTCAGGACCAGTCTTCAGGATCCACTACCCACCAGTAGTGTGAGATGAAGCTTAGGACTTACCCTTTTGTACCCCTCCTGCATAACAATCCATTATTGTAGATAGCTAACTTTTGTAAAAAAGGATGTTAAGATGTCATGGAGGGAGGCTTTCTTTTTCCTTTTGAACTGATGTAAATGTTGGCCTACTCATGGAAGGCATGTACAAAGTAGAATATATAAATATGTCAACTTATGGTCATGTGTGTAATATTAACTGCGACATTTTGAACATCTCAAATTATATTCCAAATTAATCATGGATGGAAGAGGTGAAGCATGGAAGAGAATGGAGAATACGGTTCAGGGTATAACACGAGCATTAAAAATAGTAGCCCAGAACAACTCGCACAATGGAACCAATACCCTTAAGGAGTTTCACAGTCTTAGTCCCCCTCGTTTCTCTGGAAGTACCGACCCAGATAAGGCTGAGAATTGGGTTAAGGAGATTACCATAAATTTTAAAGCCATCTGATGTCAGGAAGAGGACAAAGTCCATTTAACTACATTTCAATTAGACAGAGAAACCATGGAAACTATAGTAGGAGATGCTGATCAACTGTCTTAGGAGGAGTTTATTGAATTATTCAACGAACAATATTTATGAGAGGTAGTCCAAGAAAAGAAAGCAATGTAATTCATTAATTTGAAATAGCGAGGCTTATCGATAGTTGAGTATGAGGCACAGTTTCCTCGATTGAAGGAAAACCAGAGGAGGCTATACCATGGGAGAACGTAAAAGGAAGTATGAGGTAAGTAATGTATCTAGGCCTCAACAACCGACCAAGAAGGCAGGAAAGATTGTGACTGAAGTTAAGGACGCTTGTCAGTATTGCCACCTCCATGGGCATAAAGAAGAAAATTGTTGGAGGAAGCTAGGAGCTTGTCTGCGTTGTGGCAGTAATCAACACCGACTCCCCAACTGCCCTCTCTTGCCTAAGGTATTTTCTTTACAGAATCCCAGGCCTAAGAAAGGAAGACTACAAGCTATTAAAGGAGGGGAATCTGAACCACAAGAGGAAGGCAGTCTTGTGGAAGGTATAATTTCTATGAACTCAAAACCTGCTTATGCTTTATTTGATTTAGGAGCAACACATTCTTTTATGAGTCGAACATTTGCTAAATCTTTTGATGAACATCTAGTCCCACTATTGGAAAAATTAGAGGTTGCTACGCCCCTTAGTGAAAGAAAAGAACTTAGTTGCTACTGTCTAGATAGCGCCATAATGATTGAGAGACACAACTTTCCCAGAGATTTAATTTGTTTGGATATGTGGGAATATGATGTTATCCTGGGATCTGATTGGATATACAAACATCATGTTCAAGTGGAATGCCATGCTAGACAAATAACATTTATGAATAAGGAAATTCCACTAGTAAGCTTTAAGAATCCCCGAGCTCAAGGAATACCACTCATATCGGCAGTTAAAGCATGTAAGCTAGTGAAGAATGGATGTCAAGGTTACTTAGCATCAGTAACATTGATAAATTAGAATGTTTCAGGTTTAGAACATGTTCCCATAGTTCGAGATTTTCCTGACATATTTCCAGAAGAATTGCATGGTTTACCTCCTAAGAGGGAAGTAAATTTTACCATTGAATTAACTCCGGAAGCCACGCCAATTTCTCGAGCACCCTATAAAATGTCCGTAGAGAAATTAAAGGAGTTAAAAAGGTAGCTCATAAAATTGATTGATAAAGGATTTATCAGACCCAGTACATGTCCTTGGGGTGCTCCAGTCTTATTTGTCAAGAAGAAAGATGGAACTTTATGATTGTGTATTGATTATCGACAACTGAACCAGCTCACAATCAAGAATAAATATTCACTTCCCCGAATTGATGATTTATTTGATCAGTTGTCGGGAGCTCAATATTTCTCAAAAATTGATCTCAGGTCTGGTTATCACCAACTGAGAATTCAAGATGAAGATATCCACAAAATGGCTTTCTGTAGCAGGTATGGACATTATGAATTTGTTGTGATGCCATTCGGATTGACTAATGCCCCTGCTATATTCATGCGGCTAATGAATAATATTTTCAGAACTCACTTGGATCAATTTGTTGTTGTATTTATTGATGATATCTTGGTTTATTCAAAAAGTGTGAAGGAGCATGAGGTACACCTGCAGATTGCCTTACAATTATTAAAGGATCATAAGTTATATGCCAAGTTTAGTAAGTGCGAGTTCTGGATGAAGCAAGTGACATTTCTAGGTCATGTTATTTCTAAAGTTGGTGTGGCAGTAGACTCTCCTAAGATTGAAGCCATCCAGCATTGGGAGCAACCTCAAACTCTCACTGAAATCTGAAGTTTTCTTAGTATGGCTAGTTATTACCGCCGATTTGTCAAAAAATTCTCAAAAATTGTTGCACCAATTACCCAGCTAACTCAGAAGGATGTGCCCTTTGTATGGAGCAATGATTGCGAGCACGCCTTCCAGATGTTGAAAGAATGTCTAACCTCCACACCAGTCCTAACCTTACCCGTAATTGGAAAAACCTTTGAAGTGTACACTTATGCTTCAACCATAGGGCTGGGATGTGTCCTAATGCAGGAAGGAAAAGTTGTTGCCTATGCATCCAGACAATTGAGAAACCATGAATGAAACTATCCAGTTCACAATTTGGAACTGTTGAGCAACTACCCCTAAGAAAATAATTTAATTTTAGATTATTATAACTTTGTGTTTTTGCTATGACAAAACCTTTAAAAGACTTTCTATAAATTAAATATACATATCACAGAAAAATAGTTTGGACAAGCTCTATTTCGAAAAATTTTCTATGTCCATAGACATCACAATCCGACTGTGGACTCCGACTCCTTTAGAATCAAAAATTTCTGCACTAGATTATCTCTAAAATTTTCTAAGCCCAGTCTATCTGACTGTCAACTCCGATTTCATACAGTCGAATACTTCAGAATCTAACTCCACTGAATCCTACTTCCTACAGTCAGATACTTCATTCTAGACTTCAACTCTCAGAATTTGAATTCTTCTATATCCGACTTCTAAAGTCGAATCCTTTGTCTGGTTCTGTCTAACTGCATGAAAGTCAAATTATGACTTACAAATACTCTTCTATCCAACTTGCAAAGTCGAATGATATTACCTCAAAGCAACTTCTGATGAAGTCGAATTAGCCTATTTCTCATATTTCTATCTCCGACTCTTAGAGTCGAATCTCACTCTCTTGTGAATCTGACTTCAATAAGAAGTCCTATACTTGTACCTTTTCTGTGAAGATACTATTTTATTATCTCATGAAATATTATTTGCATATCTTTTTATCTTCCTTGATATGATTTCTGTTAGAACCTACATTGACTGAATATTTTCTTTGTCTAACAAAGTATTTAATATATTCTGACAGGATGAGACATATTATACTTAAAATATTCATCTAAATTTGTTTATGTTTGTATCTATAACATTTATTCAAATTGGTCTCTTGCTTCATGATAGTAGTCCGGATTTTCTTCCAATACAGAAGGTATGTTGCATTTATTGTTTTCAGGCGCATGGTATCTGACAGAGGCTCACCTACCACTGTCAGAACTTGTCCATACCTTTGTTTGCAAACTATCAGTCCATCTTTTATTACTCTAAAAAGCTATCTGTCTGAGGTTTCCATACTTTTTATTTTTCTATGACTTACCTACCTCGGAAAGTATGGAGGTACCCTGTCTCTTTGTCTTGTCTTTGCTACAAGATATTTATTGAAGCACATTTTCAGCATGGAGCTTTCACAGTCTATTTAATTGGAAGTTGACCTCTTAGTTGTGAAGCTGCAAGCCTCATCCAAGAAACATTAGAAAGAAGCAAAGACAGAAGGACCTATGGACAACAACTTCAACCAAAAATCCTTGGGATCAAGGGTCTCTCCTCAAACGACCATATTTCTAACGGCCATTTTCAAACGGCTACACACTTCTAAAGAATATAAAAGAAGCCGAAGTTTGAAAGGACGATACAACTCATACAACAACAAGTGAGCTCAACACTTAGAATTTTTCAGAGACCAGCTAGTAGCAAGTGATCTCTACAAGCCTTCTTCCAAGCTACAAGATTGAGAACTCCACTTTCAGAAAAACTCTCCAAGCTCTCCATTCTCACAGAAGTCTTGTTTTTGGGTGGCAATTGTACTCAGTTATTTTTCTATCCACCCTGCTTGTTCAGAAAGGATTTGAGTTGCAAGTCTTATCTTTTATCCTTCGTGAATTAGGTGTGTTTACTCATTCTTGAGGCAAACACACAAGAATCATTACATTCTCTTCCTGTGTAATTCATGCAGGAAGATTGTTCTTGTTGTTCCCCTCTTGTGTAGGGAAGACCTTGCTGAAGGTAGTGTTTTGTACCCTTGGTAAGGGAAAACTTGCTTGGGAGCAAGTGGGCTTGTAATTCCTCTCAAGGGTTAGAGAAGGCCAAGTTTATTGGCAGTTAGTGAAATCTCAAGTGATTGGCTTGAGGACTGGATGTAGGACTTCCATGTGGGAAGGGCCGAACCAGGATAAATCTCTTTGTGCACTTGTGTGATTGTTTCCACCAATTTACACTTGAATCACACACTACACTAAATTCTAACAGATTTATTTAGTGTTGTTTAATTTCAGATAAAAATTTTAAAAAGCACAAGAAGTCCTATTCACCCCCCTCTAGGACATCATTAGTGCCATCTCGATCCAAAAGTGGTATCAGAGCGAGGTCTTCTCAGAAGAATCTAAAGATTTGAGAAGAGATGACAGCTGAAACTCATAACTATGAAGGCCAGCCTGTTACAAGGCCACCATTCTTTGATGTTGAAGATTATGAGTATTGGAAGATGCGGATGGAGATCTTCATCAGAGGCACAGATTTTGATCTGTGGCACGTAATAGAACAAGGTGATTTCCAAATCATTGGTGAATCCACATCTAGTCTTTCAATAGCTGATAAAAGAAACATGCATTTAAATTATAAGGCTAAAAATTATCTATGTTGTGCCCTTTCTAAAAAGGAATTCAATAGATTATCTGCTTATAGAACTACAAAAGAAATGTGGGATAAACTACAAGTTACATATGAAGGAACCGATAGAGTTAAACAAACTAGAATAGACATTCATGTATCTCAATATGAACAGTTTAAAATGCTTCTGAATGAAAACATTACTCAAATGTATAATCGCTTTTCAAACCTAATAGTAGGTCTAAGCTCTCTAGGAAAAGTTCTTACTAATGAAGAAACAGTAAGAAACATCCTAAGATCTTTAACTAATGTTTGGACCCCTAAGGTCATTGCCATTGAGGTAGCACATGATTTAACTCAACTTTCCATTGATAAATTAATTGGATCCCTCATGGCTCATGAAATTAATATGGAAAGATTTTCTAAAAATTCTTCGAAAAAGAAAATGCCAAATGCTTTGAAGGTTGCAGATTCGTCTTCATTTGAAGACTCCAAAGAAAAATCAGATGACAGTGATGATGAGGCAATGCTATCAAGGAAATTGCAAAGAATTCTTGCCAAGAAGAAGAAATTCGGCTCCAAGAGATTTTTCAAGAAAGATAGGAAGAAGGAGCCAACCTGCTATGAATGCAATCAACCAGGACATTACAAATCTGAATGTCCTAAGCTGAAGAAGAAGGATCAAGTAGAAAGATCCGACAAGAAGAAAGGCAAAGAAAAGAAGTTCAGAAAATACAAGAAAAAGGTAATGGCAGCAACATGGGATAATGAAGAAGCCACCAGTTCAGACTCCTCAAGCTCAGAATTTGAAGAGGAAGAAAAGGCAAATCTAGCCCTCATGGCAGGACTGGATCAGGTAAATTTTGAAACCTCTTTTACTTCTTGTTCTGAATCAGATTCATACAGTCTTAAAGATGCTTTCAATGAGCTATATGAAATATATAAAACAGTAGTTAAGCAAATGAAAATTGTTAAATTAAATTTGCTAAACCAAGAAAAGGCTAACACATTTCTGAAAAATGAAGCAGAAAGGTTAGGACAAAGTTTAAGTGAAACCAAAAGAGCAAATGAATTATTATGTGAAAACTTAAAAAATAAAAAATAGTAAAATCATGGAACTAGAGTCAAACATAAAAGAACTTAAGGATGAAGAAAAATTACAAGAAGAAAACAATTACCTAAGAGCTACTATAGAGAAAATCTCTAACTGCAAAACTTTCTTGTTTGTCAAATTAAAAGGCTCTAGAACAGGTAAGAAAAAATAAGGAGTAGGATATACACCTCCTCATAATGAAGAAAATGTTGTGTATCCTGAAAAATATCCAACACCTCAATTTGTAAAAGAAAAAGAAATTAAAAATCCTAAAAAGGTTAATCAGCATGCTTATAAACAAAAATAGAAATTTAATAACACTGCACATATTAAGAATGCTTTTGATTTATGCTGCAGTCACTGTAATCAGTTAGGACACACTGTTAGCACATGCACAACTAGACATTTGCGTTGTATCCCTAAGATTAACCATCAAGGACCCAAGAAAATTTGGGTACCAAAAGTTACAACTTAATTTCATTTGCAGGGTCGGCTGAGAGCATTCAATTGGTATTTGGATAGTGGGTGCTCAAGGCATATGACAAGTGATAGGAAGTTGTTTACAAGCTTTAGAGATGAAAGTGGTCAAGTCACTTATGGTGAAATTGGTAGAGGAAAAGTCTTAGGATGTGGGACAGTTGGAACCAAAGAAAAGAATTTGATAGAAGATGTTATATATGTAGAAGGATTGAAGCACAACCTCATAAGCATTAGTCAATTATGTGATAAGGGTCATCTAGTAAGATTTCAGAATGATAAGTGTATTATTCAAAAGGATGGAAAGACTGTGTTTGAAGCTCAAAGAGTAAAGAATCTGTACACATTACAATTAGCAGAATTAAAAGAAATAAATTTATGTCTTGCAACTACCAAAAGTGAAGAACCTGATTTGTGGCATAGAAGATTGGGGCATGCAAGTACTACAGTGATTAAGAAGTTGATTAAGCATGACCTAGTTGAAGGTCTTCCAAAGATGAAGATGAAAAAATCTGGAATATGTTTAGCCTGTGTAAAAGGAAAGCAGACCAAGACATCCTTTCAGTCCAAAACTGTGGTTACAAGTTCCAAGCCACTAGAACTCATTCATATGGATTTGTTTGGACCTTTAAGAACAGTCAATCTTGGAGGAAAGGTATATGGCTATTTAATAGTAGATGACTACTCAAGATATACTTGGGTATCCTTCTTGGATGCGAAATCAGATACCTTTTCAACTTTTCTGAAGTTCAGCAAAGTAGTCCAAAAGAATCAGAAATTTCAGATTATCAGTATCAGATCTGATCATGGTGGAGAATTCAAGAATGAAGAATTCATGAAGTTCTGTGAAGAGAATGGAATTGAACACAATTTTTCAGCACCAAGAACACCCTAACAAAATGGAGTAGTAGAAAGGAAAAATAGAACACTACTAGACATGGTCAGAACTATGCTCACAGAATACAATTTACCAAGATATTTCTGGGCAGAAGCAGTCAACACAGCCTGCTACATCATGAACAGGTGCATGATCAAACCAATTCTAAAAAAGACCCCATATGAGCTTTACAAAGAAAAGAAGCCCAACATCAGTCATCTTCGACCTTTTGGCTATAAGTGTTTCATCTTGAATAATGGTAAAGATAATTTAGAAAAGCTAGATGCTAAAAGTGATGAAGGATTCTTATTAGGATATATTTCAAAACCTAGGGGATATAAAGTTTTTAATAGAAAAACATTAACCATAGAACAAACTGTGCATATATTATTTGAAGTTTATTTGATGAAACTAACCCTTCTATCAAAAGAATAGGAGAAGAAGAAGATTGTGTTGAAGATTTGTGCAGGGATCTAGAGAAAACATCTCTTGAAGATTAAGAAAAAGAAGAAGAAAAGGAAGATCCTCCACTAGAAGAACTTCAACAGCAAGAAGAACAACAAGAAGGAATGCCTAGAGAATTGAGGTATCACAGAGATCATCCAAGAGAAAATATTATAGGTGATCCTCAAGATAGAGTAAGAACAAGAGGTATGAACATTCCTTGTGATTTTTCTGCTTTAGTTTCTCAAATTGAGCCTAGGACAATCAATGATGCACTGGGTGATGAATCTTGGATCCTTGCTATGCAAGAGGAACTTAACTAGTTCCAACGCAACCAGGTTTGGACTCTTGTCCCTAGACCTTTTGACCATCCAGTTATTGGGACCAGATGGGTCTTCAGAAACAAAATGGATGAATCAGGAGTAATCACCAGGAACAAGGCCAGACTTGTAGCACAAGGGTATTCCCAAGAGGAAGGTATTGATTTTGATGAAACTTATGCCCTAGTAGCTAGATTAGAGGCAATTAGAATTTTATTAGCATATGCATGCTCCCTAAATATCAATTTATTTCAAATGGATGTTAAAAGTGCTTTTCTGAATGGCTTCATAAAAGAAGAAGTTTATGTTGAGCAACCACCAGGTTTTGAAGATACTAAATATCCAAATCATGTTTTTCGTTTAAAGAAAGCACTACATGGTCTGAAACAAGCTCCAAGAGCTTGGTATGAAATATTAAGTGCTTATCTCATATCACATGATTTTATAAGAGGTAAAGTTGATAGCTCACTATTTATTAAGAAATTTTCAGAAGGAATCTTAATAGTACAAATATATGTTGATGACATTATTTTTGGATCTACTAATGAATCACTTTGTAAATTCTTTGAAAACCTTATGCAAAGTGAGTTTGAAATGAGCATGATGGGTGAGCTTAATTATTTTCTTGGGTTGCAAATCAAGCAGACCAAGGAAGGTACTCACATTTGTCAAACCAAATATATTTTAGATTTACTTTCTAAATATGGGTTTGACAAGTGTAAGCCCTTAGGAACACCCATGAGCTCAAGAATTATGTTAGATAGTGATTCACTTGGTAAGAAGGCAGATCAAAAAATCTATAGAGGCATCATAGGATCACTACTCTATCTTACTGCTAGTAGAACTGATATAATGTTTAGTGCATGTTTGTGTGCAAGATTTCAAGCTGATCCTAAAGAATCTCATGTTCATGCTGTTAAAAGAATATTTAGATATCTTATAAATAAAAGTAAATTAGGATGATGGTATCCCAGATGTTCAGATTTCAAATTAATTAGATATAGTGATGCTGACTATGCTGGATGCAAAATAGATAGAAAAAGCACCAGTGGTACTTGTCAAATACTTGCAGGGTGCTTGATCTCTTGGTCTTCCAGAAAGCATAATTTTGTGGCATTATCTACAACAAAAGCTGAATACATTGCAGCTAGAAGTTGCTGTACTCAACTACTGTGGATCAAACACCAATTGGAAGACTATAGTCACATACTTCAAGAAATACCAATGCTGTGTGACAACACATGCGCAATTAATTTGACCAAAAATCCTATCCAGCACTCAAGGACAAAGCACATTGAGGTTAGACATCACTTCATCAAGGACCATGTAAGTAATGGTGATATTTTACTTGATTTTGTTTCTACAGAAAATCAACTTGTTGATATCTTTACAAAACCTCTTCCTGAAGATAGATTTACATCTATTAGAAGAGAAATAGGTATGTATAATCCTGATTAAATTGCTAAGATGTATTCATACTTGAATCATGTATTAAGAAATTGCTGTGAAATACTTCATGTATAAATTGTATGTTGAATCTTCACCGTGAATTCTTCTAAGTCCCAGAACTTCGAATCTTGCAGTTGGAGACACAATTCGACTCATGTTAAAATTAATGTATTCGACTCTAATAGTCGGAGACACAATCCGACTTCCTAGAGTCGAAGTCTGAAAAGGTGCATATTATTTTAAAATAATAAATGAAATTAAGACACATTTATTACGCAACGGTTCAATCAATCAATCGCGTCGGTTCACCTTGAAATCTCTGGTCAGTTTCTTTTCAACCTCTTTATTAGGATAATCCCTTTCTGTTTGAAGACACCCTTTCAACTCTCTTGTCGTCTTCCTCCTCTTCGCGCCTACACTATTCATCTTCTCCGGCAACCAACTTCAGAGCAACTCGAAGACCCTCATTTTCTCTAAAGAAAGGTAGGATCTTTGAACTCTAAACTGCATTTCTCTCACTCCTTTGACAATTTCCTGAGTCTTCTCCCTTGCTTCCTATCTAGATAGCATCATCTAGGGCTTCGGAAGAAACTCAGTTGACCACTGAACAACTCCAACACATTTCCTCTGCTAAGTTTTCAGTTTGTCCAGGAAAAGTTGTAGACTTCTCTCATTTGCATGGTAGCCTGTTATGGGTAGAAGAAACCCAAGCAGCAATGGGTTGGACTAGATTGTGTCAGATTTCTTAGCCCACAGTTGATAATGCCCTTAAGGCTTTCTATGTTTCCCTCCAAGTCTCCTCCGAAAGGTCAATCACTGGGTATGTGAAAGGGACCAAAGTTATAGTTTCTGAAGACTTTTTAGTAGAACTGTTAGAGCGGGCACAAGCTTAGTGAGTTAGTCCCTATGGACAAGCAAAAATTGGGCATTATTGGTAGCCTGGCAACAGTTAGCAAGAAGGGTCTGTTAGTAAATGAGCTATCTGTAGAGAAAAGGATCATTCATTCAGTCATCTCAAATATTGTGACTCCAAGGGCTGGAACCCATTCTTCCATAACTGCCAGGGATGGTAGTTTACTTTTTTAGGCCATTCAAAGGCATAGGGTAAATTTGCCAACAGTTATTTTAGAGAAAATGATAGCCTCGAAAAATTTGTAGGAGTCCCTTCCTTATGGACCTCTGCTTACTTTGATTTTCAAGAAAATTTTAGTGGATTTAAGTGGTGAAATTTCTACTGTAGTTAAAGAAAAAATTGGCTTATCTACCTTGAGAAGAAGCCATTATGTCTTGGTAGATAGAAGTCAGAATTTATGGCTGAAGAACTCTGTGCCCCAGTGCACACATGAAGTTTATCCTGATGAGGCACAAGTTTCCTCATCCATTCCAGTAGATCAACAAGAAGAAGAAGGTAGACAAGAAGAGAGAATGGAAGTCAATGTTCAAGAAGAAGAGCAACAAGAAGCTCATCAGTTTGAAGAGCAATTTCAGTAAAGTCAAGTTCCTTGTCTCCCCTCCAGAACAAGATGCACCAGAAGAAACTATCAATCAAGTGCTAAGATATTTAAGAGGAAAAGGAGTAGCACAAAATCAAGATGATATTCCTAGGACTACTCCATCAGTACAAGAATTTGAAGAAAGGCAGCACCATTTCTCCCTTCTCAGTTTGAGACCCGGCCAAGGTCTCAGGGGGAGAGCAGCAATAGTTTGACGACCATTTTGGATTTATTGACAAAGCAACAAGAGAGCTTGTCAGTCCTTCAGTTGCAAGTGGAATTTGTAGATGCAAAGTTTGATGGTTTGGCTGATGAGGTCAAGCAAATGAAAGACCTCTTACTTCAGTTAGTGTGCCAACAGGGCACTAATCAGCCTTCTGCTCCTCCATCCACTCATCAAGAAGAGCAGCCACAAGTGCAACCGCACCAAGAAACCCCAGCACAACAATTATTTGATCATGTTGAGCAGCAGCCAGAGCAAGAGAAGGAGCATCAGCCTGAGCAGCAACCTGAGCAACAGTTTGAGTAGCAGCAGCAAGAGCAAGAGCCAGAGGAAGTTTTGCCCCAAATGGCTATTGTGGAAGTTCAACAGAAGGATCAGAAGCAGCAATCAGTACTAGAGGAGCCTCTAGCAGCAGTAGTAGAGGAAGTTGAGCAGAAGCAGAAATCCCCTCAGAAGTCTAGGCCTAAAAGACCTCTAGAGTCTCAGGAGTCCGATGTTAATGCTAGGTCCAAGATCAAGACCTTCAAGAGGATGGTTAGAAGAAGACTCCATAAAAATGGTAAACCTATATCTTCTTCTCCTCCTCCTCCTGAACCAACTCCCTCTATTCAAACCCCTACTACTGATCCTGCTCCTCCTGAACTTGAACAACCCCCTACATCCTCATCTATTCCTATTTCACCCACTACTCCCACTCCTTCCATTCTGGAACAACCTCCAGTTTCCATTTCATCTGATCCTCCTCCCTCTTCATCTATTCCAGAGGATCAGCCACTTGCTTTTGACAATGTGAATCTCAAAATATATCCTTTGAAATACAAATTCAAACAATCCCCAGAAACCATTCCTCCTCTCCACACAAGACCTCCCAACTTCTTTTCTTCTCTCCCCACTGCCACCACACTAGTAGCAGGGAGGTCCACCCTCACTATCTCTGAAATACTTCCTAGCATACAACTTTCATCTAGTGGTGAGCGGATGTTGAAAGACAATCCTACCAAGCTACTTCCTCCCTTCTGGTATGCCTTCATCTATCACTCTGAACATTATATGAACCTATTCAAAGAATTTTTATCCATTAAGGCATTCCTTGAAGTTCATGAGATGCCAGGTTTCACCTTTGAAGACTGGCTTCCCACTCTCATCCATTCCACTCAAGTAGTGCTAGTTGATCTCCAGCTGATTTCCCAAAAATGCCATAGTCTCACTCTAAAAGATTTTCTTGAAATCTATCTTGGAGAAGCCACCAGGTACCAGCAAACCCAGTCCAGGAACCAATTTATGGATGTTAATCTCCACCTAAATCATAGGTTCTTTGACTTGTTTGGCCCCCTCATTAGAGACTCTCAGGCCAAGTTCACCAGGATGAAAGAATTCAATTTTGCCAGATTCAAATTGGGGCTACCTGATGTCAATAAAAGCCAATGGGAAATGCTTATCAGAGGTCAGAGACAAATTACTCCCTCCATGACAGTTGGACTTCCATCTGGTTTGTATCCATCCTTGGTTGGTGCCATTTCTGCCAGGAAAGACTTTGCTCAAGTAGTCTTCAACAGGCACATCTAGATAGCCACCAGATTCAAAATCAAATACCATTTGAGACTGTCCCTCCATAGATTTGTGCATATGCAAGCTCCAAAGAATTCCCAGCAAATGATTGATTTCCAGCTTTGTTTTGCTGAGTTTGAGAGATTCACAGAAGATCAATGGGCAGCAGCTTACCCTGAGGATCATGCAGATTGTGAGAAGTTGAAGATTTTGTCACTGAGTATCTAAGCAAATGATAACAATACCTTTGGAAAACAATTGCTCATAAGTGGAAGCAAAGGTACTTGGTTTACTATCAGGCTAAGGAAGCAGCTATCTCCCAAGGCTTGCACTGGATTATAGTGCATGACATTCTCCATTTAGAAGCCTCTAGGAAATTTGTTCCTCTCAAGAATCTTTTGCGTCGGAATCACTATTTCACCAAGCTTGCTTGGTACCACAAGCGTCACATTAAATCTCATAGGAAACTCCTTTCTATAGGTCCCAAATATAAAATTGATATCAATCGTTTTGAGAACTTCTTCCCTGAAAATGAGAAGAAGTTGTGGGACCTTCTCTAGCCTTACCTGGATCAGATCCCCCGTTCATTATATTTACCAAGCACTTTATCCAGATCTTAAACACTACTATGTATCTGCATATTTAAATTTATGAATACAATCTATGTTGATTTCCCTTTTTTGTGTTGTGAATATATCTATTTCGTTCTCTTTTGCTATCTTACCTTTTATGTTAATGTCACAAAGGGGGAGAAAGCAGTAAGAAACAAATCACTAAAACTCTCTAGGAGTTCATATGCTTGAATCTACAATTTATTTTTCACTGTCTATTTAAAGTTTTTGTCATTTACAAAAAGGGGGAGAATTGTTAAGCAACTACCCCTAAGAAAATAATTTAATTTAAGATTATTATAACTTTGTGTTTTTACTATGACAAAACCTTTAAAAGACTTTCTACAAATTAAATATACATATCATAGAAAAATAGTTTGGACAAACTCTATCTCGAAAAATTTGCTAAGTCCACAGACATCACAATCTGATTGTGGACTCCGACTCCTTTAGAATCAAAAATTTCTACGCTAGATTATCTCTAAAATTTTTTAAGTCCAGTCTATCTGACTGTCAACTCTGACTTCATACAGTCGAATACGTTAGAATCTAACTCCATTGAATCTGACTTTCTACAGTCGGATACTTCATTCTGGACTTCAACTCTCAGAATTTGAATTCTTCTATATCCGACTTCTAAAGTCGAATCCTTTGTCTGGTTCTATCTAACTCCATGAAAGTCGAATTATGACTTACAATTACTCTTCTATCCGACTTGCAAAGTTGAATGATATTACCTCAAAGCAACTTCTGATGAAGTCGAATTAGCCTATTTCTCATATTTCTATCTCCGACTCTTAGAGTCGAATCTCACTCTCTTGTCAATCCGACTTCACTAAGAAGTCTTGTACTTGTACTTTTTCTATGAAGATACTATTTTATTATCTCATGAAATATTATTTGCATATCTTTTTATCTTCCTTGATATGATTTCTATTAGAACCGACATTGACTAAATATTTTCTTTGTCTAATAAATTATTTAATATATTCTGACAAGATGAGACATATTATATTTAAAATATTCATCAAAATTTGTTTATGTTTGTATCTATAACATTTATTCAAATTGGTCTCTTGATTCATGACAGTAGTCCAGATTTCTTCCAATACAGAAGATATGTTGCATTTATTGTTTCAGGCACATGGCATCTGACAGAGGCTCACCAACCACTGTCAGAACTTGTCCATACCTTTGTTTGCAAACTGTCTGTCCATTTTTTATTAGTCTGAACAGCTATCTGTCCGAGGTTTCCATACTTTTTATTTTTCTATGACTTACCTACCTCAGAAACTATGGAGGTACCCTATCTCTTTGTCTTGTCTTTGCTACAAGATATTTATTGAAGCACGTTTTCAACATGGAGCATTCACAGTCTATTTAATTGGAAGTTGACCTCTTAGCTGTGAAGCTGCAAGCCTCGTCCAAGAAACATTGGAAAGAAGCAAAGACATAAGGACCTATGGACAACAACTTCAACCAAAAATCCATGGGATCAAGGGTCTCTCCTCAAACAGCCATATTTCTAACGGCCATTTTCAAACGGCTACACACTTCTAAAGAATATAAAAGAAGTTGAAGTTTGAAAGGAGGATACAGCTCATACAACAACAAGTGAGCTCAACACTTAGAATTTTTCAGAGACCGGCTAGTAGTTTCCATAAATAAAATTAAAAAATTCATATATGTGTCGATCATTAGTGTCATGATTAAGATTGCTTATTTGGTCATGAGTTTGGTCTATGAGTTTTCTCATTGGCAACGAGATCCCCTAACGTTGGCATTCCTTTTCAGGAAATCTCTTGACGGCCCTGCACTTGATTGGTTCTACTCCTTAGGGCCAAGAGAGGTAGAGGACTTCCACATTTTGCACAAGAAATTCCTTCAAAGATACAAAAACTGTGTCAGCCCATCTCTCTCCATCACGAATCTAGCATCAGAGAGGATGAGGCCTGACGAGGAATTTGTCCAGTTCGCTGACTGTTGGAGGTCAATGGCCACAAGATTGCAACATGTGCTCTCGGAGTCAGAGTAAATCAAACATATTATTTCCAACTCTACTATGAGGTTCAAGCACATCTTGGCCATGAATAAACTTGATACAATGGAAGAGCTCTATGAGCGGGACTTTACATCCAGGCACACTTGATGGACTCCCTAATCATAGATTTATTCAAGCAAGGTCCGAGGTACGATGGATCAATGGATGCCATCCACCTCGCCACCCATCCACTTCATATACACCCATTTACCACAACATGCCTCCACCCAGGTGCCCATTGATTCTTCCTCCTCGGACAGTTCAACCTCCAACTAGGCCATACGATGCACCAAGGAATGAAGAAGCTTCAGAGGTCTACATTGCACCTGCTTCGGCACCTGTACCCCTTTATTCGCCTCATCAACCTCCACCTCCACCATAGCCAATTGCTCAGGCTAATGCTGTCAATGAAGAACCCATCCATGAAACCACTTGGTGTTACGACAATGACCCTTCCAAGGTCATGTTTGTATGCCAGTCACCTAACACTCCCTCATTACCATCCATTATCACCAAACCCTCTATAATTATGCCTCCACCAATCATTAAACCTATCACTACACCTCTTGTTATGCCAACATCATTGGAAACCGAACCTGAGCAAGTACTCCCTATCATACCCATTACACCTCCACCAGCCATACGACCTTTCACTCCACTCACTATATCCACCCCCCATCCAACAGAGCAGGTGCAAGCAACCGACGAGCAACAAGTAAAGTCAGCAAAAGAAGGAAGCCCCAGGACCGGGCATGCCTTTCAAAATTCAAGAATATATCCCATGCATGCCGATCATTGTCAATATACCAAGCATATTCACTGAGTGGAAGTCCACCACTCCATTCTTGGCCGTTAAGAGGCCACCTGTAAATATGACAATCATCCCAGTTGCCAGCTATGTTAAACTCCAAATACTCATAGGGAAATTCTCTCTCCATACTTTCATGACCCCTCACATATTCGTTGTGAATTTTCCCACTCCAGTGAAGGGGTCAACCATTAAACTTGTTCCTACACATTCCAAAGCCAAAGCATTGGCACATTCAATTACCCAAGGGCACGTGCCCCTTTCTCTGCAAAATATAATACAATCTTTGGGCACGGTCCCTCCATTGTTGCTTCCAACTCTATCAGTGGAACTCCCCACTCTTTCCTTCGATTGCATTCCAAAGGAATTACCATTGTTGCTTGAAACTCCAACAGAAGTCAACAACTATCCATTAATCAATGAGAACCGTTCAACGCAAGTGAGAAAAGCGAGACTATCCGCCCACTTGGCAAAATACGTAAGGAAGTATATAGGGGTTAAAGAGCCAATTCCCAAGTAGAATCTCAAATGTCGGGCAAGGTTAATGTAAGGCCATGGGCCATATTGTATCACGTCCTACTCATATACTATTTTTGAAGGTGACAGAAAGATTGAGATAATACAAGCAGGGACGGTCTTGCATATACATAGAAAGTTGTAGCGGAATAATATATTACATGGGCCAATAGTTTAAAGTTAAATTATACAACAACTTAAGTGACAGAGTCTAGAAAGAAGTAAGGTTTGCTAATTTATGGATCACTCGGCGCTCAATCCCTTGGAAAGTCAGACCCATCTGAGATGCCTGAAAGGAAAGTAGGATTTATGAGCAATTGTGCCTAGTAGGAAATTACCATTTGTAATTACAATAAGTCGGACAATAGTAGGAAAGGAACAATAAGTATATCAGTCAATAAGAGGATGCAGCAAAGATATTGAAGTATAGATCGATGAAGATATCATAAAAGAATTTACCCGAAACTAAACAATAAAGAAATTCATGCCATAATACAGTTCATGGAAATGTAGACTAAATTTAGCAGTAGGTGGTGTGTATGCCAAACACCCAGTAGATCCATTCTCGATGTGTACAATTCGAATTGACCGATTCAGTGGCCAAGTTCGGGTGCTCCTCCCGGGACTGGATCGGCCCCATTGCACAGGCCTTGGTCTAGTAGAGTCCGAGGACCCGAGGTGTCACCATTTCCATTTGATCAGTCTTAATATAGTTCCGGTAGATCTTGAAGTAACATTAATATTAAAGAAAGTTCAATGTGAGAGTACAGTGATAGCAAACCAAAGTAAGGCTAGCTAGTTAGGTTGGTCCAAGTTTAAATAATATAAAGTTATATAAGAAATCTAGGAGAGAAGCAAGTTGGAACAACATGTACAAACTCAAGAGGAAACGATCGACTAGAAGGTAGGGCATGTTTGAATGTAATCCATGTATGTAATCGATGTTTGAACCAAAGTCGATGTTTGAATAGAGTCGATGTTTAAGGGAAACCGATGTTTTAACTGGAATCGATGTTGAACCAAACTTGATGTTTGAATGGAGTCGATGTTTAAGTGAAATCGATGTTTTAAACGGAATCGATCTTGAACCGAAGTCTATGTTTGAACGGAGCCAATGTTTAAGTGAAATCAATGTTTTAAATGGAATCGATGTTGAACCGAAGTCGATGTTTGAATGGAGTCGATGTTTAAGTGAAATCGATGTTTTAAATGGAATCAATGTTAAAACGAAGTCGATGTTTGAATGGAGTCAATGTTTAAGTGAAATCGATGTTTTAAATGGAATCAATGTTGAACCGAAGTCGATGTTTGAATGGAGTCGATGTTTAAGTGAAATCGATGCTTTAAATGGAATCGATGTTGAACCGAAGTCGATGTTTGAATGGAGTCGATGTTTAAGTGAAATCGATGTTTTAAATGGAATCGATGTTGAACCGAATTCGATGTTTGAATGGAGTCGATGTTTAAGTGAAATCGATGTTCTAAATGGAATCGATGTGGAACTAAAGTTGATGTTTGAATGGAGTCGATCTTTAAGTGAAATCGATGTTTTAAATGGAATCGATGTTTTAAATGAAATCGATGTTGAACCAAAGTCGATGTTTGGATGGAGTCGATATTTAAGTGAAATCGTTGTTTTAAATGGAATCGATGTTGAACCGAAGTTGATGTTTGAATGGAGACGATGTTTAAGTGAAATCGATGTTTTAAATGGAATCGATGTTATAAATGAAATTGATGTTGAACTGAAGTCGATGGTTGGATGGAGTCGATGTTTAAGTGAAATCGATGTTTTAAATGAAATTGATGTTGAACCGAAGTCGATGTTTGAATGGAGTCGATGTTTAAGTGAACTGTAATCGATGTGTTTGTATAGTAATTGATGTGGACTTTAAAAATAGTAATCGATGGAGCACTCAGTCAGTAATTGATATGCATTGAGCAACCATCGATTTAGCTTTTCAGTGCAGATCATGAAACGATAGTGCCATAGTATCTTGTATTTACAATGAAAACAGGATATTAAATATATTCATGATATCTAAGTGAATCATGAGTTTTGTTATCTCCAAAATAAAGGATAAAATAAAAGAGTGGTTCAAACGGTGGGTTTAGGGTATAATGCCAAGACTCTCTCTGACACTAACAAGTCCTTAGAGTAGTGTGTTTTGGGAACATCAATTGAAAAGGGAGAAGAGGAACGAGATTTCCTACGTTGTTCAAGAAGAGGTTGGGTTTAAGTGAGGGGTTGGGTGGTGATAAACATGTACCATGGCTCCCTTACCACTATCAAGTGTTTACGTAATGATGCTTTAGGGAACAACAATCGGGAAGAGACATGTTTTCCTACGTTGTTCCAGATGAGGTTGAGGTTTATGTGAGGGGTTGAGATGGTGATAAACATGTACCATGTCCTCTCTTGCCACTATCAAGTGTTTAGTTAATGATGCTTTAGGGAACAATAATCAGGAGGAGACATGATTTCCTACGTTAGTCAAAAGAAAAATGGGAGTAATAGGAAATAGATCAATCTACTGCTGCTACTTCTTTATCCAGCAGCTCCCAGCGCCTCCTTCCTTCTTCTTCTTCCTCAGGCTTTAGTGGAAGTAGCAACAGGAGACAAAGCAGTAGCAGCAGCAGTAGATAAAGAAGTAGCAGCAAACAAAGCAGTAGCAGCAGCAGTAGATAAAGCAGTAGCAGCAACAGTAGATAAAGCAGTAGCAGCAGACAAAGTAGTAGCAGCAGTAGTAGATAAAGTAGTAGCATTGGGCGATGGTCTGGAAGGATACTGGGGGGGTTTATATGTAGAGTTTATCTTCGAAGGGGAGAAGGTGTGCGTGAAATCGTGGCCGATGGGGGTGCAATCGCCGGAGAGATTTCACTGGCATTACACGTAGGTGGGGTTAATACGTACCCTTTAAGTAGGGTGAACAGTGTTACCACGTAATCACTGTGCCATAATTCATATATATATAATTCCATAAATTTCTTTAATATAATATAATTCTTTTTAAATCCTTTTTCTTGATGAAATTTAGTTATTTAGGTTATTAATTATGTGGTCTCATTGCGTTTAACTCTAAAGATTATTTTAGACTTGGCGGAGTGCATTATAATTTAAACTATTCAGAATGTCAACATGTATTATATAGAAATGGCCAACTATTTTTATAAATAAAATCGAGTGTCACATCTCTCCCCCACCAGAAAGAATTTGGCCCTCCAAATTCAGCTAGTATCAACTACTAACGCGAATAATAACTCTGTATATTTGCTCTTAATAGCATCTTCTAATTCCCATGTTGCTTCTTCTTGACCTCGCTGACTCCATTGAACTTTTACTAATGGCACTTCCTTATTCCGGAGTTGCTTGATTTTTTAGTCAAGGATCTGAACTGGCTTTTCTTCGTATGCCAAGTTACTTTACACTTTCAGATCTTCAAATCAATGACATGGGATGGATCATATACATATTTCGCAACATAGATACATGAAAATTATCATGTACGTTGGATAACTGAAGGGTAGAGCTATTGATAAGTCACTACTCCAACTCTTCTTAAAATCTCAAATGGTCTAATATAGCGCAGACTAAGCTTGCCTCTAACTCCGAATCTGCGGATTCCTCTTCGAGGTGATACTTTTAGAAAAACATGATCTCCTTGTTGGAATTCCAGTTCTCTTTTTCGTTGATCGGCATAACTTTTCTGGCGATCCTGAGAAGCCTTCATCCTTCCTTGGACTATCTTTACGATTTTTTATGCCTCTTGAATCATTTCTGGCCCCAGAATTTGTAGTTCATCTAGCTCTGTCCAGCAAATGGTGATCTACATTGCCTACCATACAGAGCCTTAAAATGTGCCATCTGAATGGTGCTCTGGTAGCTATTGTTGTAAGCAACCCCATGATTAGTAAGTGATTATCTAATCCTTCCCGAATTCCAGCCAAGCTCGGCACATGTCTTCTACCACTTGATTTACCTTTCAGTTTGTCCATCAATTTGGGATGAAAAGTTGTACTAAATTTCAATTTGGTCCCCAAAGCTTCCTGTAGTTCCTTTCAGAAAATGAAGTGAACCTTGCATCATGATCAGAATAATCTTTTGGAATTCCATGTAATCGAACGATCTCCTTCAAATACAATGCTGTCAGGACATTAACTGACCATTTGCACTTTATAGCCAAAAAATGAGCTGATTTGGTGAGTCGATCGATTATTACCAATATTGCATCATATCCTCCACGAGTCTTGGGTAATCCTGTAATAAAATCCATGCCCACGCTATCCCATTTCCACTCAGGTACCTCCAGAGGGTTTAATTTTCCTGTCAATTTCTGGTGTTCAACCTTAATCTTTTAGCAGGTCAGACACTTTGCTATGAAACTTGCAATGTCTTTCTTCATGTTACACCACCAAAAGTTTTTCATGAGATCCTGGTACATCTTCACAGTTCCAGGGTGAATAGTATAATAAGTTCGATGTGCTTCTTCCAATATTTGCTTCTTGATCTCTGAATCATCTGGCACACACAATCTTGACCGAAATCGAAGGTTCGCTTGAGTGTCAACACAAAAATCTGGTTTAGAATTCAAATTCTCCCTGATTTCAATCAATGCAGGATCATTGTCTTGTTGTGTTCTAATTTGCATCAAAGGGTCAGATTGGACTCTCAGATTTATTATCATGACCTTATCTTCCTGTGGTTTGGCTTCTAGATTTAGTGTAGAGAATTCCTCCAAAGGCCTCCAATCTTTAACCATTAAACATGCCATTTAAGCCACAGGGTATCTACTGAGAGCATCTGCAATAGTGTTGCCCTTTCCTAGGTGGTGTTCAATTTTAAAGTCATAATCCTTGACGAATTCCAAACATCTTCTTTGCCTCATGTTCAATTATTTTTGTGAAAACAGATACTTCAAACTCTGGTGATCGGAATATACAATGAATTGACTGCCATAAAGATAATGCCTCCACAGCTTCAGAGTAAAAATTACTACAGCAAGTTCCTGTTGGATCGAGATGGCACTAATGATGTCCTAGAGGGGGGTGAATAGGACTTCTTGTGCTTTTTAAAAATTTTATCTAAAATTAAACATCACTAAATAAATCTGTTAGAATTTAGTGTAGTGTGTGATTCAGTGTAAATTGGCGGAAACAATCACACAAGTGCACAAATAGATTTATCATGGTTCGGCCCTTCCACATGGAAGTCCTACATCCTTCCTCAGCCAACCACTTGAGATTTCACTAACTGCCAATAACTTGGCCTTCTCTCACCCTTGAGAGGAATTACAAGCCCACTTGCTCCCAAGCAAGTCTTCCCTTACCAGGGTTACAACACTACCTTCAGTAAGGTCTTCCCTACACAAGAGGGGAACAGCAGGAACATCCTCCTGCAGGAATTACACAGGAAGAGAATGTAAAGATTCTTGTGTGTTTGCCTCAAGAATGAGCAAACACACTAATTCTGAAAGGATAAAAGATAAGAGTTGCAACTAAAATCCTTTCTGAACAAGCAAGGTGGATAGAAAAATAACTGAGTACAATTGCCACCCAAAAACAAGACTTTTGTGAGCATGGTAGAGCTTGGAGAGTTTTTCTGAAAGTGGAGCTCTCAATCTTGTAGCTTGGAAGAAGGCTTGTCAACCAGTCACGTTTCAGAAAAAGGCAACAAGTATTTCTTAAAATGAAATAAGGAAATTGCTGGGAAATACAGATGTTCAAAATTGCAACGTACTTACCCGACGCATTTCAAAATTTTCTTTTGGTCATCAATCGATGTTGTTCACCAATCAGAATAAGACTGGGCATCGATATGTAAATCACGTCGGACCCAGCCGTCGGATATTAGACCATCGATATGCAAACCATCAATTGATACTAACTTCAATAGGAACAAGCACCAGTCGGAATAAGAAACACGACGACAAGGATCGTCGCGAATCAGTGTTCAGCAATCGTGTTGTACACAACGATATAAATCGCGACGTTTGACACGAGGCGTTTAAGATCAATCGATTGTTGGTTTTGGCAATCGATTTTTGGGTCACCAATCAATGGAGAATTGTGATGGTGTAACCCAACATGTTTAAGATCAATCGATTACTGGTTAGCAATCGATGTGAATCGCGACAGTTTAACCTGACACAATTTAATTGTTCTCGATGTGAAACGCGACCACTGTGTCCGTCACGAATTAGACTTTCCTGCCCAATCATCCAGGAAGCTAGGAAATATAGGGGAAGCACCAGGAAATAGGGGAAGAGGGGGAGACCCTAAATGATGGGGAAAAACACTCTCACAAGGCAAAAGGGGAGCCATTTGTGGCATTATGGGTAATTTGAAATTTACCTGTGATGGTGTCAATTTTAGCATTTCTATAATGACATCTACAAAACGGCCTTCAGGAGCAGGTATGGACATTATGAATTCATCGTTTTGCCTTTTGGTCTAACCAATACTCTTGCAGTTTTTATATAACTTATGAACAACATTTACCAGCCATACGTTGATAAGTTCGTGGTCGTCTTCATTGATGATATCCTCACATATTCTAAGACCAAATAAGAACATGAAGAACATCTGAAGATAGCTCTACAAATCTTGCACAACAATCAGCTTTATGCTAAATTAAGCAAGTGCGAGTTTTGGCTCGAAGAAGTGTCCTTTTTGGGCCAAGTCATCTCTAAAGATGGTATATCTATTGATCCCTCCAAGGTTGAAGTTGTACTTAACTGGGAGAGATCAACCAATGTTACAGAGATTAAAAGTTTTGACTGGTTGGCTATTATAGGCGGTTCATAAAAGACTTCTCCAAAATTGTTGTACCCCTCACTCGGCTTCCGCGAAAGGAGAACCCTTATGTCTGGAGAAAGGAGTATGAGAAATTTTTCCAAACATTAAAAGAATGTTTAACATCTACACCTGTTCTTACTCTGCCAATTGAAGGAGAAGGTTTCTTAGTCTACATCGATGCTTCAGGAATTGGTTTAGGCTGTGTGCTTATGTAGAATGATCAAGTTATTGCATATTCTTCAAGATAATTGAAGACTCATGAGGTCAACTATTCTGTATATGATCTAAATTTGGCCGTTGTAGTCTATGCTCTCAAGATCTTGAGACACTATCTTTATGGTGAACAATTCACTGTCTATTCAGATCACAAAGCTGAAGTACCTGTTCTCTCAAAATTTGTTCAATATGAGACAAAGAAGATGGCTAGAATATTTAAAAGACTTTGACTTCAACATTCAATACCATCTAGACAAAGGTAATGTTGTGGCTGACGCTCTTAGCAAAAAGCCTATGACATCTTTATCTAGTCCAGTTCTTGGCGAGATGCAAGTGTTAGAACAATTCGTCAGATTAGACTTGAATATTGAACAGAGAAATGATCGTGTCTTGAGGAAATCAAAGCTCGACAAGACAACGACCCATTCCTGGTGCGTGTTAAGGAGGCTTTAGCAGAAAAACCAAACTTTGCCCTGATTGAGGATGGAAGACTAGTATTCCAAGAAAGAACATGTGTACCTGACAACGAAGACCTTAAAAAGAAGCTAATGGATGAAGCTCATAAGACCAAATACGCTATCCATCCTTGTGCTATCAAGAGGTATCAAGACATGAAAAGAACATTCTCGTGGCCCAACATGAAGCGAGAAGTAGCTGAACACACTGCACATTGTCTTACTTGTCAACAAGTGAAGGCAGAACACCGATGTCTTGCAAGTGTACTCAGACCCCTGGAGATCCCAAAATGGAAGTGGGAGAGTATTAGCATGGACTTCATCATGGGTTTACCCAGAATTCGTGGTGGACTCGGAGCCATATGGGTCATTGTCGATTGACTAAGTCTGCACACTTTCTACTAATCAAAAGTAAGTGGTCCGTAGAGGTGTTAGCTGCTCTTTATGTGAAAAAGATAGTAAGGCTACATGGAGTTCCATCATCATAGTCTCAGATCGTGACCCGAGGTTTATCTCTCATTTTTGAAAAGGACTGCAAACTGCACTAGGTACTAAACTAAAATTTAGCACTACTTTTCATCCACAAATAGACAGACAAACAAAGAGAGCTAACCAGATTGTGGAAGACATGTTAAGAGCTTGCATAATAAACTTTGAAGGTTACTAGAACAAACAATTGCCGCTAATGGAATTCACATACGATAATAGCTACCAAGCTAGCATCATGATGGCTCCATTTGAAGCACTATATGGAAGAAGTTTTAGATCACCGGCATGTTGGACTAAAGTTGGTGAACAACAATGGTTAGGTCCAGGCATGGTCTAAGATACAACCAAGGATATCCAAGTCATAAGAGATCGACTCAAGATCGCTCAATCCAGACAAAAGAGCTATGCTGACGAGAGAAGGAGAGATCTAGAATTTCAAGTGGAAGATCATGTACTCTTGAAGGTGTCTCCTACTCATGGAATTCAAAGATCCGGAGTCAAAGGAAACCTAAGTCCAAGATTCATTGGCTCTTTTGAAGTGCTCGCAAGGGTTGGTAAAGTCGCATACCAATTGGCAATCACTCCAAGAAAAAGCAACTATAGTGACCGATTTTGTAATGATTTGATCAGTCACTATGCGGTCGCAAATAGCGACTGAATAGAGAGTACTATAATTAGTCACATACTTGCGACCAATTAGCGACCGAATTAATTTCGGTCGCTACTATTCAGCGATCGAACTTAATGCGGTCACTAATTAGTTGTAGATTGCGACCGGTGTTTTTCAGTTGCTATTCAGTCGATGTGGCCTTAACCTCACCTTGTTTTCTCTCACACCAGACACTCCCACAAAAACTGTCGATGCCTTACCTTGCTCTCCGGTGGAAGCTCTATCGAGGATGTTGCTGTCGTCGTTGCCCCCGCCCTTCTCGCCGTCGCCGCCTCTGTGGACATTACCACCGCCTATTCCCGCCGCCACCTCCACCGCATCTGGCCATCTCTATCGCCCAACCTCCCATCGATAGCCTGTCGTTGCCAGTAAACCCCTCTCTCCCTCCCTGTCTCTCTCTCTGCGCCCTGCCTATCCCCCAGTCATGCGCCCCCCCATCCGCCCATCCCCCCATCCCTCCTCCCCCCCCCCCCCCCCCATGCATGTGCTCTTGTGCAGCCCCTTCCCCCTCCATCTATCGCTCATCCTTTCTAACCTCTCTTGGCTATGCTCCGTCTTTCTCTGTTATTGGTGCCGCCCCATCGCCACCTGACTAGCTGCGGAGGCAACTCGACTAGCTGCCAGCTGTAGTGACGAGGGACAGTGGTGTCGAGGGTGCACGAGAGGGATAAAAGAGAAAGTGGTCATTGCTGGTGCTTCCTCCTTCTGCCTGCCTCTCTGCATCCATTCTTTCCATGGACTTACCTGTGACTTCTGATTGAGCTATCTACATCTCTTTTTCCAATCGATTTAACCTCTACCAATCCAAGTATTTGGAACATGAAATTGAGAGGGAAAGCACCTCTTCCAGAGCACGTCACCATGGGAGGAGAGGAGTGTAGAGGAAGAAGGCTGGGAGCAGTAGCAGCACCGGGCTCCATGGTGGTGGCGGTCCTCATCCGGTCATGAGTAGTGGCCTTGGTGGTGGCTATTGTGATGGCTGTGGTGATGGGACCTACCGTTGTGGTGGTTGGGGTAGAGGATGGGGTCTCGTGCCTGCGCGAGGTGAAGGACGTGTTGTCCGACCCGCAAGGGAAACTGGACTCGTCCTAAATCACAAAAGGAGTTTCCTAGGCAGGGAATTTGTAGTTCTTTAGATGTAACACCCCAAAATTTTATTTATTGGAAATTTAAAAAATTTGAAGATTTTGATTGTTAAACATAACCACTTTTATGATATGTAATTAACTTTAATTTATGATTAATTTGTACTAATAAATGTTATTCCAATGTCATACTCAGAGGTGCGCACTTCGACAGGGCGACACCGAAATTTTATAATGAAATTGAAATCTGAAAATAACATAATTTCCAGAAAAATGTGTTGATACTAGACATGTAAATATCCGGAATTATTGACGTGCGGATTTCAAGATTAAGTCGACGCAAAGATTTTTCGGGTAATTTTTGCTGGGTGAAAAATAAATTCTAAAAATTAAAATAAAATTACCATAATTTGTAAAATATTTTAATTAGCTTATGATTGAAATTTCAACTTGAATGGACACCATTTAGGTATAAACGTTTAGGGTCAAATGGACCAGCTGATTTATAACCCATTTATGTAACCCATTTCTTTGAATAAACTTTGCTTACGTATTATGAGCTATGTAAGCTCATTTCACATGGGTTTGAAGGGCTACACGTTTTACCATATGTGTAAGCCATGGGAATCATGCGTGGTAAACATGACTTGGTGGTGGTAAAAGGGTTTTTACGGCTCCACATGTTTGGCTACATGCCAAACATGCATGGAACCTGAGAGTTTATATAAACTCTCCCTTCGCCCTTCGTGTGAGATTTTCCCCCCACTTGTCCAGTCTTGTTGTTGTTGCTACTGCTGCTGTTGTGTACCTGTAGCTGCTGACCTGCTCCAACTGAAGCGGCTGCTGCTACTTCATCCTTTACACCTGCCGTGGCTGCCACAGCAAGTCTTTTTTCTTCTTGCTACTGTTAGTTTCTTTGTTGGAGAGGAGAGGAGAAGGACCTTTGTCTTCCTTAAGTTAGATAGGACTCTTTCTTCTTGTCTCCTTCCCTTGCTAAGAACTTCATGTTTAAGTGTGCATTACGTTCACACTAAGACTTGGGTTCTTAAATGTCCTTTGAAGTGTTATTCTCATCCTTTGTAATCATGTGTAGCTAGTGCTCATGTTAAGTCCAAGCCTACATGTGAAAATCTTCTTATTAGATGTAAGGAATTGTTGTTTGGAGGAGTTGTATTCCCAGTTATCATGTTGTCGTAAGTTTCATGCCATTGTGTCGTGAAGAATGTACTTCCATTGTCTACTGTTTCCTTCCTATAAAGTGGTGTTTATAAGTGTAAACTAGACCCATTTGGTGTTGTTAACCATGCTTAGAATCATAGGAACACTTAGATGAGTATTCTGAGATGTTGCACAACCATTTTTGGAAATTTAGACTGCATCTGTCGATAGCTAGAACCCACCTGTCGATAGGGTTCATGCTTCTAGAACCAAGATAATACAGAACACCAGTAGCTGTCGACAGACAGTCTTCATCTGTCGACAGATGGCCTCATCTGTCGATAGCCATCTTTGGCCTGTCGATAGGCAATGGCCAGATTCCAGAAACCTAGTTCTGGAAGGCAGTGGCTGTCGACAGCCACTCTCTCGCTGTCGACATACACTGTCCTACCATGTTTTCCAGCACCACTTCATGTCCAATCCTCAGGTGACTCACCATACTATTAACCCTATAAGTTGTTTCTCTCATTTTCTTGGATTCCAACTACTGTATCACTAAGAAGGACTATTCAAATGTCATTCATATTCCATTATGGATTGTTCATGAATACCCCAAGTATACTTGCTCCCTACATAGCTACAATCTTCTGAAGTCATTAGCTTTGACTTCCAATCCTTCATTACTAGTGAGATCTTGAGTACATGTGTATCCCCATTTGAACCATTTACAAAAATGAACTGTGATGACAATTATTGGGTCTTTGGACTCAAATGAGATATATACCAGCGCAAGTAGGGCTGGTCCAGTCCCGGGAGGAGCACCCGAATTCGTTTAGTGGTCGTACGGAACGATAAAGGATATGTGGATGTTTGGCATTGCATCAATACTAGCTTGATTAGTCATCATGTTATTTTATCATGAACTAGATATGTATTTGAACCAGAACGTGGTTGTTATTCTGAATTCTTGACCATGTAATCTTAATTCAGTATTCCTGTTTCACAATTCTTATCTATTTAACATGGTCATCTAGTCGTTTTTGATATTCAGCATTGATAATAGTTAAATTTCTTATTCTGTCCTTGGTTATCTTAATTTTTTTTTATTAGAAGATTGAATCCTACTGGGCTAGTTAGCTCATCAAATCCTACTTTTCTAGGTGATTAAGACGAGTGTAATACTTAAGGGGGGGTGTGCTGAGTAGGACAACCAATCCTCATAAATCCAACATCTTTACTTTCCTTTAGTACTGTAGGAATAGAATGTAATTAAGTTTTCTTTTTCTTACTCCTCTTATGGATAGTACTGAGGAGAAATATGTAATTAACCTTCCGCTATGACAATGTTAGATGAATAAAACATAAGTTCTATTTCTTGAGTCTGTTTTCTATCATTCCCGGTAAATAGACGTTTATTAAGACATGACATTAGAAATCAATGTCGACTCTGAAATCATATTTCTTGTTGATGCAACTTATAAAAACAACCTAGTTGTTTTAGGACTGATTCTTATTGAACAGAATAGGAAATTTTCAAAATATAGATCTTCCATTTTTTTTGCGAACTCCCCACCTGAAGTAGATGCTCTTGCTTTACTGAAAGTCATCAATAGGGGGGAAATGCCCATATCTTCAGTGATGCTAGAAACATTATCCAGGAAATTTCTCTCCCCAAGAGTAATATTTGGAGGTGTAGTAGTGGATGAATGTAAAACATACTTGCTCCATCTATGCTCTCAAGAGGGAGAATTCACTATATACCACCCAATGTGCTTATAGCCATCTATCTGTTAAACCTCTTCTTCAACGATGAATGAACTTTTACATTGTTCAAAAAAAAAAATTAGAGAGAGAGATCTATTATATTACATTTGTTCAAATAAGCCCTTGTTGGCAGCCTTCCCCAAACCATTTCCATAATAACTTTTGATTCTAGGTGGAGTGGGCCAATTCCAAATCTTTGTCCAGAAATATTTAGAGTCACTCCCAACCCCCAGTTTCAATTTCCTGATACGATCATATGCATTTTTGGTGGTGAATCTTCCATACTTTCCAGGTAGCCAAATCCTTTTATCCTCCAGACTCCCACTTACTATTAGTATCCTTAGAATCTCCATCACAACTAACATGGGTAAAACTTCTTTTAGTTTATTTAGGTTCCATCCCTCTTTGTCCAGAAACATCTCTAATTTCACATCTTCCTTCAACAGCTCAGAATTAAACTCTAACGATGTAAATATTCTAGCTGTGTCATTGCTATATTTGATTTCTGCTCTTATGAATGTGTTGGATGTTAAAACAAAATCCATGTTTTCATCGTCTACATGTATTACCAATTTCACATGTTACTGGTGTTTTTTCTAAGTTTGCTTTCTAGCTTTATTGTTGAATATGTTTTCTAGCTTTATTATTGAACGGTCATCAGCACAAAGTCAATCTTACTTATTTTATGTGCTTGTTGATATGCATATAGTTTTTAGAATACCTATTTTTGTGTTTTTAGAATGTGTTATTATCTTGTCAATATTTAATTAGTTGGGTGTTGTATGTGAGCTGAGATCCGTGGATGCAACCTAACATTGCACACATCTTAGGAGAGTGTGTTAAGCCCATGTCAATCAACCTACCAGTTCAAGACTGTGGGATTGATGTACATGTTCTCATTTTGAATGATGAAAATATGTATATCTAACTCAAAGTCTTGAATTGTTTCATTTGGATAGTCTATGAATGTTTGATCGCACTTAGGTGGTTAATTACTATATGTGTTTGTGTTGTTTGTTAAAAATTTCGGTTGTGTCATCTTATTCCTCTCTGATATACCTTTATTGATTTTGATTATTTTCCTAACCACTTACTAGTAAGTGTTTAAGAAATTTCTTAATCAATAAATATTTTGTGGTATATCAGAGAGGTGTGGGGAGATGTTGCCAAAAATTTTAGTAAATAACACAACACATATAGTAATTAATCGTGCGATCAAACCTTCACATATGGGTTAAAAAATGAAAATCTAAATAATATTTCCTTCCTATTTAAAATGATAGAGATGGACGATGTGAGGAAAGGGTTGGACCTTGTTTTTGTTAAACATGTTAAAGTTTTGTGTGTTAAAATTTAATTCGCATGGGGAAAATGTCTGAAGATCGTTCATGGATGTACCGTAGAGTAGTTGATCAGGTGGTGTCTATGAAATTTAAAAAAAGAATTGAGAGATTCATTCAGTTTGCATTGAGAAATCCTATTGAAGCTGTAGATTGTGAGGTCGTATCTGATGTCCTTGTGTAGTCTGTAAGAACTTGTAGTGGCTTACAACATGGGATGTACAACATCATTATACAGAAAGGGATTTGTTAAAGATTATACAAACTGGACATGTCATGGTGTAACATTGTGGTCCTACGAGCCTGTCAATGTTGGAAGTGGAAGTTCATACGTTGATATGGTCATAGATGCTGCTGGTCTAGGATTCAATGTTCATGAGGAGCATGTACACACTGATGAACCGCCAAACAAGACAGTTAAAAGATTTTATCAGGTACTGAAGGATGCTAATGAGCCATTATGGAATGGATGTCAAAATCACTCTGCGGTCTTATAGTTATTAAACTTGAAATCTGAATTTCACATCAGTGAGATTTATTTTGATTGTTTGTTGCTCATTATAAAAAGTATGTTGCCACAAGATGAGAAGTTGTCTGAAAAATTTTACCGTGCAAAGAAGATGGTCAATGACTTAGGGCTTGGATATGAGAAAATATGTAGCAACCCGCTATTTTTAAATAAATAAATAAATAGAAATATTAAGGAAATATGATTTAATTAAAACCCAATAAGCATAAATAAGTGATGGGCTTTAATAAATAGTTCATATAAAAGTTACCATGCCAAAATAATAGTTTTAAAAGATAGAATAAAAGAAAATACTATAAAATTTGTAATTCTATTATTTTCTAATTAAAAAAAGACAAGTAAATCACTAATATGACTCATATATATCTAAAATAGGCTCCTAAACCTACCCTAACTTGCTAGCCACGAAATTTGAGTCCCATCATAACCCAATTAGGAGGATTAATGCTAGGAAAGCTAGATAAATATGGTAATTCGTAGTTAAAGGAATGTTAGAGTTGTGTTAGGAATTAACAATGCTAGATGCATAAATACACCCCTAAACCCTTCATGATCGACCCTATTGCTCTGTTGTGACTTCTTGGATGTGGAGTAGAGGCCATAGGAGGAGGAAATCTTAGGGAGAAGGCTCCTGGAAGATCTACAAGTTAGCTCTTTATGTTTATAACCATAGGAGTTTACATCGTCCAAAGGTAGGTGTTCTCGGGCTAAAGATAAACAAATAATATACCATGTTAAAGCTCTTCATGTCTAGTTTCACATGCACCTATTTTGCCTAATTTTTATCAAGCATGCTTCGAGTATTAAGCGTTTTCCAAGCATCAAGTAAGATTAGGGTTTTTAGTATTCATATCATGTTTCACACATCTCGCGACCAAATTGAGTCAACCCAAAAGCATAGTTCTCTTCTACTCATCATCCTCTACAACTTTCATGTTCAAAGTTTTGTCCAAAGAGCCCTAGATCTCGAGTTATAGGCCTTACATGCATGACTATGTTGTTTTTTCACAGTTCTCGGTTTGAGCCCTAAACCGCAACCACTCCAGATGTCGCAATTTAGAGACTAGTATCGCGATAGACCAGACCGTCGTGATTACTTAAAGGCGATAGCATAGACTGTCACATTTTAGTTTTGTTCTGATAGGATCCAATTGTATTAAACTATGTGCCACTTAGTTTTCAGTGTCTGTCTGATACGCGATTGTACATGGCATCGTGATTTGACTTGTTTTTTTCCCTTGGGATTTGTGTTTATTTCAAATTTAAAGAAGTTTCATGAACGTGTCGAACTTGTACTTCGTGTTCCTGAGTCACCAATCGATACCTTGTACCAATTGCCATGAATGCGACCTTGCATCCCGTCATGATTCTGTGTCATCAATCGATATCCTATTTTGATTGCCCTTAATGCGACTGTGGACCCCATCGCGTTTAGGTAGCCACTAGTCGATACATCCCTACTGATTGCCTTTAATGCATCATACCTTGTCGTCACATTTTTGGTCAGTAATCCATTGTTTAAAACGCGACTGTTACCCTCGTCGTGATTTTACTGTGTTTTCCAACAACCCTAATATTCAATTAAAATTTGTTATTTATGTTATACAATCATGATTAAACATCTGTAATGTTGTATGACGAACATTAACATCATGTTAATCAAATTTTTAATAATATTCACATGATTTTCTTCTTCAAAAGATATGTTCACGACTCTCATATGCTCTCTTGATTTCTCTTACATGCCCACACAAAATATTGAATTTTGCCATGAGACCATGCAGAAAATACCTCAATAATATATCTGGTAATTAAATCAATAATTGTATATCATTACCCTATTTTAATAATGGACTTGTCTTCTTTTCTTGCATTGTTTTGGAACACCGTTACCGACGCTCCACTGTTCTAGAATTCCTCTAAGGATGTCGAGCAACTTGTTTCTTTACACATTACTCTCTTGACAAGTTTGAACCTCTCTGTTGGACATTCCATTCTGTCAAAGTAGGAACCCTTTGTTAAGACCTCCGTAAGACTCCGTACCCTGTGGATACCCTCATGGAGACTGAGCTGGTTGTACCATCAATACCTATAACACCCTTAGGATCAGCATGATCCAAACGGCTTTAGATATTCTCTCTTACCTTGATATCACACCGAACCTCTGCACTATGTTTGTAGCACGACCAACGGGTGGTTAGTGAATTCCACCTGACTGCTAGCACCAATCATGTGTTGTGCAACTGTTACTATTGCTTGTTTTAACATTGTGTTATGTGGATTGACCTATAGTTCTCATCTATACTCTATTCGCTCATCTATTCACATTCTCTCTACACTCTTGTATATTCTTTAGTAACTCTTCTCTATTCTTGGTACTCTCTATGGCCATTTGACTGATTATCTAAAGATAAACAACATGACTAATGCTTGGCAATATAAAAGGGGCCTGGTCTGATCCTAGGAGGTGTGCCCAAAAGTGATATTTGTCCACTGGAGTTAATTGACCAGAGTGTTTGGCATTACACTCAAGTGCTATCTATCTTGACTATCTAATGACAATTAAAGTGATATACTATACTCGACTCGTTGTGCTATCATGAACTTTATTGTGGTATTTGTACTATGGCCATCCTGCTCTCTTTGCTATACTTGACATGTGTGCTATTGAATCATGCTATTGTGCTATCCCTTGCTCAAAATTACTTGTCTCTCTCTCGCTATCACTAGTTACTCTACTCTTTAATACATTAATCATGTAAAGCATGCCTGACTATGAGATGTAAGTCCTACTGGGCGTTATCACTCACCCTGTGTTATCTGACATGTGTTCTTAGGTGAGATCAAGGAAGACATCGACACTCATGAGGATGGCGATGACCAGGAGTGATCTAAGAGTGCCTGGCATACTAGTGTCATATTAGAGTCTTATTTTAGTCATTTATTTTTATTCAATGTAATGATGCCATTTGGGTCCTAAGTAATGGCTCTGAATTAGTGGTTGTAATAGACATTAGTGGAATTTATCAATGAAATACCTTTGATTTAGTGTTAATCAATTTTCTAATGATTTGATGTCTATTATACGATCTATATTCTCTTACTTACAACTGCCTCACATTCCGATATTCCGCGTCGGGACATGACAAAATAAGTGCATGCCCTAATCATTTCATGCTATAATATAAAGAGGATAAAAATAAGGTATCATGTTCCATGTGTGGTCATGATAGATTCAAGCCTAAGAAAGGGGACAATTTAAAGCAAGAAGACATATCATACACGTCATTGCAGTATTTCCCCTCACACCGGGACTGTAGAGAATGTATATGTCATCAAAGATAGCTCAACATATAAGATGGCATGCGGAAAGAGTATGTCGTGAATAGAATGTAATCAGTCATCTTGCAGATGTCGAAGCTTGGAGTCACTTCAATCGTGCTCACCCTAGTTTCTCAAAAGAGTCGCATAATGTGAGGCCGGGTTTATATACTGATGGTTTCAATCCATTTAGAGGTTCTGTGACTTCTTACTCCAACTGGCCAGTTTTCTAACACCATACAACCTTCCGCCGAACATGTGCATGAAACGAGAGCATTTATTTCTATCCTTATTGATCCCTAGTCCAAAACATCTTGGAAAAAAACTAGACATATATCTTAAGCCATTGATTGATGAGTTGAAATTGTTATAGACTCATAGGGGTTACTACCTATGATGCATCTAGAAAGCAAAATTCCACTATGAAGGCTGCATTGATGTGGATAATAAGTGACTTTTCTATATATAGAATATTATTTGGCTGGAGCACCCATGGAATACTAGCATGTCCTTACTGTATGGATAGTACCAAATCATTTGTACTTCAGCATGGTGACAAGTCATGCTGGTTTAATTGTCATCGACGATTTCTACCAAGGGACTATCCTATTAGAAGGCAAAAAGATGTATTCTTAAAGGACAAATTGAATTGGAAGAAGCTGATTTTGAACGGTTGTTTGGTCCACATGTAGAGGCAAGGGTACGGAACTTACTAAATATAGCACAATTGTCGAGCAGCATAAGACAACTCCCTGGATTTGGGAAGAATCACAACTGGGTCAAAAAAAATATTTTCTGAGAATTGCGTTATTGGTCAACTCTTCTTATACGACATAACCTCGACTTCATGCATGTTGTGAAGAATGTCTTTGATAATGTGTTCAACACCATTATGGACATAAAAGGCAAAACAAAGGATAATATGTATGATCATTTAGACTTGAAAATACTTTGTAAATGTCCAGCACTGGAACTTCTTAATAGAAATGATGATGAGTCCATCTCCATGTAATTTATTATTAATTATATGTATTTTTGGTGATCAACAAAACCATGAAAAGTATTTTGTAACAACATTTTCTGATGTTTATCCACAAGCAATAATTCAAGCAAAATATGTAAGTTGTCTACACACACTGCTATTTGAAGTTCAATGCATATGTTTTGTCTAAGTACACATCGATTTCTTTGATAGAACAATGATTTCAGTCTTACAACGACTTCATAGAAAAATCAATTTTGTTTCACTTAAACAACAACTTGGTTGTTACAACGATTTACAACAATGATTTGGTTGGTACAACGGTTTTGTCTCACTTAAACAATGATTTGGTTGTTTCATCGACAATGCTTCACTTAAACAACGATTTGGTTGCTACATCAACTTTGCTTTACTTAAACATCGATTTTGGTAGAACAACGACTTCATGTCTACAACGACTTCACTGAAACAACGATTTTATCTCTACAATGACTTCACTTAAACAACGACTTCATGCTTATATCGACTTCGTTTCAAACAACAATTTCATCAGCACATTGACTTCAGTTAAACAACGATTTTGTGCAGAACATCGATTTCATTAATACATGGATTATGCTCACATAGACTTGATTTCAACATGGATTACAGTCTCACTTGACTTATGATTATATCATTGATTTAATATCAACATCGACTCTCTCTGGGTACAACCTGTCTAATTACATCAACCCTCTATTAATGACTATATCTTAGACAGCTGTCAAACATTCTCGTTTAAATCTTCTTTAAACATTCTTTAGTTCCATTCCACATGATATTCAAATGCATTTCAAATCTTTGTGGATTTCAAGTTTTCCCATGAAAGCATGTTGTATCCCATGTTCTCTAACATTTATTGTGACCGTACAAACCTCGGCACGATATATCTTTCACCTATCTTGCCTATAACACACAAAGTCACAATGACAGAATGGCATTTCCCTTCTGGTGTATCTTCATACAGCACAACTACTAATGTTGACTGATAGTTTAGACAAAGATAAGTTGTTTAGGTGTCAGCATTTATTGTGTGCAGGGTTTCCAGTGGAAACGCACATCTCAAAGATTGACCTGTCAACCTGACAAGAGGATAGAAGATTCAGACAATCTTTCCTTGAGTATGTGTGTCTATCCGAGCATTAATGGTTGTAGACTCACTTGCTCTTTCCTTCGAACCAGACACTCCAACGTGCATGAAGATGTGAGACAACGGACATTTCAATGGATACTTCAACGGTCAAATGGTTTCAAAGAAGATAAAAGAAGACTGGTGACTCCAAGCACAAACCAACTCTTTCAACCTTTGAGAAGCTTGAACATCTCAGTCACCTATAGAAGAAAGAGGGCTAGCTCATCCATTCCAACTTTGTGTAGCTCCTTGCTCTCTATAGAATATTACATTGCCTTTGAGAGCTTGCGTTGATCTGAGAGAGAGAATCCATTTGTGATAATTTTGTGTCTCTCAGACTTCACCTCAGATTAAGCAGTGGCTATAAGCTTGGTCTTGGGGCCTTTCTCTTTTAACTTATTTTTCTGTGAGTATTCCTCTTCGGGTGTGAAGAGAAGACCTGTTGCATCAGGTGGAGCAATCCCTCTTCTGGTAGAGAAGAGAAGGCCAGCTGTTGCTAGATGTGTAAGTGTCCTTAAGGGGGACTGTACCCTTGGTTAGTGGAATCCCAAGTAGTTGCTTGGGGACTGGACATAGGACTCTTTAGGATAGGAGATCCGAACCAGGATAAAATTTCTTGTTGTCCATGTGATTGTTCTCTTTGTTTTGATTAACACTAACTCTAACCATCAATCTTAGTGTTGTCTATAAAGTGTGTTTATTTACAATAATTATTAGAAGAAGAATTTTAGCAATCCATTCACCCCCCTCTGGGCTTGCTATCTGGGCAACAAGTGGTATCAGAGACAAGCCTCTTAAAGTTGGTAGATCTCATGATCTGAAGAGCAAAGATAAATGGAAGCTCAGTCCATTTAACAGACCTCAAAGATAAATGGTTTCTCAAAGATTGACCTACCTGACAAGAGCAGAATGTCAGTCCGTTAACAGACCTCCTCCATTCGACGGTGAAGATTACAACTACTGGAAGACACAGATGGAGTTCTTCCTTCAAGGTCTCGATTTCCAACTTTGGTCAATTGTTAAAGAAGGAGACCTCTTGATAACCAACAGTAAAGACAAATGGACAGACGAAGACAAGAAGAAAATATCTCAAAACAGCAAAGCTAAAAGTATACTGTGTTGTGCGCTCAATAAGAAGAATTCAACAGGATCTCAGCCCGCAAGTTAGCTATAGAAATGTGGGAAAAGCTGAGACTCACATATGAAGGAACTGAAAAAGTAAAGGAAACAAGAATAGATATTCTGGTAGCTCAACATGAAAGATTTTAAATGCAGACTGGAGAGTCCATCTCTCAAATGTACAGTAGATTCACAGACATCACCAATGATTTGGCTGGGCTTGGAAAAACGTATGAAATTGGAGACATGGTAAGGAAAATACTAAGATCCTTACCAACCACATGGACTCCAAAAGTAATAGCCATAGAAGAAGCCAACGATCGTAGGAGAATGTCACATGAAAAACTCATTGGGTCTTTGATGGCTCATGAGATAAATATGGAAAGGCTGGGAGAATCCTCCAGCAAGAAGAATCACAGCAATGCTCTCAGACCACAGAAGACACATCTGATGGCGAATCAGAAAGTGACAAAAGCAATGAAAGCAGTGAAGATGAAGAAGCCTTTCTCTTCAGAAGACTGCAGTACATTCTAGCTAAAAAGAAATACCAGTCAGAAAGAATATATTTCAAGAAAGGTAGAGAGTTCAAAAGATCTGAAGGCAAAGAAGTCAAGAGATCTGAACCGATATGCTACGAGTGCAAGAAGCCTGGACACATCAATGTTGAGTGTCCAAAACTAAAGAAAACATAATTCAAGAAGAAGGAAAACATGAAGAAATTCAAGAAGTATAACAAGAAAGCCATGACTGCTGCATGGAACAACGAATGTGACTCAGACAGTGAGTCAAGCTCAGGCGAAGAAGAAGAAGAAAAGGCCAACCTGGCCTTCATGGCAAATATTGATGATAAGGTAACTTCTGACTCATCCTTCACTTCTTGCAATGAATTGGAATTGGATAGTTTAGAAGATACTTTTAATGAATTATATAGTAAATATGAAGATGTCTGTAAACAGTTAAAAATAACTAAGAAAAATTATGCTTGTCTCGAAATAACAAACTCAGATCTAAAATCTGAAACTTAACAGTTAGAAAAACAATCTCTGAATTAAAAGAAGAATGAACTACTATGTGAAGATATAAAGTAAAAATGAAAGATATCAAACTTAGAAAATCAGGAAACTATAAGCAAACTTAAAAATGAAATTAACACACTAACAAAAGATAATGAATATTTATCAGCCACAATTGAAAAATTCACAAATGGAAAATCTTCCTTAATATTGAAAGGAGCAAGAAGATCAGGTAGAAAAAAATATGGCTTAGGATATATCCCACCATACAATGAAGAAACTATAATTCATTCTAAAATCTATCCAACACCAAAATCGTAGCTGAACAAAACCTCAACTATAAAACAAATAACAGTAGGAACATTAAGCAATCAGAATAATAAATAATATTCCTTGCTGCACCCACTGTAACAAATTAGGTCACACTAAAACAACTTGTACTACCAAACACCTAAAATGGATTCCCAAAAGAAACTGTGAAGACGCTAACCAATCAGGACCCAAAAGAACTTGGGCACCTAAATCACATTGATTTATAGCAGGGAAGCCTTAGAGCATCAAAGTGGTACCTGGACAGCGGGTGCTCAAGGCATATGATAGGAAACAAAAGACTGTTCTCGCACATCAAAAATGAAGAAGGCACAGTAACCTATGGTGATAATGGAAAAGGGTCAGTAATTGGTTGTGGATCCATTGGAAGCCAAAATAGAATCATGATAGAAGATGTTCTATGCGCGAAAGGACTCAAGCACAATCTAATCAGCATCAGTCAGCTGTGCGACAAGGGTCACCAGATCAAGTTTCAAGAATCTAAGTGTTTGATCATCAAGGATAGTGCAACTATCTTCGAAGCCAACAGAGAAAAGAATTTATATGTGCTACATCTAGAAGAATTAAAGGATCAAGACATCTATCTAGCAGCAAGTAAAGAGCAGAATGCTGAACTGTGGCACAAAAGGTTAGGTCACTGCAGCCTGGATGGAATAAGAAAACTCATCAAACATGATCTAGTAGAAGGTCTACCGAAGATAAACTCATGACTGAACAGTATTTATAAGCCATGTGCAAAAGGAAAGCATGCAAAATCCTCCTTCAAATCTAAGATAGTAGTCACTACCTCCAAACCACTAGAACTGCTACATATGGATTTGTTTGGACCAATGAGAACTACTAGCCTGGGAGGAAAGAACTTTGTATTTGTCATAGTCGATGATTATTCAAGATTTACATGGGTATCATTTCTTGAGCATAAAGATGACACATTTGAGAGTTTTGTGAAGTTCAGCAAACTTGGTCAAAAAGATAAGAAGTTCAGCATCATTAGTATCCATTCAGATCATGGAGGAGAATTTCAAAATGACAGATTTGCAGAGTTTTGTAATGATCAGGGTATAGAACATAATTTTTCAGCACTTAGAACACCACAGCAAAATGGAGTAGCTGAGAGGAAGAATAGAACCTTATTGGATATGGCCAGGACCATGTTATCTAAATATAACCTTCCAAGATACATCTGGGCAGAAGCTATCAATACAGCATGTTACATTATAAATTGAGTAATGTCAGGCCAATCCTGAAGAAGACTGCATATGAACTGTACAAGGAAAGGAAGCTCAAGATCAACCATCTCAGAACTTTTGGATGTTCATGCTTCATTCACAACAATGGTAAGAGAGACATAGGTAAGCTGGATCCTAAATCTGATGAAGGGATCTTTATGGGGTATACTTCTAAACCTAAAGGCTATAGAGTTTTTAATAAAAGAAGTTTATTGATTGAACAAACCGTGCATATTATTTTTGATAAATCCAACCCTTCCTTAAGAAAGGAATCTGAAAGTGATGATGAAGATACAGATAAACTTACCCAGAAGCTGAAAGAATCTACCATCAAGGATAATGAAGATCCACCCTTGGAAGAATTACAATAGAAGGACATTATCCATGATGATCTTCCAAAGGAATGGAGGTACAAAAAGGATCACCCTATCGATAACATCATTGGAGATCCGTCATTTGAGGTAAGAACAAGAGGTAATATCATTCCTTGTGATTATTTAGGATTTGTATCTCAAATAGAGCTGAAGACAGTCAATAAAGCACTGTCTGATGAATCCTAGATTCTAGCCATGCAAGATGAACTTAATCAGTTCAGGAGAAATCAAGTTTGGTCCCTTATTCTGAGACCATCAGATCATCATGTGATTGGCACCAAATGGGTGTTCAGAAATAAATTGGATGAAGCTGGTGTTATCACTAGAAACAAGGCCAGACTGGTTGCTCAAGGCTATTCCCAAGAGGAAGGCATAGACTTTGATGAAACCTATGCACCAGTGGCTAGACTAGATGCTATTCGAATATTACTTGCATATGCATCTGCATTAGATTTAAAACTTTTTCAAATGGATGTGAAATCACCATTTTTGAATGGTTATATAAAGGAGGAAGTCTACGTGGAACATCCTCTTGGTTTTGATGACTTAGACTTTCCAAATCATGTTTTTAAATTACATAAAGCATTATATGGTTTAAAACAAACACCTAGAGCATGGTATGAAAGACTTAGTGCATTCTTACTGAATCATGGTTTTATTAGAGGACAGGTAGATAGCACATTGTTTATTAAATCAAATGTCAAAATATATTACTTGTGCAAATTTATGTAGATGATATTATATTAGGATCTACTGATGAATCCTTGTGTAAGTATTTTGAGAAGCTCATGTAAGGAGAATTTGAAATGAGCATGATGGGAGAACTCAACTACTTCGTTGGATTACAATCAAGCAAAGCAATGAAGGTACACACATTTGCCAAGCAAAATACACCAAGAAACTATTGAAGAAATTCAGGTTTGATAATGCTAAACCACTGTCCACTCCAATGAGTACATCCACTAGGTTAGACAGTGATCAGGAAGGTAAGAAAGTTGATCAAAAACTTTATAGAGGTATGATAGGGTCATTACTTTATTTAACAGCTAGTAGACCTGACATCTTATTAGTGTATGCATATGTGCAAGATACCAGTCTGATCCTAAGGAATCTCATTTAATATCTGTTAAAAAGATTTTTAGATATTTATCTAAAACTCATAACTTAGGACTATGGTATCCTACATCTTGTGAAACTAGTTTAATTAGATATTCGGATGCTGACTATGCTGGATGCAAAGTAGATAGAAAAAACACCAGTGGTGGTTGTCAATTCCTTGCAGGATGCTTGATTTCCTGGTCTTCAAAGAAGCAAAATTTAGTAGCACTATCAACAGATGAAGCTGAATATGTAGCTGCTGGGAGCTGTTGCACTCAACTCTTATGGATCAAACAACAGCTTGAGGACTATGGACTGAACATCAAGACCATCATGTTGTTGTGTGACAACACAAGTGCAATAAATCTGACGAAAAATCCAGTACAACACTCCAGGACGAAACATATAGAGGTCAGATATCATTTTATTAGAGATCATGTAGCTAATGGAAATATTAATATTTCATTTATAGATACTCAAAATCAGTTAGCAGATATCTTTACAAAAGCCTTACCTGAAGAGAGATTTACGTCTCTTAGAAGGGAGCTAGACATGTGCAATTTGTAACAGATATATCTATAACTAACTGAAATAAAATAATAAATTTCAAGATAAGACTATTTTTCCCTGCTAGATTTAAGTAAATACATTCTACTTGTCGTAATCTTCTCCTATTTTGTCGTTATCCGCATTTATTGCTTCGCCATTTCAAAAAGTGACTTTATGTCCCTCCGTTACGACCATAATCCTTCCCTCACCGATTCGCTTTCTCTCTCTCTTAACTCGTTCGACTTGAAAGCCTGTGAAACCCTCATCGACTCCGGCATTCTTCCCGCTCAAATTTCTTGAGGGGTTTTGTTTCTCCTTCTCCCACGATCCTCCAAAACCCTACCTTGCTCGATTCCATGGCCGCTTCTGGGAGCTCCGACAGCGTAGGTGGTTACAGTGTTGCCTTTCTTATGGCTGATCAACAGGAGAGATTTAGCAGTGAAGACCAAGCTTTGTGGAAACAAGGCAGTGTATCTAGCAGACCTAGAGAAGCATGGGATGCATAGTATGGTCGAAGCCCTTTAGAGGTTGAAGCTGACAGGGATGTGCACAGTCTCAGAACCCAGTTATCTGCATCTGGCAAAGGCTTTCTACACATGTTTGAAGACAGAGGAAGATGGTTCTCTCACCTCCACAGTCAAAGGCACATCCATTCACATCACTTATGATTTGTTGGAGAGGTTGTTTGGTGTGTCCATAGTCAGGCACAGTTTGGTTGAATCCGTGGACATTCATGGAAAGGGGCTAGGGATTATAGGAACTGAATACAAATTGAAGGATGGGAAGATAGATATCAATCAATTCAATACATTCAACATGATTCTTCATTTCATAGTATGTCAGATTTTAGTACCAAGAAGTGCAACATTTTCGTCATGTACCAAGGGAGATGCTGTCACACCCCTCCAATTTAGTAGAGAAATAAATCGAAGGGAAACGTGAGCAACGAGTATGGTAACGTAAATTACATACAGACGCAAACATCAGAGCATCTAATGAACAATAATTGAACTAAACTCTTGATTTCATTATAAAATCACTAAGACCATTACAACCACTAATTCAGAGCCAATACATAGGGCTCAATGACATCATTACATTGAAAAGAAATCTAAAGCAATAACTATTAGACTCCGTAGCACTAGGGTAACTTCATCAACTGACTCCAGGTCGCTCATCACTTGGGTCCTGTCCCATTGGTGTGTGTAACGTCATTGTCCGACGTACCTGAGACACAATAACAAATAATGAAGGGTGAGCGATAATGTCCAGTAGGACTTAAATAACAATAGTCAAGCAGGCTTTAAATGATTAATGCTTTAAATGACAGAGTAACTAATGATAGAGAGCGTCATGTAAAGTCGATAAAGTAATAGCACAAGTAACATGGTTCGAATGGCAGATGAATCAAGTATAGCACGATGATTAAAGTCAAGTCATGATAGAAATGATAACAAAATTAGCAAGTAATGTCATGGTCAAGAAATAGCAAGCGACATGTATAGCAAGGAGAGAGATAGTAGATGGTCATGTAAAGAGTAAATTGCACATTGATTGATTTTCATCCATCAAGATAGTATAGCACTTTTGATTAACTTTCGTCTATCCAAATAGTAATGGCACTTTGGTTATCCGTAGATAGCCGAGAGAGAATATAGCACTTTGTATGCGACTAAGTTAGGATTGAACACAATAACACAAGATAGCAAGTATCAAGTAGAGCAAGGAAAGAGTATGACAGCAGTCGCTCAATAACAGGACAGTAGCCATTCAGTAACAGTCAGTGGCAGTACAGTAACAGTGCAGTACGTCTGATTTAACAGACTAACAGTATCAGTGTAATAGTCAGATGTCTAGCTAATTCAGAATAGTCAGCCAGGACCAGTACAAATGCAGACACCGTCAATAGCCCCTACAGGTATTTTCGGGTGGCTCCTACCCCCAGGACTAGATTGGAGCCCCTCGGACACTCTCTGTGCCCTCAGCAGTATGCATTCAAGTCAGTAGAGTCACAAGACCCATTTTAGCGCTAGACAATCATGAACAATATAAAACAGTAGGAGCCACACAGCTCAAAGGGTACCAAGAGAGTACTAGATGAATAGACGAGAGAGACGAGATAGTAGAGTGAACGTGAATAGATGAGCGAGTAGAATATAGATGAGATCCTATGGTCATTGCACATGAAACGTCGAGTAACGAGTGATAGTAACAGTTGCACAACACGCGCGTACGGTGTTGGGAGTCAGGTGGAACTCACTACCCTTCCACTGGCCATGTTACGCACAGGTCCAGAGGTCTGGCGTGATTCAAGATAAGATAGTGAACAATCTAAGGTCGTTTGGATCTTTCTGATCCCTAAAGGGTATCATAGGTATTAGGGTACAACCAGCTCGTCGACCATGTGGGAATCCATAGACAGAGGAGACTTACGGGGGCCTTGAACAAGGATTCACTAGTCTGGCAGAAGGAGTATCTAACGGAGAGTTCGTCAAAGTCAAGAAAGAGTGTATATATATATAAATAAATTCCCGACATTCTAGAGGAATTCTAGAACAGTGGAGCGTCGATATCGGTAATCCAAAACAACGCGAGAAACGAAGACAAGTCTTATTGAAAGTAGGGCAATTTAATTACATAAATTACTAGATGTATTATGATATATCTACATGCCAAGTTAGGCCATATTTAGATGGTTCAAAGTGTGTGCAAGTGTTATGAGAAAATCATGGACAAGATAGATCATGTGATTAACTTGAATTAATTAAAATATTTTCAATAATTACAACTTCGTTTTTCTGTGTACAAGACAGTTAATAGAACATGGGGTGATTGTATAACAATAAAACTTGCAAAAAAGGTGGGTTTTCATGCAAAATGCTGAGATCGCAATGTACCCCTGTAAGGGTCACGACGGGATCCACTACAGAAGGCGACAGGGTCGTTAAGGATTGTGACAGATCTGTTCGGTCAGGCGGCTAGAACGCGACGATAGCCCCTGTCGCATTCAGAACGCGACGGGAGGCGCTGTCGCGATAGCCCTGAGAACGCGGCCCATCGTGCCGTCGGGTTCTCAGGTACTTCACCTGAGTTCGAGCGGGAAAAGGACTAGCATGGGATTACGTGCCAACTTAACATATTTTGACACAGGGTGATTCGAAAATTCATAACTAATTGTATAGTCGATGAAAAATCATGAAATAAGTTGTATATTGATTTAGACATATGTGAGTACTTATAGTAAATAGGAATTTGAAAATAGATAGAGTTTCAATATGTTTTATTCAAGTCAAACATGGAGTACATGACACAGTGAGCAGTTGAGATGAGAGAATTAATTCACGAAGTAGGGTGGATAAAAATTACGGCTTTTAGGGGCAAAAGAAGCCTAACTATCATCAGTATTTCCCATAAACATTTTGTAGCATGGGGTTTAGTATACATGGAGATCAAGAATTAAAAAGAGGGTTCGGGGTCATGGTGTTTACAGAACTTCAAAAAATCCAAAAGTAAATATTGGCTCGATGATAAATCATGAAACTTAAGGGTATTGTTCCTGGTACATGGAACGATCTACAGTCAAAATCTCTTTAGTTTTGCTCATGAGAATTCCTACCTTTGACTCCTTTTCTTTTCTAGAGCTAGAACTTGAAGAACGAGAGAGAGAGCTTGAGAGAGTCTTCTTCCCACGAGATCTCCTCCTCCTTGGCCTCTCCTCCTAGTCCAACAAACCTTGGGTACGAGCTAGGGCCAGCCATGGGGGTTTTAAGAGAGTATTTATGCTTTCTCTCTTTCTATTTCCTATTTGGACTCTAATTCCCATTAATTCTGAATTTCCTATTTTCTCTCCCCTTTCTAAGCATGAGAACTTCTAATTTGGTTAGGATAGGAGCTAAATTCGTGGCCAAGATACTAGGGTAGGTTTAGGAATCCAATTCTAACTCAAACTTCCTATTTAATGCATTAAATACCCCTTTTCTATTTAAGTAATAATTTAGTTACGAATTTAGGGTATTTTCCTATTATTTCTCTTTTAAAAATCCCTATTTGGCACAATAACTTTTATATGATCCATTTAACAAAGCCCACCACTTCTTTTTGTTTAATGTGTTTTAACTTATAAAATTCCCTTTTTAAATTAGAGAATATTAGAGTTTCAAATTTTATTCATGGGCTATGGGAGGTCCATTGATCTAATTTCTCATGATGGATTATCATTACATATTTTTTGGAGTCTACCCATAATTTTATTTTTAATTGTTAATCTACTTGGCTCATACAATAATGGGTTTTCTGAATTATTCCTTAATTACAATAATAAGTCACCTCAATTTCTAAAACTTGGTCCGAATTATTTTTCTATGCCCAATTTTCTTAATGGGTCATCGTTACATGACGTTGGAAGTCTCTCTGACGGGTTCGTTTAATTTATGGGCACGTTATCTTTCCGTGTTAATGGTTTTCGGACTTAGTTTCCAAATTTGGATAATTAGTCACGTTGTGACGTACGCTTGGCCAATCAGATTTTTCATTGCATAAATTTCTTCGTGGAACACTTAGGGATAATATTTGGGGTTGATTTATAATTTTTACGAAATTTTTAGATGTGTTCTTGCACATACGATAATGGTATGTACGTTTCTATTATTCTGTTTTTATAGAAATTTATTATTTCGAATTTTTAAATACTGAATTTTCTGGATTGCTACATCCTCCCACACTTAAAAGAATTTAGTCCCCAAATTCATATGATATGATACGACTATCAATTTATTCTAAATATTTCAATCCATCATCTCCCCCACTTAGGGCTTTGCTATCGTGAAAATAATATGAACTTAACTGTGATGATACCTTGTCCACCTTCATTGGCCTGTTTTATATCCACAAGGGCTTGTAATTATCTTTGGCGTAGAGTTTGGTTCTTCTTTGTTGTACAATTGATGACTCGATGTTGTTGACTTCCACATCGCAAGCACCTGCCCAATCTCTTCCAATAGTGATCAACCTGATGCCCTGGCTTTTCAAAAAATTCACATACTTTTTTCCACTTCACTTCCCCTCTCGTTCTCTTGCTATCTACTATACTTCTTCCTTTATTATCATTGGAATGAGTAGCACGTTCTCTTTTCAACACCTTCTTCTTATGGATCTTTTCAAGAAGTTCCATTGTGTCCTCCTCTAATTGAGCTCTCAATACCATGACTGAATACACTTCAATGTCTAGTGGAGCCAAATTTTCCCAGAACACAGGTCTCAACCCTTCTAAGAATCTCTTTGCCTTCATGTTTTCCGTACTCAACAAATGTGGTGCATACTATGCTAGACTTTTGAATTGTGCTTCATATTCTGCTACAGACATCATTCGTTGTTTTAAATTGGCGAATTCATTTGCCTTCTTCTCACGAATCCTCTTGGAAAAATATTTGGTGTTGAAGAGTTCTTAAAATTTATCCCACTCTATGTTGATGTTGGGTAGTTGTCGACTGGCAGCTTCCCACCAAGCTCTAGCATCGCGGTCCAATTGGAAGGTTTCCAGAAGGACTTTCTCCTGCTCTGAGCATTGCATAACTCTAAAGATTCGTTCCATCGCCTTCACCCAATTTTCAACTTCATTGGGATCCGGAGTTCCATTAAACCTAGGGGGATTTATTCGTTGAAAGTTCCCATATAAGTCTCCTGCCCCATTTCTTGCTCCTGCTTGAATCACATTGTTAAGGGCTTGAGTTAACCCCTGTACAGTCTGTTGTAATTCGTGCATTTATTCATGCTCGCCAGCCATCTCCTCTAGTTCATGCGAGCAAGAATACTTATTAATTTCTTCTTAAACTTAGGGTGCTTATACATATAGTTAAGCTCCTAGCATAACCCCAAGCTTTACCCAATCTCTCACATAGGTATGGTGGTTGACTTAGACACGGTCATGGCGGTTCACCTAGAACATTCCTAGACTTAAAATTTCCTAATAAGGACATCCTAGGCTCTGATACCAACTGTCACGTCCCTCCAATTTAGCAGCGGAATAAATCTGAGGGAAACGTGAGCAACGAGTATGGTAATGTAATTGCGCATACAGACGCAAACATCAGAGCATCTAATGAACAATAATTGAAATAAACTCTTGATTTCATTATAAAATCACTAAGACTATTACAACCACTAATTCGGAGCCAATACATAGGGCTCAATGACATCATTACATTGAAAAGAAATCTAAAGAAATAACTATTAGACTCCATAGCACTAGGGTAACTTCATCAACTGACTCCAAGTCACTCATCACTCGGGTCCTGTCCCATTGGTGTGTGTAATGTCATTGTCCGAGTTACCTGAGACACAATAACAAATAATGAAGGGTGAGCGATTACGCCCAGTAGGACTTAAATCTCAATAGTCAAGCAGGCTTTAAATGATTAATGCTTTAAATGGCAGAGTAACTAATGATAGAGAGAGTCATGTAAAATCGAGAAAGTAATAGCACAGGTAACATAGTTCGAATGGGAGATGAATGAAGTATAGCACGATGATTAAAGTCAAGTCACAATAGAAACGATAACAACATTAGCAAGTAACGTCATGGTCAAGAAATAGCAAGCGACATGTATAGCAAGGAGAGAGATAGTAGATGGTCATGTAAAGAGTAAATTACACTTTGATTGATTTTCATCCATCAAGATAGTATAGCACTTTTGATTAACTTCCGTCTATCGAAATAGTAATGGCACTTTGGTTATCCATAGATAGCCGAGAGAGAATATAGCAGTATCAGTGTAATAGTCAGATGTCTAGCTAATTCAGAACAGTCAGTCAGGACCAGTACAAATGCAGACACCGTCAATAGCCCCTGCAGGTATTTTCGAGTGGCTCTCTGCCCCTAGGACTAGATTGGAGCCCCTCGAACACTCTCCGTGCCCTCAGCAGTATGCATTCAAGTCAGTAGAGTCACAAGACTCATTTTAGCACTAGACAGTCATGAATAGTACAAAATAGTAGGAGCCACACAGCTCAAAGGGTACCAAGAGAGTACTAGATGAATAGACAAGAGAGACAAGATAGTACAGTGAACGTGAATAGATGAGCGAGTAGAATGTAGATGAGATCTTATGGTCATTGCACATGAAACGTTGAGTAACGAGAGATAGTAACACTTGCACAACATGCGCGTACGGTGTTGGGAGTCAGGTGGAACTCACTACCCTTCCACTGGCCATGTTACGCACAGGTCTAGAGGTCCGGCGTGATTCAAGATAAGATAGTGAACAATCTAAGGTCGTTTGGATCTTGCTGATCCCTAAAGGGTATCATAGGTATTAAGGTACAACCAGCTCGTCGACCATGTGGGAATCCATGGACAAAGGAGACTTACGAAGGCCTTGAAAAGGATTCACTAGTCCGGCAGAAGGAGTATCCGACGGAGAGTTCGTCCAAGTCAAGAAAGAGTGTATATATATAAAAACAAGCGCCCGATTATCTAGAGGAATTCTAGAACAGTGGAGCGTCGATATCAGTAATCCAAAACAACGCAAGAAACAAAGACAAGTCTTATTGAAAGTAGGGCAATTTAATTACATAAATTACCAGATGTATTATGATATATCTACATGCCAAGTTAGGCCATATTTGGATGGTTCAAATTATGAGAAAATCATGGACAAGATAGATCATGTGATTAACTTGAATTAATTAAAATATATTCAATAATTGCAACTTCATTTTTCTGTGTACAAGGCAGTTAATAGGACATGGGGTGACTGTATAACAATAAGACTTGCAAAAAGGTGGATTTTCATGCAAAAAGGTGAGATCGCGATGTACCCCTGTAAGGGTCATGACGGGATCCACTGCAGAAGGCGACAGGGTCATTAAGGATCGCGACAGATATGTTCGGTCCGGCGGCCAGAACGCGACGACAACCCCTGTCACGTTCAGAACGTGACGGGAGGCGCTGTCACAATAGCTCTGAGAATGAGGCCTATCGGGCTGTCGCGTTCTCTGGTACTTCACCTGAGTTCGAGCCGAAAAAGGACTAGCATGGGATTGCGTGGCAACTTAACATATTTTGACAAAGGGTGATTCGAAAATTCATAACTAATTGTATAGTCGATGAAAAATCATGAAGCAAGTTGCATATTGAACTAGACATACGTGAGTACTTACAGTAAATAGGAATTTGAAAATAGATAGAGTTTCGACATGCTTTATTCAAGTCAAACATGAAGTACATGACACAGTGAGCAGTTGAGATGAGATAATTAATTAACCAAGTAGGGTGGATAAAAATTAGGGCTTTTAGGGGAAAAATAAGTCTATCTAACATCAGTATTTCCCATAAAAATTTCGTAGCATGGGGTTTAGTATACATGGAGATCAAGAATTAGAAAGAGGGTTCAGGGTCATGGTGTTTACAGAACTTCAAAAAATCAAAAAGTAAATATTGGCTCGATGATAAATCATAAAACTTAAGGGTATTGTTCCTGGTACATGGAATGATCTACAGTCAAAATCTCTTTAGTTTTGCTCGTGAGAATGCCTACCTTTGACTCCTTTTTCCTTCTAGGGCTAGAACTTGAAGAACGAGAGAGAGAGCTTGAGAGAGTCTTCTCCCTATGAGATCTCCTCCTCCTTGGCCTCTCCTCCTGGTCCAGCAAGCCTTGGGTACGAACTAGGGCCGGCCATGGGGGTTTTAATAGAGTATTTATGCTTTCTCTCTTTCCATTTCCTATTTGGACTCTAATTCCCATTAATTCCGAATTTCCTATTTTCTCTCCCCTTTCTAAGCATGAGAACTTCTAATTGGGTTAGGATGGGAGCTAAATTCGTGGCCAAGCAACTAGGGTCGGTTTAGGAATCCAATTCTAACTCAAACTTCATATTTAATGTATTAAATACCCCTTTTCTATTTAAGTAATAATTTAGTTACTAATATAGGGTATTTTTCTATTATTTCCCTTTTAAAAATCCCTATTTGGCCCAATAACTTTTATATGATCCATTTAACAAATCCCACCACTTCTTTTGATTAATGTGTTTTAACTTATAAAATTCCCTTTTTAAATTAGAGAATATTAGAGTTTCGAATTTTATTCTTAGGCTATGGGAGGTCCATTGATCTAATTTCTCATGATGGATTATCATTACATATTGTTTGGAGTCTACCCATCATTTTATTTTTAATTGTTAATCTACTTAGCTCATACGATAATGGGTTTTCTGAATTATTACTTAATTACAATAATAAGTCAACTCAATTTCTAAAACTTGGTCCGAATTATTTTTCTAAGCCCAATTTTCTTAATGGGTCATCGTTACATGACGTTGGAAGTTTCTCTGACAGGTTCATTTAATTTATGGGCACGTTATCTTTCTGTGTTAATAGTTTTTCGACTTAGTTTCCAAATTTAGATAATTAGTCACGTTGTGACGTACGCTTGGCCAATCGGATTTTTCGTTGTATGAATTTCTTCGTGGAAAACTTAGGAATAATATTTGGGGTTGATTTATAATTTTTACGGAATTTTTAGATGTGTTCTTGCACATACGATAATGGTATGTATGTTTCTATTATTTCATTTTTATAGAAATTTATTATTTCAAATTTTTAAATACTAAATTTTCTGGGTTGCTATAGATGCAGACATGATGTTCTGGGTCATTCAAAAGCAAGAAATAAACATGGCTCAGGTGATTATAGAGAGAATGAAGTCTGCTGCAGAAGCCATTTGGGACAGGAAGAACAAGCTAGCAGTGTCCCTTCCTTATGCTCATCTACTGACAAGAATTTTCAGTCACCTGGACATAGATTTGAAAGGAGAATTAATAGAAAAGATGGGTCAGCCAATCAGATCAAGGAACCTGAAGAAGAGTGAATTTTTCCTCATTGGAAATGTATGGACCAAGACTTCAATAGCAGAGAGTGAAGCTATCATTGGAGAAGTCCCTAAAGACCCTCCAGTTCAAGAAGAAGAAGTAGCAGTCAGAGAAGAGGAGCCTCATGTTTCCCAGATAGCAAGCCCAGAGAGGTGGGGGTGAATGGATTGCTAAATGCCCTTTTTAAAATTAAAACCTATCAATAAAATCACTTAACAGAAAAACACTAAGATTGATAGTTAGTGTTTATGAGAGTAAAGACAAACAATTAAACACACAACACCAGGAGAACTTTATCCTGATTCGGACCTCCTATCCCAAGGAGTCCTATGTCCAGTCCCCAAGTAACAACTTGGGATTTCACTAACCAAGGGTACTGTCTCCCTCAAAGACCCTTACACATCTAGCCGCAGCTGGCCTTCTCTTCTAACCGAGAAGAGGTACAAACCACCACCTGATACACAGGTCTTCTTTCCTCAACGAAGGGAATAACAACCACCTATTTCCAACAGGTCTTCTCTTCACAACCGAAGAGGAACACACAGAGAATTATGTAAAAAGTCGAAAGGCCCCTAGACCAAGCTTATAAGAGTCTGCTTGATCTGAGGCAATGTCTGAGAGAGACAAATTTTCAATAAGAAAAATCTGTCAGAACAACAGATTGCTCTCAAAGGACTAAGCATGAAAAACTGAGAGCTAAGAGCTAAAGGAATGGTGGAGTGAAGTGAATGAGTTTTTCTATCTGATGCTTGCAAGATGCTTTTGAGTTGTATGTGAAGCTCTATCTTTCTAAAAAACTTATTCTTCATGGAGTCGTCAGCCTTCTATATATCTTCTGCAACACATTTTGACTGTTAGAGTAGCCGTTCAGATGCCCATTATCTCACAGCTTTATGTCTGTTAGAGAGACTGGTCGTAGGCATGCAAAGATGAACTAGTAGCTACAAACACTTGGATTGGTCTTTGCATCTTCAGGAAAGATTTTCGCAATCTTTTATCCTTTGACGGATCCATACTTTACGTGCTTTACTATAAAAGGCCTGCATGCATTAAACATAGATACCTAGACAAACTTTTTATCCATGTTGTCAGTCAACCCTAGTAGTCGTGCAGTAATGATATGCTTAAACTGGGAAGGATATCTTGTCATCACACAAATCAAGACCCTATGCGATATATCAATAAGCAAGAGGATTTCGCGTGAAATAATCAAAATCTTAGTATGCATGGGAAGACTTGAACTCCACAGAGTTTTGAAAATATATTTGAATAGTATGGACATTATCAGGAATATCTGAGAAGATAATAATAATGAAATCGTTGTCCAAGCAAATTGTTGTTCAAGTGAGAGCAAATCATTGTTTGAGCAAATCGTTGTTCAAGTAAGAGTAAATTCTTGTTTGAGAAAATCGTTGTTCAAGTAAGGGCAAATCATTGTTCAAGTAAGAGCAAATCGTTGTTTGAGCAAATCGTTGTTTAAGTAAGAGCAAATCGTTGTAAGAGCAAATCGTTGTTCAAGTATGAGCAAATCGTTGTTTGAGCAAATCGTTGTTTAAGTAAGAGCAAATCGTTGTTCAAGTAAGAGAAAATCGTTATTTGAGCAAATCGTTGTTCAAGTAAGAGCAAATCATTGTTTGAGTAAATCATTATTCAACTAAGAGCAAATCGTTGTTTGAGCAAATCGTTGTTCAAGTAAGAGCAAATCGTTGTTTGAGTAAATCACTGTTTAAGTAAGAGCAAATCGTTGTTTGACTGACCGAATCATTACAGCGACCAAATCATTGTTTTACTTATCAAATCGTTACAGCTATCAAAACGTTGTGTAACTTATCGAATCGTTACAGCAACCAAATCGTTGTTTCACTTATGAAATCGATGTCAGAAAAAATCGTTATTTCACTTATGGAATCGATGTGAGACTGAAATCGTTATTTCACTTATGAAATCAATGTGAGACTGAAATCGTTATTTCACTTATGAAATCAATGTGAGACCGAAATCGTTATTTCACTTATGAAATCAATGTGAGACCGAAATCATTATTTCACTTATGAAATCGATGTGAAACCGAAATCGTTATTTCACTTATGAAATCGATGTGAGACCGAAATCGTTATTTCACTTATGAAATCGATGTGAGACGAAATCGTTGTTTTCTTTCTTAAGAAACCGATGTTCTATCAAGGAAATCGATGTGTACTTAGAATAAATACATGCTTTACACTTTAAATAACAGTGTATGATAATTACTTACAGATTTTGCTTAACTAAATTTCCTATGGAGGAATTTCATAAAGAATTGTTAGAAAATCTTTGTTAAGGTTTTGTTAATCATCAAAAGAATGCATATAATAAATAAATTATATTGGGATGGACTGATTATCAATCTCCCCATTTTTAGTGATGACAAAACATAACAAAACATAGCATGTAATGTGTTAAAATAAACTTAAGTAAATTTTCTAGAAAAATTTATGTATTTCAGAGTGTGGTATTTTCTCCCCCTTTTGTCATTAAGCAAAAAAAAAAAATAAGAATTCAAGAAAAGAAGAGAAGAAAGATAAATGGAACCAATCAATCACTATATTGGTCACTGAGGGGGTACAGAAATGTAGAAGGCAGGTGACAAAAGGGAGGCATGGAGAGTAATGATGGACCAAGCCTTGAGTTCCTGCTCTTCAAAATGAATTTGAAAAACACCCTAGGCAATAGTGTAGGAATGCCCCATAACAGGAACCATTCGCTGGATATGAAGTTGCCTTTGAGCTTCTAAGAAATTGGCATATTCATCCTTGCCAAGAGAAATCTTGTATGAACTGGAGTTGCCAAAACTTGCATGCTGTAAGAACTGGTCGATAGAAATTGGATAGAAGATCTGATGCTCCTTCAGTGCCTTTTTTAGACCAACAAAAAATGTATACCTTTCAAACCAAATAGCAAACGGATCTTGAACAAGATTAATGGAGTTTAGATCCAGAATTGTTCAGCTAAAAGAATGGGTTTCCCAAGGTTAAATAGTGAGCTGTTCAGATTTTCGAGTTGTTGAGCAGATTGATGGTAGTGCTTCTCCCAATCAGATGAAGAGAGCCTCTCATATTCAAACAAGAGGGGAGCAAGCACTTCGGATTTGATATGTCCCCTATGGTATTCTCTGAAGAGGAATCTGTGGAAAGCAAGAGGATGGCCCTTCTGAACTGAGATTCTGCCCATGACTCTAGCAAATCTCTCAAAAATGATGGGACCTACTTCAAAATCCATGATCAAAGAATGAAGCTTAGGTAGGAACACTACATCAGGTATCTACAGAGTAGCAAAATCTACTTGGATGGAGGTGTTGACTGGATGTTCTGATCTAAATAGAGCTATGGCTCCTTTGAATTTCCCAAGCTGAATCTCTGGCAGATTGTTGTGATATCGATAATCATTAAACATTTGAAAGTATCTGACCAGCTTGATCTCCTTCTGGATGAAAGGACCCCAGAAATTCTTATGATGAATGACAAACCACTCACTCAGTGTGAGAGGGTGGTCTCTGGGAGGGAATCTATCAGATCTAGCAAGTATGAATTTTTTGTATAACTACTGATGGCCCCGAGCCCACTGATCTTCAGTCTTAGATTCAGCCATGGAAAAAATTTTGGACTGATCAGCTTTAGATAGAGGAGAAAGAGGGAGAACAATTTGGAGGTGGTCTGTGAGGTTGAGGTGAGGGAGGCCACAAACTGTGGCAAAAATGCATTTCTACGGGAATTCAGAATAGATAGATCTCCTTCTATTTTCAACAGAAAGATGGAACCAAAGGGGTGGAAAACGAGGTTTAGAGGAGAGGGTAAGGTCCTTTGAGACTTTCCTCTTTTTAGGAGCAGGACTAGAATAGTCTGTCCTGTGAACATGAGAGGAAAGGGAGAGGACTGAGCGAAGAATTTCTTCTTCAAACTCATCTTTGATGTCCTCAATGACCACACCCAGAACTCGAGCACCCTCCGGAATGAGAGTTATAAATGAGGGTGGAGTGGGTGGGTGAAGAGTAGAATAAGTGGTAGGAAGAGGGGGGACAGATGGTCCAACAGAGGATGAACCGCATGAGGAGGTTCCAGCTGAAGAAGATGAGGCTGGAGGTGACTCAAAACTGTGAGGAGGAGGAATAAAGGTGGAAGAAGGAGGTGAGGAAGAGGTGGTAGCATGAAATGGTGCAGGTGAGGAGATGTGTTTTGGAAGGGGTTGTTTGAAGGTGGTAGGAGCTGGAGGGGCAGTGGATGATGAAGGTGTAGAAGGAGGGGCTGGAGTTTGAAGAGGATAAGAGACAAGTGGCTCTGGGGGCTTGGCCTCTTCTATAGGAGCTTCAATTCTTACTTGCTCTGCTTCGGATTCCACTGGCCTTGATGGCCCAGACTCTTTCACAACTGGCCCTGCTGGCCCAGACACTTCCATAACTGGCCTTGGAGGCCCTGACTCCTCAACAACAGATGGCCCTAATTGTAACGTTCCGACCGTTCAGATCGTCTTTGTGTGGTTGTGGAGGCCAGTGTGTGGCCGATGACCTGTGTGTGGCAGGTGATTTTCGCAGGTTATGAGATTTTGCCCAAAGCGCTCACTGTTTCTCGGTTCCTAACGCGACAGTGAGGGGCGTCGCGTTTTGATCGTGATAGCCCATGGCGCCGCGTTCATGGAACCGCCAGTTTAAGTGAATGTTTGCATGTCTGCCTCGTGTCGCATGCTGGGCGCATGGACTGACGTCAGCAGGCTGAAGGCGACGGCCGAGTACGTCGCGTTCAGGTCGCGACTTAGAGGAGCGTCGCATTCTTAACTGAACTGAGCTTTTAAGAAACCCTAGCGGAACAGAGCTCATGGAAGCTCTGCTTGGCCAGGGGGGTTTTGCTGTGGAATTTTCGGGCGATTTGACTGGTTAGACCTCGGTTTGACGAGTTTTCACCGCGAGGACGTTACATGGAGCGGAGGAAACGCCGTGCGGGCATCATTCTTCGCGTTCTTCACGAAGGTAGGGAGATTTCCCGTGGTTTGATCCGTGGATCATATGTGTGATGTGGATAATGTGTTTCCTGTATTCTAAACCTTAGATAGCATGTGTAGGAACACATTAAAGTATGAAAATGGAATGAAAACTGTAGGTATTAAAGAGTTTGGGGTGATTTGAATGATGGATCCCGGATTAGGGTTCGCACCTACTAAGGCGACGACCCTTGGCGTCGCGACCAAGTCACGACACCGCGATACGTTGCGTTCAGAAGGTGACCTATCGTGCCGTCGTGTCCTGTAGGCGACGCTGCACCCTGTCGCGACAGCAGCCGAAGGCTGCTATCCGAAAATATATGTAAGCGTATAACTATCCGTTTAGTATGGTTTGTGTTATATGATGATAGTAAGAGGTGCATTAGCACTCTCTCAACGCTCAGGGAGCGTGTGGTGTGTGGTTTATATGGTATTCACGTGGTTTGCGTGAAGGTTTCACGTGGCTTGTGCGTTGTGCACGTGGTTTCTATGTACGTGGTGTGTAGTTTGACGCCTTCCGTGGATACCTCTTCAGTTGGGAGCCCCAGGTTTTGTGTGAGCCAGGCACGTCAGTGCTCGGGGCTTGTCCCGGTACTGAGCACCGACAAGGTCTTGTCCTCTTCATGGACACCCTCACTCCTGTGCTGAGTAGTATGTCCGGCTGAGGGAAAGACGGCAGTGGGACAGTGACTAGAGAGAGTTTGTTGTGTTGTCGCTTATAGTGCGCTCGTAGTTGGGGGAGACGGACACCAGTAGACGTACTGGGCCCCAGCTAGTTCTATTTTCCAGTGCCTCACTTTAGGGAGTTCGGGCCAGAGTCCCTAAAGGTGCCAGGCATGGGCCTGCGAGGTGTGTGACGTGTAGGTTGTGGTGGTTTAGTTGGACTCCATAGTTCTTTGTACTTGTTTAGTGGAGTGGCAGCTGGACCTTTCGTCCGTGGCTGCGAGACTGAGAGGTAGTCCTGTGTGGTTTGTCCGGGTCAGTAATTGGTGTCGCGAACTAGTTGACGTGGCCCAAGTGTGGCGTTTCTCCATAGTAGCTCGTACACCTGTTTGGTTTTACTATTTATTTATTTACGTTGATTCCTGTTAAATAGCAAATGGTAAGTGGTACTTACAGTTTTATATCCTGCTAGATATTATTATAAATTGTTAGCGTAGCTTTTCTTGCTTTGCTACTTGTGTTCGTTTGCTCGGTTTCTAGGGAGTTTCCCTACTGAGCCAGTGACTCGAGAGGCTCACCCCTACCTCCTACCAGGTGAGGTAGATCTGGAGATTTCGCACTCGTCGTCCAGTGGAGGGTTAGCACCACCAGCAGTGTAATTTTCACTTTTCTGTCGTTCACCTTGGGGTATGCCCCAGGTTCTGTTGTTGTTTGGTTACAGTTGTACTGCAGCTATGTATATTTCATGTAAATGTTTGTGAGATGGACAGATCTTATGAATAATTGAGCTGGTTCCTTTATATTACTACGGACTCGTGGTTTGATATCCCTTGCGAGGCTCCGGCCCATTCGCGGGAGGCGGACTCGAGTTAGGCTCGCTATTAGGTTAATGGGTCTAAACGGTGAGGATCGTCACACTGATGGCCTAGCAACTACTTCAGAAGGCCCTGGTGGCCGGACTACTTCTTCATTACTTGGCCTTGATGGCTCTGGAACCTCTGGAGCTATTGGAGTGGGAGCAGGAGGGGCAGGAGTAGACAATTGCGCCCTCACCAAATCTGAAAGATTTGGCACTGATTCCTTCATGCTTCCCAGCTCATTTCTCATTCCCCGCAGCATTGCTTTGACCATGGCCAACTCTTTGACTCCAGCTAATAAAGATAGAAGAGATATCGGACTGCACAAAGCATAGGATTTTTCCTTGTTCATCTAATCTTTCAATCACAGGTTTCAAGTGCACAAGAATCCTTTTCTTCTTTGATCTCCGGTGTGTCTTCCTGGTTAGTAATGGAGTCTTGGTGGTTACACCTTTGCCTTTATCACCAATACCAGCAACTGGTTCCTTATCAACATCAACATCACCCTCAGAGGTGCTCTCCACAACACCATCTAGAAATTGATCAGTATGGGCACTAGCTGTGGGCTCCCTCTAAATTTCTACTTCTTTTTCAGACACATGCTCCCCCTGAGCTAGAGCATCCTCCATCTGAACATCGACAGTGTGGCCTGGTGCCACATCTTCTGAAACAAGTGCTCCCTGGCCAACTTCCATACTAGCAATTTCAGTAGGAAAATTTTGAGGGGTTTCTTCATGAATTTCTTCCTGCTCCCCCTGAATACTAGCAACAGTTTCCAATACTTCTTCAATTACGGATGCAATAACTGTGGAAGGGGTCTCAACCTCAGATTGTTGCCCAACGGGCTCAATTTGCTCTGGAGCGATCTCTTCTATTCTTCTAGCACTTGCCGCTAGTTCTTCATTTCTAACTTCTGCTTCCTCTTCTTGGACCACTGGAATTTCTAGGACTGTAGGAGCTTCACCTATAATAGCCTCTCCTTCTACCATGGAGGTCTTGGTCCAAACACTCCCTACTAGTGAAAATCCACTCTTCTTTAAATTTATGGACCGAATGGGTTGGCCCATCTTCTCCATCACTTCTCCCGTCAAATCAATATTATAATGCCTGAAAATCCTGGTCAGCAGATAAGCATACGGAAGTGATACATTGATCTTGTTCTTCTTATCCCATAGCATGTCAGTAGCAGATCTCATCCTCTCAATTATTACATGTGCCATGTTAATATCTTGATTTTGGATTGCCCAAAACATCATATTTGAGTCAGCCTTAGGGCAAGTTGAGAAAGTTGCACTCCTTGGTACTAGAATCTGGCACACAATGAAATGCAAAACCTATTGAATGCATTCAGCTGGTTGATGTCTATCTTCCCATCCTTTAGCTTGTACTCTGTACCGATGATACCTAACCCCTTTGCATGGATATCTACACTATCTACCCCACTGCGACCGATGGTAGACACTTCAAACAGACTTTCCAAAAGATCATAGGTGATGCAAATGGTTGTACCTTTGACTAATGAGGAGAGGGACATGTCTTCTTCGGACTTCAGGGAAGTGATGAATGCCTTGATGAGGTCCGGATAGCTGGCTTCAGAAACTGTGACCATTTTCATCCATTTCATCCTCTGAATCGCTACCACAACACTGTGCATTCCATTCTTCTCTAAATCTGCAATATCCACGGCCTTGTTACCACAAACCTTGATCTTTACTGCTGCAAACCTCTCCTGCTGCTCCGCTGTGAGGAAGGCGACGCTGTATCCACCAATGGTGCCGGAACTCCCAGACGCCGCCATGGAAATGAACAAGGAAAGTTTCTGGAGGATAGTGGGAAGGAATGGAACAGAAGCCCTCAAGAAATCTTGGCGGGAATAGAGAAATCTTTTGAGATCACACAGAGAGGGGTCTGGAATCGATAGGGTTTATCGCTCCAGGCAAGTCGAAAAAGAAGAGAGAGAGACATGAAATCGATATGGCATGGATTTCGAGCTATAACGGCAGGACATAATGGCACTTTTTGAAACGACAGAGAATTAAATGCGAATAACGACAAAAGAGGAGAAGATAATGGAAATAATAAAGAATTTATCCCGAAAAGTCATAGCATTTTATGACGCAAGCAATAAATGATTTTCTTGATTTTAGGAGAGAGAAAACCTTATTCTAAAATTTTATTATTTCAGTTATATGTAGAAAAATTTGTTACAAATTGCACATGCCTAATTCCCGTCTAAGAGACGTAAATCTCTCTTCAGGTAAGACCTTTGTAAAGACATCTGCCAACTGATTTAATGTATCTATAAATGAAATATTTATATTGCCATTAGCTACATGATCTCTAATGAAATGATATCTAACCTCTATATGCTTCGTTCTTGAGTGCTGAACTGGATTTTTGGTGAGATTTATCACACTTGTGTTGTCGCACAGTAATGGGATGGTTTTGATATGCAATCCATAGTCTTCAAGCTGTTGTTTTATACATAGGAGTTGAGTGCAATAGCTCCCAGCAGCTACGTACTCAGCTTCAGCTATTGATAGTACTACTGAATTTTGCTTCTTTGAAGACCATGAAATCAAGCATCCTGCAAGAAATTGACAACTACTACTGGTGCTTTTTCTATCTACCTTGCATCCAGCGTAATCAGCATCAGAATATCCAACTAAGCTAGTTTCACATGATTTTGGATACCATAAGCCTAGATCATGAGTTTTAGCTAAATATCTAAAAATTCTTTTAACAGATATTAAATGGGATTCCTTAAGGTCAGCCTGATATCTTGCACACATGCATACACTGAATAAAATATCAGGTCTACTAGCAGTCAAGTATAGCAATGATCATATCATACCTTTATAAAGTTTTTGATCAACCTTTTTACCTTCTTTATCACTGTCTAACCTGGTGGATGTCCTCATTGGAGTGGACAATGGTTTTGCATTATCAAACCCGAATTTCTTCAATAATTCTTTGATATATTTTGCTTAACAAATGTGTGTGCCTTCTTTGCCTTGCTTGATCTGTAATCCTAAGAAGTAGTTGAGCTCTCCCATCATGCTCATCTCGAATTCTCCTTGCATGAGCTTCTCAAAATACTTGCACAAGGATTTATCAGTAGATCCAAATATTATATCATCAACATAAATTTGCACAAGTAATATGCTTTTGACTTTTGACTTAATAAACAATGTACTATTTACCTGTCCTCTGATGAAACCATGGTTTAACAAAAATACACTAAGTCTTTCATACCATGCTCTAGGTGCTTGCTTTAAACCATATAATGTTTTATGCAATTTAAAAACATGATTTGGAAAATCTACATCATCAAAACCAGGAGGTTGTTCTACATAGACTTCCTCCTTTATGTATCCATTTAAAAATGTTGATTTTACATCCATTTGAAAAAGTTTTAAATCCAATGCACATGCATAAGCAAGTAACATTCGAATAGTCTCTAGTCTGGCCACTGGTGCATAGGTTTCATCGAAATCTATGCCCTCCTCTTGGGAATAGCCTTGAGCTACCAGTCTTGCCTTGTTTCTAGTGATAACACCAGATTCATCCAATTTGTTCCTGAACACCCATTTGGTGCCAATCATAGGATGATCTGATGGTCTCAGAACAAGGGACCAAACTTGGTTTCTCTTGAACTGATTAAGTTCATCTTGCATGACCAAAATCCAAGATTCATCAGACAGTGCTTCATTGACTGTCTTTAGCTCAATTTGTGAAACAAATGCTAAGTAATCGCAAGGAATAACATTACATCTTGTTCTTACCCCAACTGATGGATCTCCAATGATGTTGTCCTTCGGGTGATCCTTCCTATATCTCCATTCCTTTGGAAGATCATCATGAATAATTTCTTTTTGTTGTAGTTCTTCCAAGGGTGGATCTTCATTATCCTTGATAGATGTATCTTTCAGTTTCTTGGATAGATTTTCTGCATTTTCATCATCACTATCTACTTCCTTTCTCAAAGAAGGGTTAGACTCATCAAAAATAACATGAACAATTTGTTCAATTAATAAACTATATTTATTAAAAACTTTATAGCTTTTGGGTTTAGAGGCATACCCCATGAAGATTCCTTCATCAGATTTGGAATCTAACTTACCTATGTCTCTCTTGCCATTGTTGTGTATAAAGCATGGACATCCAAATGTTCTGAAGTGACTGATCTTGGGCTTCCTTCCCTTGTATAATTCATATGCGGTCTCTTTAGAATTGGTTTGATCATCACTCTATTTATAATGTAGCAAGCTGTGTTGATAGCTTCCGCCCAGAAATATCTTGGAAGGTTATATTCTGATAGCATTGTTCGGGCCATGTCCAACAATGTTCTATTCTTCCTCTCAGCTACTCCATTCTGCTGGAGTGTTCTTGGTGCTGAGAAGTTATGTTCTATTCCTTGATCATCACAAAATTCTGCAAACTTACCATTTTGGAATTCTCTTCCATGATCTGAACGAATGCTTATTATACTGAACTTCTTGTCCTTCTGAACTAACTTACTGAAATTCACAAAACTGTTGAATGTGTCATCTTTATGTTGCAAAAACGATACCATGTAAATCTTATATAATCATCAACTATTACAAATCCAAAATTCTTTCCACCTAGGCTAGTGGTTCTCATTGGTCCTAACAAATCCATATGTAGCAATTCTAGCGGTTTGGAAGTAGTTACTATTGTCTTTGACTTGAAGGAGGATTTAGCATGTTTTCCTTTTGCACATGGTTCAACAATACCTTCTGTTCTTGAGCTTATATTAGGAAGACCTTCCACCAAATCATGTTTAATTAGCTTCCTTATTCCATCTAAGCTGCAGTGACCCAATCTTCTGTGCCATAGTTCAGCATTCTGATCTTTGTTCACTGCTAGACAGACATCTTGTTCCTTCAATTCCTCTACATGCAGTACATACAAATTCTTTTCTTTGCTGGCTTCGAACACAGTCACATCATCTTTCATAATAAGGCACTTAGACTCTTGACATTTGATTTGGTGACCCTTGTCACATAGTTGGCTGATGCTTATGAGATTGTGCTTGAGTCCTTTGATGCATAATACATATTCTATAAGAGTTTTGCCTTGACTTCCAATCGGTCCACAACCTATCACTGATCCTTTTCCATTGTCACCATAAGTTATTGTTCCTTCTTCATCTTTAATATGTGAGAACAATTTCCTATTGTCAGTCATGTTCCTTGAGCACCCGCTGTCCAAATACCACTTTGATGCTCTAAGGCTGCCCTTATCTTCAATGTTTGCCATGAAAGCCAGATTGGATTTTTCTTCTTCTTCATCGCTGGAGCTTGACTCACTGTCTGAGTCACTCTCGTTGTTCCATGCAGCTGCCATGGCTTTCTTCTTGTATCTTTTGAATTTCTTCGAGTTGTCCTTCTTCTTAAACTCTGTCTTCTTCAGTTTTGGACACTCAGCTTTGATGTGTCCAGGCTTCTTGCATTCATAACATATTGGTTCTGGCTTCTTGACCTATTTTTCTTCTGATCTTTTGAGGTCTTTTCCTTTCTTGAAAAATTTTCTTCCAGACTGGTACTTTTTCTTTGCCAGAATACGCTGCAATCTTCTAGAGAGAAAGGCTTCTTCATCTTTGTTGCTTCCATTGCTTTTATCACTATCTGATTCCTCATCAGATATGTCTTCTGCGATTTTGAGAGCGTTGTTATGCTTCTTCTTGTTGGAGGATTTCCCAAGCCTTTCCATGTTTATTTCATGGGCTATTAGTGACCCAATGAGCTTCTCAAGTGACATTTTTCTTAGATCATTGGCTTCTTCTATGGATGTCACCTTTGGAGTCCAAGAGGCTGGTAGGGATCTCAATATCTTTCTTACCATATCTCCCATGACATAGGTCTTTCCAAGTCCAGTCAACCATTGGTGATATCTGTGAATCTGCTGTACATTTGTGTGATGGATTCTCCTGATTGCATTTGGAATCTTTCATACTGAGCTACCAAGATATCTATTCTTATTTCTGTTACCTTGTCAGTTCCTTCATAAGGAATCCTGAGTTTTTCCCACATTTCCATTGCTGATTTGCACGCTGAGATCCTATTGAACTCTTTCTTGCTTAGCGCACAGTACAGTATACTCTTTGCTTAGTTGTTTAGAGATATCTTATTTTTGTCTTCTTCTGTCCAGTTTTCTCTACTGTTGAGAACTACTAGGTCTCCTTCTTCTATTATAGAGCAAAGATGGAAATCGAGACCTTGAAGAAAGAATTCCATTCTAGTCTTCTAGTAGTTGTAGTCTTCACCATCAAATAGAGGAGGTCTGTTGACGGACTGACCTTCTGCATACCCTTGAGCTACCATTTATCTTTGCTCTTCAGACCGTGAGATCTTCTTTCTTGAAGAGACTTACCTTTGATACCACTTGTTGCCCAGATAGCAAGCCCAGAGGGGGGGTGAATGGATTTCTAAACGCCATTTTTAAAATTAAAACCTGTCAATATAATCACTTAATATAAAAACACTAAGATTTATAGTTAGTGTTAGTGAGAGTAAAGACAAATAATCAAACACACAACACAGGGGAATTTTATCCTGGTTCGGACCTCCTATCCCAAGGAGTCCTACGTCCTGTCCCCAAGCAACAACTTGAGATTTCACTAACCAAGAGTATTGTCCCCCTCAAGGACCCTTACACATCTAGCTATAGCTGGCCTTCTCTTCTAACCCCGAAGAGGTACAAACCACCACCTGATACACAGGTCTTCCTTCCTCAATGAAGGGAATAACAACCACCTGTTTCCAATAGGTCTTCTCTTCACAACCGAAGAAGGACACACAAAGAATTGCGTAAAAAGTCGAACGTCCCCTAGACCAAGCTCATAAGAGTCTGCTTGATCTGAGGCAATGTCTGAGAGAGACAATTTTTCAATAAGAAAAATCTCTCAGAATAACAGATTGCTCTCAAAGGACTAAGCAAGAAAAATTGAGAGCTAAGAGCTAAAGGAATGGTGGAGTGAAGCGAATGAGCTCTTATGTCTGATGCTTGCAAGATGCTTTTGAGTTGTGTGTGAAGCTCTATCTTTCTAAAAAACTTATTCTTCATGGAGTCTTCAGTCTTCTATATATCTTCTGCAACACATTTTTACCGTTGGAGTAGCTGTTCAGATGCCCGTTATCTCATAGCTTTATGTCCGTTAGAGAGACTAGTCGTAGGCATGCAGAGATGAACTAGTAGCTACAAACACTTGGATTGGTCTTTGCATCTTCAGGAAAGATTTTCTGAATCTTTTATCCTTTGACGGATCCATACTTTATGTGCTTTACTACAAAAGGCCTGCATGCATTAAACACAGATACTTAGACAAACTTTTTATCCATGTTGTCAATCAACCCTAGTAGTCGTGCAGTAATGATATGCTTAAACTGGAAAGGATATCTTGTCATCACACAAATCAAGACCCTATGCGATATATCAAATAAGCAAGAGGATTTCGTGTGAAATAATCAAAATCTTAGTATGCACGGAAAGACTTGAACTCCACAGAGTTTTGAAAATATATTTGAATAGTATGGACATTATCAGAAATATCTGAGAAGATAATAATAATGAAATCGTTGTCCAAGCAAATCGTTGTTCAAGTGAGACCAAATTGTTGTTTGAGCAAATCGTTGTTCAAGTAAGAGTAAATCGTTGTTTGAGCAAATCGTTGTTCAAGTAAGAGCAAATCGTTGTAAGAGCAAATCATTGTTTGAGTAAATCTTTGTTCAAGTAAGAGCAAATCGTTGTAAGAGAAAATCGTTATTCAAGTAAGAGCAAATCGTTGTTTGAGCAAATCGTTGTTCAAGTAAGAGCAAATCGTTATTTGAGCAAATCGTTGTTAAAATAAGAGCAAATCATTGTAAGAGCAAATCGTTGTTTGAGCCAATCGTTGTTCAAGTAAGAGCAAATTGTTGTTCAAGTAAGGGCAAATCGTTGTTTGACTGACCAAATCGTTATAGCAAACAAATCGTTCTTTTACCTATCAAATCATTACAGCAATCAAATCGTTGTGTAACTTATCGAATCGTTACAGCGACCAAATCGTTGTTTCACTTATGAAATCGATGTGAGAGCAAAATCGTTATTTCACTTACCAAATCGATGTGAGACTGAAATCGTTATTTCACTTATGAAATCGATATGAGTCTTAAATCGTTATTTCACTTATGAAATCGATGTGAAACTGAAATCGTTATTTCACTTATGAATCGATGTGAGACTGAAATCGTTATTTCACTTGTGAAATCGATGTGAGACCGAAATCGTTATTTCACTTATGAAATCGATGTGAGACCAAAATCATTATTTCACTTATGAAATCGATGTGAGATGAAATAGTTGTTTTCTTTCTTAAGAAATTGATGTTCTATTAGAGAAATCGATGTGTGCTTACAATAAATACATTCTTTACACTTTAAATAACAGTGTATGAGAGTTACTTACAGATTTTGCTTGACTAAATTTCCTGTGGAGGAACTTCATAAAGGATTGTTAGAAAATCTTTGTTAAGGTTTTCTTAATCACCAAAAGAATGCATATAATAAATAAATCATATGGGGATGGACTGATCATCACCTCCTGCTCCTGAAAGGAGGATTGGGGACATTGCACCTAAACACATTGAGCCCATTGGGCAATCTATTGAAGAAATTGTCCCTCCTATAGTCCCTGCACCTACCTTTATTGAATAAATAATTGTCGAAGGTGCTGCTCTTTTTGAGGGGGAGGTTGAAGATACTCACATAGAAGAAACCCCCAATGTTCCCGAAGTAGAAGCTGCTCTGAAAGAGAGCCATGAAGATACAGTTGCAGAGGTTGTGGCACTAGGCCACACTGAAGATGTTCAAATGGTAGATGCTCCAGTTCAGGGGGAGCCAGAAGTGCAAGTGGAGCCAGAGATTCAGGGGGAGACAAATGTCAGTGCCCCTGCTGAACAGTTCCAAGAAGGACTAGTTGAGGATACTTCAGATGATAAGGTGGAGCCAGCTAATGGCTCAGGAAGTAGAAGTAAAAGTGTTGCTCCTAAGTTCCCCTACTCACCAGGAAAGCACACCACAGATCCAGGAAGAAGAAAATTCATGTGCACATAAAGCCAGTCATTGCTAGATTGAATGCTCATGGGAAAATCTTGTGCTCATTACAATCAGATATATCTTCAATTTTTATTAGTCAGAGCACTGGAGCTAAGGAGATTGGAGCAGTCAAAAATGAGCTCCAGGAGATGAGATGTGAGCTGGGTAGCCTAAAGAAGCTAGTAACATATTTATCAAATTTTGTGAGGGTGCAGCTATCAGCTCCTATCCCTCCTGCTCCCACTCATTCTGTACCAGAGGTTAGTACAGGGCCATCAGGACCATTTTTTGAAGAATCAGGGCCACCAGGGCCATCTGCTGATGTAGTTGGGCAATCAGGGCCATCAATTGCTGAATCCGGGCCACCAGGGCCATCCTTGGAAGAGTCAGAGCCATCTGTGCAAATGGAGTCAGTGGCAGGGCCAACCGGGCCTCAAGTATCTGTATAGAAAGCTGTTGTGCCTCTAGGGCCTTCTGAATCTCCAAATCTTCAGACTCTAGCCCCTTCCTCTCCACCCACATCCTTCACTGCACCTCCTACACCTGAAAACTTCAAGAAACCACTTCCTAAACACATATCTTCTCTTACCCCTTTCTCTACTGCCACCTCTTCATCACCTCCTCCTTCCCCTTCCATTCCTCATTTCACCTCTGAGGCACCTCCAGCCTCATCCTCTTCTGCTAGTCCTTCCTCAGCAGGTCCCTCATCTGCTAAACTATCCACTCAACCTCCTACTTCAACTTTTGCTCTCTTTCATCTACCTACTCCACCCTCCTTTATTACCATCATTCCTGAAGCAACCAGTGTCATTCCTCATTCTGTGCATGACATCAAGGATGAGTTTGAAGAAGCCATCCTCTACACAGTTCTTTCTGTCTCTGCTCACATTCACAGGACTGATTCCCAACCTTCCTCCAGTCCTACCTCTAAGAAAAGAAAGACCTCTTCAGCTCTTGTTTTTTCCTCCAATCAAACTCTCTTTCCTCCTCTATGGTATTCTCTTTCTGTTATCAATAGAAGAAGAACCCTATATGCTGAATATCTCCAAAAGTGCACTTTTGCAGACATTTTTGGTCTTCCTTACCTTAACCTTTCTGAACATCTAAACATCATTCTTCCTACTTCAGGTCTTCCTAAGGCTGAACAAGCCAAAGTCTTATCCACTGCTGAGTCCAAGACTAAAGATCAGTGGGCCAGGGCCAACAAAGCTCTCTACAAAAAATTCGAGGTTGCCAGAATAAACATCTTTCAACCCAAAGATCACCCGCTCACCTTGTCTGAGTGGTTTTTCTGCCAGCATAGAGACTCTTGGGGTCCTTTCATTCAGAAGGAGATCAAATTCATCAGGCAATTCCAAATGTACCAAGACTACTGCTTTGTCAACTGCCTGCCAGAGGTCCAGCTTGGTCAATTCAGAGGAGCCATAGCTCTGCTCCGCACAGAGAATCCTATCAACACCCCTCTTCAGGTTGATTTTTCCACCTTGAAGATTCAAGGAGTAGCTTTTCTCCCAAAGCTTCACTTTCTCTTTATGGAATCTGAAGTGGGTCCTATCATTTTTGAAAGATTTGCAAGAGCCATGGCCAGGATATTTGTTCAGAGAGGAACTCCTCTTGCCTTCCATAGATTCATCTTCAGAGAATATCAAAGAGGGTTCATCAAGTTAGTAGTCCTTACACCTATCCTCTCAGAGTCTGAAAGATTTGACAACTCTGAATGGTGCAAAGCTTATCCTGAGGCAGCCCTCCAGCTTGAGCAACTGAATTCATCTCTGCACAAAACAAATCAGTTGATTCTCTCTCCAGAAAATTTCATGGACCTCAACTCCATAAATCTGGTGTCAGATCCCTACTCTATCTGGATTGAGAGATATAAGATCTTTATAGCTTTGAAGAAGGATTTGCTTGATCACAAGCTCCACTACCCTCTTTCTATTGACAAATTTTTTCAGCATGCCAGCTTTGGAACTACTAGACCCTACAAGTCATCCCTTAGCAATCATGAGTACAGCTATTTCATTGAAGACCAGAGACTACTCCACATCAAGAGACTTAGTCCAGAGATGGGGCCATCTTATAATATTAGTTGGGGTGTCTTTAGAAATCTTTTTGAAGAGCAAGAAGTTAGAGCTTGGCAGATCAAAACTCGACATGCTTCTAGATTGTCTTTTGCCTTCTACAGGCCTACCCCATCTAATGAATGAAATTTCATTTCTTAGCTCCATTTATCTTTGTCTATCTCCCATTTTATCTTCTGTCTATCTAATTCTTTTTGCTTAATGACAAAAGGGGGAGAAAAATATTCTGAAATACATACCTTAAATATTTTTTTACGCAAATTAATTTCAGTCTTTTATATATACAACTCTCTATGTTTTGTCATCACCAAAAAGGGGGAGATTGATGATCAGTCCATCTCTATGTAATTTATTATTAATTATATATATTTTTGGTGATCAACAAAACTATGAAAAGTATTTTCTAACAACATTTTCTGAAGTTTATCCGCAGGCAATAATTCAAGCAAAATTTGTAAGTTGTCTACACACACTGCTATTTGAAGTTCAATGCATATGTTTTGTCTAAGTACACATCGACTTCTTTGATAGAACAACGATTTCATAGAAACATCGATTCTGTTTCACTTAAACAACGACTTGGTTGTTACAACGACTTGGTTGTTACAACGACATGACAACAACGATTTGGTTGCTACAACGATTTCGTCTCACTTAAACAACGATTTGGTTGTTTCATCGACTTCGCTTCACTTAAACAACGATTTGGTTGCTACATCGACTTCGCTTTACTTAAACATCGATTTTGGTAGAACAACGACTTCATGTCTACAACGACTTTATTTAAACAACGATTTCATCTCTACAACGACTTCACTTAAACAACGACTTCATATGAAACAATGACTTCACTTAAACGACGACTTCATATGAAATAATGACTTCATGCTTATATCGACTTCGTTTCAAACAACGATTTAATCAGTACATCGACTTCAGTTAAACAACGATTTTATACAGAACATCGATTTCATTAATACATGGATTATGCTCACATCGACTTGATTTCAACATGGATTACAGTCTCACTTGACTTATGATTATATCATTGATTTAATATCAACATCGACTCTCTCTAGGTACAGCCTGTCTAATTACATCAACCCTCTATTAATGACTATATCTTAGACAACTGTCAAACATTCTCATTTAAATCTTCTTTAAACATTCTTTAGTTCCATTCCACATGATATTCAAATGTATTCCAAATCTTTGTGGATTTCAAGTTTTCCCGCGAAAGCATGTTGTATCCCATGTTCTCTAACATTTATTGTGATCGTACAAACCTCTGCACGATATATCTTTTACCTATCTTGCCTATAACACACAAAGTCACAATGACATAATGGCATTTCCCTTCTGGTGTATCTTCATACCACACAACTACTAATGTTGACTGACAGTTTAGACAAAGATAAGTTGTCTAGGTGTCAGCATTTATTATGTCCAGAGTTTCTGGTGGAGACGCATGTCTCAAAGATTGACTTGTCAACCTGACAAGAGGATAGAAGATTCAGACAATCTTTCCTTGAGTATGTGTGTCTATCCGAGCATTAATGGTTGCAGGCTCACTTGCTCTTTACCTTCGAACCAGACACTCCAACGTGCATGAAGATGTGAGACAACGGACATTTCAATGGATACTTCAACGGTCAAATGGTTTCAAAGAAGATAAAAGAAGACTGGTGACTCCAAGAACGAACCAACTCTTTCAACCTTTGAGAAGCTTGAACATCTTAGTCACCTATAGAAGAAAAAGAGCTAGCTCATCCATTCCAAGTTTGTGTAGCTCCTTGCTCTCTGTAGAATATTACTTTACCTTTGAGAGCTTGCGTTGATCTGAGAGAGAGAATCCATTTGTGATAATTTTGATGACCAAACTGTCCCCATAATAATATTTCCATTTATTTATATATTAATTTTGATGATTAACAAAATAACACTAATGGATTTCTTGAGCCTTGAGAACAGGAAGCAAAAGAAAAATGAAAGATCAAGACAATCTGGTAAGTCCCATCATTTCTATCCAAGTCCCTGTAACGACTTCTTTGATAAGCAGAACGACTTCCTCTTTGACCGGAACACTCAAATCGTTACCGTAACGATTTCTTTAGAACTCGCAACGACTCTCTAGCCGTAACGACTTCTTTAGACCTCGTAACGATTTCTTTAGAACTCGCAACGACTCTCTAGCCGTAACGACTTCTTTAGACCTCGTAACGATTTCTTTAGAACTCGCAACGACTCTCTAGCCGTAACGACTTCTTTAGACCTCGTAACGATTTCTTTAGAACTCGCAACGACTCTCTAGCCGTAACGACTTCTTTAGACCTCGTAACGATTTCTTTAGAACTCGCAACGACTCTCTAGCCGTAACGACTTCTTTAGACCTCGTAACGATTTCTTTAGAACTCGCAACGACTCTCTAGCCGTAACGATTTCTTTAGATTCATAACGATTTCGTGTAACGATTTCTTTACAACTCAATAGTCATAACGATTCGTGTAACGACTTCTTTATTAGTCATAACGATTTCGCGTAACGATTCTTTATTAGTCATAACGATTTCGCGCAACGACTTCTTTATTAGTCATAACGATTTCGCGTAACGACTTCTTTATTAGTCATAACGATTTCGCGTAACGACTTCTTTATTAGTCATAACGATTTCGCGTAACGACTTCTTTATTAGTCATAACGATTTCGCGTAACGACTTCTTTATTAGTCATAACGATTTCGCGCAACGACTTCTTTAGTAGTCATAACGATTTCGCGTAACGACTTCTTTATTAGTCATAACGATTTCGCGTAACGATTTCTTTACAGTTCATAACGACTTGCTATAATTCATAACGATTTCATAAGTTATGAAGTCAGCAAGATTCTTTTTATCGAATTTCTTGATGCATCAGTATAATGCTTTTTAATAGCGTTGAAAAGTCAAAGTCATATCTTGTCCGTTGACTGCTATGCATTAAATGCTCTCCGATCGTATCTCCCATGCATGCAGACAATATCTTCCATTTCTATGCTACTCTGTCTACGTACTTTTTCTTGGACAGAAAGGAGCTTTGCTATATACTGCAATATCTGTTCCATCTCAACTAACAATAGACAGCAGTCCTAGCTGTCTTCTATTTATTGATGATATGCTTACAGATATCTGACAAGACTCATCTGGACAACGTTGGACACAAGATACAAAGTTCTATGACATCTCTTTGGCGTGTACACCAGGATAAAAGACTGACGATCAGAAGCTTCCTCAGTGACCAGTCTAACGTACACAAGGATAAGAGACAACGGACACTTCAACGTTCGAATTTGAATCAGCAGTTTAAATAGAAGACTCAAGACGGAAAGAAAGACAGTGCGACAGAGCAACATCGCTTGATTTCAGAAGAAGAAAGAAATCCATCTCTCACAATCTTTAGAACTTTGAAGAAGAGCGAAGCCTCCACTCCAAACCTGTTCTAAGCTCTTAGCTCTCTGTGCTCAAAAGGAATCTTCTCATTTGTAAGAGCCTGTGTGGTCCTTGGAGAGAAAAACCTTGTTAAATCTCTTTCTCTCTCGGGGGCTTAGGAGCTTCAGGTTGTAGCTGGTCAAGCTAGAATCTGAAGCCTGTTTTCACAACCTTTTTCTGATTAGTTTGTGTTCCCTTCTGGACGAAGGAAGACCTGGTGGTATCCAGGGTGGTTGTTGTTCCCTTCTGGACGAAGGAAGACCTGGTGGTATCCAGGGTGGTTGTTGTTCCCTTCAGGCTGAAGGAAGACCAGTTGAGGCTGGGTGTAAGGATCCTTAAGGGGGATTGTACCCTTGATAGTAAAATCCTGAGGTATTGCTCAGGGACGGACGTAGGTCTCCTGTGGAGAGGAGTTCCGAACCAGGATAAAATCCTTGTGTCTTGTGGATGTGTGTTTTGTGTGATTGTTATCTTGTTTGTCTAACTCTAACCTTGTTATTAAGTTGTGCAATCTTTTCAGTAAACAGGTTTTAATCAAAGATCGAAGTTTTATTAACCCATTCACCCCCCCTCTGGGCTAGCTAGCTGGGCAACAAGTGGTATCAGAGCCCGTCTCTTCGACAAAGAAGAAGATCCAACGATCTGAAGAGCAAAGATCAATGGCAGCCCAAAGTCACTTCGAAGGTCAGTCTGTCAACAGACCTCCTTTGTTCGATGGTGAAGATTATACGTATTGGAAGACCAGGATGGAATACTTTCTACAAGGCCACGATTATCAAATCTGGTCAATAGTGGAAGAAGGTGATCTGGTCGTCACAAATGAGAAAGCACAATGGACAGATGAAGATAGAAAGAAAATCTCCTTGAACTGTAAAGCTAAGAGCATTCTATGTTGTGCTCTAAGCAAGAAAGAGTTCAACAGAGTTTCAGCATGCAAATCCTCCATGGAAATGTGGGAAAAGTTAAAGATCACATATGAAGGTACAGACAAAGTAAAGGAGACAAGAATTGACATTCTTGTCACTCAGTATGAAAGATTTCAAATGCAAACAGGTGAGTCTATTACCCAAATGTTTAGTAGATTTACTGACATTACTAATGGCCTAGCAAGTCTAGGAAAGTCATATGAAAATGCAGATATGGTAAGGAAGATTCTCAGATCCCTGCCATCTTCATGGACGGCAAAGGTCACAGCTATCGAAGAAGCTAATGATCTTAAGAGAATGTCAGTAGAAAAACTCATTGGGTCTCTCATGGCCCATGAAATAAACATGGAAAGACTAGGAGAATCCTCCAGTAACTTAAAGCTAATGGACTCATCATCCTTAGATAACAGTGAAGGCAAAGATAGTGATGATGAAGAAGCCATGCTCTCAAGAAGATTGCAGAGAATTGGCAAAGAAAAATCCAGTCTGGTAGGAGGTATCAAGAAAAACATCTCAAGAGAAAGGCAGACTGTCCAATGTTAAAGAAAAATGATCACAAGAAGAAGGACAGCTCCAAGAAGTTCAGAAGATTCAAAAGAAAGCCATGGCAGCTGCATGGGACAACAGCAGCGACTCAGATAGTGAGTCAAGCTCGAGCAGTGAAGTGAAGGTGAAGAAGCCAACTTGGCTCTCCATGGCGAATACCGAGGATAAGGTAACATCTGATTCTTCTTTCGATTCCTGTAATGACTCAGATTCGGATAATTTGGAAAGTGCATTTAATGAACTCTACAATAAGTATAAAGAAGTGTGTAAACTACTTAAGCTAAGCAAGAAAAATATCACATGTCTCGAAAATACCAACTCAGATTTAAAATCTGAAAACGAAGAACTAGAAAAACAAATAGTTGAGCTTAAGAGAAGAAATGAACTATTATGTGAAAATTTAAAAGACAAGAACAGAAAAATCACTGACCTAGAAAAACAGGAAAACTCAGATGATTTAAGAAAAACTGTAAATGAATTAAATGAAGAAAACAATACACTAGCAAGCACCCTAGAAAAATTTACCAATGGTAAAAACTCTTTAATATTAAAAGGTGCTAGGAGATCGGGTAAAAAGAAAAATGGATTAGGATATACACCCCCAGATAATGAAGAAACCATAATATACCCTAAAACATATCCAACACCAAAATTTGTACCTGAACAAGATGTAGCATACAAAGCTGATTTCAAATACATAGAAAAAGTAACTAAGTTATCCTGCTGCAGTCACTGCAACAAGTTAGGACATATTAAAATGACATGCCCAACAAGACATAAAAAATGGATATTAAAAGGTAAAGTTGATGATACTAACCAATCAGGACCCAAAAAGAATTTGGGTACCTAAAGCTTGATGTTCTCATTTCAGGTTAACCCTCGAGCATCCAAATGGTATTTGGATAGTGGGTGCTCAAGGCATATGTCAGGCAACAAGAAGATATTTGTTGATCTCCAAGCTGAAGAAGGTACAGTCACCTATGGAGATAATGGAAAAGGGACTGTGATAGGAAGCGGGTCTGTGAACATCAAAGGAAAATCAGTCATAAAGGATGTAATGCTGGTCAAAGGGTTAAAGCACAATCTCATCAGCATCAGCCAGTTGTGTGACAAAGGCCATCAAATTCAGTTTCAAGAATCAAAATGCAGTATCTTAAAGGATGGTGCAGTCATATTTGAAGCCTACAGAGAAAGAAATTTGTATGTTCTATATCTCGATGAACTCAAGGATCAAGATGTGTGTTTGGCAGCTAGCAAAGATAAATCAACTGAGTTGTGGCACAGAAGATTGGGCCACTGCAGCTTGGATGGGCTGAACAAGCTCAGAAAAAGAAAACTAGTTGAAGGACTGCCAAAGGTAAATTTCAGATTGGATAGCATTTGCAGACCTTGTGCAAGAGGAAAGCACACCAAGAGCTCCTTCAAATCAAAGACTGTAGTAACCACCTCAAAGCCCTTAGAACTACTTCACATGGATTTATTTGGGCCAATGAGGACTACCAGTTTGGGAGGAAAGAATTTTGGATTTGTAATAGTTGATGATTATTCAAGATTCACTTGGGTATCCTTTTTAGAGCACAAAGATGACACATTTGAGAATTTTGTCAGCTTCAGTAAGAAAGTTCAGAAAGATCAGAAATTCTCAATTGTCTCTATTCGATCAGATCATGGTGGTGAGTTTCAGAATGAAAAGTTTACGAAGTTCTGTGATGATCAAGGAATTGAGCACAACTTCTCAGCTCCAAGGACACCTCAACAGAATGGAATTGCTGAGAGGAAAAACAGAACTCTTTTGGATATGGCAAGATCAATGTTATCAGAATATGATCTGCCAAGATATTTCTGGGCCGAAGCTATCAACACTGCATGTTATATCATAAATAGAGTGATGATCAGGCCAATTCTGAAAAAGACTGCTTATGAACTCTACAAAGAAAAGAAGCCAAAGATTAGCCATTTCAGAATATTTGGATGTCCTTGCTTCATCCATAACAATGGAAAAAGGGACATTGGTAAGTTGGATGCCAAATCAGATGAAGGCATTTTCATGGGGTATTCCTCTAAACCTAAAGGTTATAGAGTTTTCAATAAACGTTCCTTATTAATTGAACAATCAGTACATGTTATTTTTGATGAATCTAACCCTTCCTTGAAAAAGGAAGAAATTAGTGACATTGATGATGCAGATGTCCTGTCCGAAAAATTAAAGAAAACTTCAATTAAGGACAAAGAGGATCCAACTCTGGAAGAACTGCAGCAAACAGAAATCCAACATAAAGATCTTCCAAAGGAATGGAGACATCAGAAAGATCACCCTCCTGAAAACATCATTGGTGATCCATCTGTAGGGGTAAGAACTAGAGGTAATGTAATTCCATGCGACTATTTAGCATTTGTCTCTCAAGTAGAACCTAAGACAGTCAATGAAGCTTTATCTGATGAATCTTGGATACTAGCCATGCAAGATGAACTAAATCAGTTCAAGAGAAACCAAGTATGGTCACTTGTTCCTAGACCATCCAATCATTCAGTTATTGGCACCAAATGGGTGTTCAGAAATAAACTGGATGAGTCTGGAATAATCTTAAGGAACAAAGCCAGATTGGTGGCTCAAGGCTACTCCCAAGAGGAAGGCATAGATTTCGATGAAACTTATGCACCTGTAGCTAGACTTGAGGCCATTAGGATTTTACTTGCTTATGCATCCGCACTTGATTTAAAACTTTTTCAAATGGATGTCAAATCAGCCTTTTTAAATGGTTTCATCAAGGAGGAAGTTTATGTTGAACAACCTCCAGGTTTTGACGACTCTGAATTTCCAAATCATGTATTTAAACTACATAAGGCTTTATATGGTCTAAAGCAAGCTCCTAGAGCCTGGTATGAAAGGCTCAGTAATTTCTTATTAAATCATGGTTTCACTAGAGGTAAAGTAGATAGTACATTATTTATAAAATCTAAGGTTAAACATATACTTCTTGTACAAATCTATGTGGATGATATTATTTTTGGATCTACTGATGAATCTCTTTGCAAGTACTTTGAAAAGCTTATGCAGGGAGAATTCGAAATGAGCTTGATGGGGGAGTTAAGCTACTTCCTTGGATTGCAAATCAAGCAAGGGAAGGATGGCACTCATATCTGTCAAGCAAAGTACACCAAAGAGCTGTTGAAGAAATTTGGATTTGAAGATGCAAAGCCATTATCAACTCCAATGAGCACATCAACCAGAATGGACAGTGATCAAAAAGGTAAAAGGGTAGATCAAAAGAATTATCGAGGTATGATAGGATCATTACTTTACTTAACTGCCAGTAGACCAGACATTTTGTTCAGTGTATGCATGTGTGCTAGATATCAGGCAGACCCTAGAGAGTCTCACTTAATCTCTGTAAAAAGAATATTTAGATATTTAGCTAGAACTCATGATTTAGGTCTCTGGTATCCTAGATCTTGTGAGATAAATCTAATAGGATATTCAGATGCTGATTATGCTGGTTGCAAAGTAGATAGAAAGAGCACCAGTGGATGTTGTCAGTTTCTTGCAGGATGCTTAATATCATGGACATCCAAGAAACAAAATTCAGTAGCTCTATCAACAGCTGAGGCGGAATATGTTGCTGCTGGAAGTTGCTGTACACAACTTCTTTGGATAAAGCAACAACTTGAAGATTTCGGCATTCACATCAAATCAATTCCTCTATTGTGTGATAATACAAGTGCCATCAACCTCACCAAAAATCCAGTTCAACACTCAAGGACGAAACACATTGAAGTAAGATATCATTTTATTCGAGACCATGTAGCTAGTGGTAATTTAGAAATTTCGTTTATAGATACAAATGGTCAATTGGCAGATATCTTCACAAAAGCCCTACCTGAAGAGAGATTTACATCTCTTAGAAGGGAACTAGGGATGTGCAATTTGTGAAAGAATTTCTGTGATTTTATTGACATATAAATTTTTCAGATTAAATGAAAAGTTCTCTCTCCGTTAAAGTTAAACAAAACTCAGTTATCTATATGCTTTGACCGCTTCTGTGTAGAAAGTTGTTTGACTTGTCAAACCTTTTTGTCGCTTTCTACCTTTGCCGCCTTTTGGCGCTCCTCCTGTCATTAAAGTAATATTATTTTACCCAAATCGCTTTGAGATCGATTCGTCTTCCACCTTTACCCTTTTTATTCTCTATCTGTTCACCCAAAGCTGATGCCCTAACGATTTTGGGATCGACTCTCTGCATCTTTCGAAGCCTTCTTCTCTTCCCGCGAAGAACTCCTTCGAGAACTTCCGTCCCTTCCATCATCCTCCCTCCAGAATCTTTTCTTCTCTGCACCCATGGCCGCTCCGTTGATCTCCGGAAGTGTTGGGGGCTACAGTGCTGAGTATTTATCCCCAAGGGAGCAAGAAAGATTTACTTTTGTGAAGACAAAGATTTGCGGAAATAAGGCAGTGGATGTTCAGAATCTTGAGAAGAGTGGCATGGCCAGGCTAGTTGATACTCTAAGAAGATCGCAGTGGATGGATGTGGTCACCTTCAGTGAGGTAAGCTACCCGGACTTGGTAAAAGCCTTCTACATCTGTCTGAAGTCAGAAGCAGATGGATCCCTTGTTTCCTCTGTCAAGGGTATCCAAATCAGAATAACCCATGAGCTGTTGCGTGATCTGTTTGGAGTAAAGACCTCGGGATTTAGTGGCATTCACTCTGTGAATGATGAAGTCAAAGGTCTCGGGATTATCGGTCCAGGATTTAAGTTGAAGGATGGGAAGCTTGATATTAATCAGATGTCCGCGTTCAACCGATTGCTTCACTTATAGTCTGCCAAATCTTAGTTCCCCGTAGTGCTACCTTTTCCTCATGCACTAGGGCAGATTCGGACATAATGTTCTGGGCAATCCAGAACAAAGAGATAAACCTGGCCGCAGTGATGATTGAGCGAATGATGTTTGCACATGCTCAGTTATGGGAAACAAAGAGCAAGTTGAATGTTTCCCTTCCATATGCCCATCTTCTGACCAAGATTTTCAAGCACTTTGGAGTAGATCTGTCAGGTGCGGTAGCTGAAAAGATGGGCCAGTCTATAAGGTCCAGAAACCTGAAGAAAAGTGGCTTTTCAGTGCAAGAAGGAGTTTGGTCGAAATCCTCTGTGGCTGAAGGAGAAGCAGTTATTGCAGATATTCCAGAAGCAGTAGAAGTAGAGCAAGCAGCAGCAAGTCCAGCAGAGCAAGAACCAGTTGAGTCAGCTGTGGGATGCCAATCCGAAGCTCAATTGGAAGAGGGTGCAGCTGGTGAACCTGATGAAGATGTTGTCTTGGAAGAAGCTCCTGCTCAGGGGGAGCAAGAAAGTATTGAAGTCCCTGCTCCCATTCAGGGGGAGCATGCTGAGAGTGAAAAGACAGAGAATGAAGCCTTTTCTGAGAAAGCTGCACCTACTCAGGAAACTCCAGCTCCAGCCTTGGTTGATGTTAGTGAAGGCCCAAGTGCAACTATAAATCTTGAGGAGCCTGTCTCTCAGCCAAGTAAGCAGAAAAGAGTTGTTCACAGGAGGTCAAGGAAGGGCCATAGGAAAGTAAATTGAAGCATGTTATGGCCTTGTTAAAAGCCCAAGGAGAGATCTTGGCATCAGTTCAGTCTGGTATACAAGAATTGTTTCAAATCAAGTTTCAACCTCCTCAGACGTATCCTCAATAAGAAATGCAATGAGGTATTTCAATAAAGAAATGTCTGATATGAAGAATTTGCTGGCTCATCTTTCAAAGTCTAGTGGTGTCCCTCCTGCACCTACTCAGAGCAGTCCAGCTGAAGTTCCTAGGCCACCAGGGCCTCCAGCTGAAGTTCCTAGGCCACCAGGGCCTCCAGCAGAAGTCTCAGGGCCAACAGGGCCGCCAGTTCAAGGGTCAGGGCCATCAGGGCCATCAGTTGTAGGGTCACCCGGACCAGTGGCAGCCTCAGGGTCTTCAGGACCCTCTCCTGCAGTCAGAGAAAGTCAGGCCAAAGGAAAAGAGCCAGTGTCAGTCTCCAAGGCCCCTGATACTTCATCTCTTGCCACTCCAACCCTCTCCACCCCTTCATCTCCTCCTACTGCACCTCCTGCTCCACCAACCATAAAACATCCCATGCCTCGCACCCAACCTTCCTCATCCTCTACTTCCTCTCAACCCTCCTTCTCACCTACTCCAGCTCTCATCTCAGCTTCATCCTCATTAACTCCTCAACCTTCACCTATTAAAACCCAAACATCTCATCCTCAACCAACCTCTTCCTTTAATCCTAAACACTTTTTCTATCCTCCTACTCCTCCTAATTCTGTTACCTTTCCTCCAGTGAAACCTCTGCCTCTTGGTATTTTTGACACCAATGTTCCAGACCATTTTGAAAGGAACACTCTCCTCACCATTCTTTCCACAGCCTCTCACATTCACAGGACTGACCCTCCTAGTCCTGTCTTGAAAAAGAGAAAAACATCTTCCTCTCTAAGCACTCCTTCTGCTTCTCTCTACCCTCCTTTATGGTACTCTCTTACCCTTGATCCTAAGAGAAGACCTATCTACAAAGAATACCTCCAGAAATGCATTCTTTCTACCATTTATGGTATTCCTTTTCTCAACCTCTCCGAACACCTGGCCATTGTTCTTCCTTTACTCAGATATCTCAAGCTTTCAAATCCAAAATCTTTGAGGGCACTGAGTTCAAGACTGAAGATCAGTGGGCCGCTATCAAAGGAAACAAGGCTCAGTACTCAAAATACCTGACTGCAAGGGCCGAATCCCTCTCTCTCAGAGCTCACCCACTCACCTTCTCTGAGTGGTTTATCTTCCAGCACAAGAACTCTTGGGGATCCTTCATTTTGAAGGAAATTCGCGTTGCCAGAGCCTTTCAGCTGTACAGTGACTTCTGCTACTTGAACAAAATTCCAGAAGTTCAGTTTTGCCAGTTCAACTCGCAGATTACTGTGCTGCAATCAGAGACCCCTCTCAACCTTCCTCTACAGTAGACTTTGTCTCCTTCAAGGTTGAGTTTCCAGTTCTTCTGCCGAAGCTGCACTCGTTAGTGTTTAATTCAGATGCTGGATCTCTCGCTCTAGATATGTTTGCAAGGCAGCTGGGCCGGATGTCAGCCAAGCAGGGCCGATCTCCCTCCTTCTTGCGGTTCATCTTCAGAGAATATCACTCTGGCCGCATCTCTTCTCTGACCTTAGCTCCACTCATTTCTGAGTGTGAACGACTCACCTCATCAGAATGGGAGCTTCTATATCGGGCCTCTTATCAGCAATTAGAAGCTATCAATCAAGATCTGGTTAGTCAGAGGAAGCCTGCTCTTTCTGCAGAAGCCTTTATGGATCTCAATTCCATCGCACCCATACCAGAGCTCTATGCTGTATGGGCAGCTAGATATTCTGCCTTCTATGCCCTAAAGCAGGATCTGTTAACTCAGCAACTTCACTATCCAATTTCCTTGGACAGATTTCTCCATAGGGCCAGTTTTGGCAAGAGTACTTACTTCAGATTCATTTTGGACAAAACTCAGTATGGAGAGTTCATAGAGCAGCAAAGGCAACTCTACATTCAGAGGAACATCCCTTCCATGGGACCCTCCTTCTCAGTTACCTTTGGCGTGTTTCTGCAAATTTTTGAGGATCTTGAGATCAAGGCATGGGCTGTTATCTCACAGCATGCCTCCTTGTTATCTCCTTTGTATTATCTTTCTCCCTCTTAATAAAATCTTTCTCTCTTCTTTGTCTCACAGCTTATCTTTTTGCCTAATGACAAAATGGGGGAGACAACTAACGTAAATCTGAAAAACATATTTCATTCTTTGTCTGATGTTTAGTATATTTTGTCATCATCAAAAAGGGGGAGATTGATGACCAAACTGTCCCCATAATAAATATTTCCATTTATTTATATATTAATTTTGATGATTAACAAAATAACACTAATGGATTTCTTGAGCCTTGAGAACAGGAAGCAAAAGAAAAATGAAAGATCAAGACAATCTGGTAAGTCCCATCATTTCTATCCAAGTCCCTGTAACGACTTCTTTGATAAGCAGATCGACTTCCTCCTTGACCGGAACGCTCAAATCGTTACCGTACGATTTCTTTAGAACTCGCAACGACTCTCTAGCCGTAACGACTTCTTTAGACCTCGTAACGATTTCTTTAGAACTCGCAACGACTCTCTAGCCGTAACGACTTCTTTAGACCTCGTAACGATTTCTTTAGAACTCGCAACGACTCTCTAGCCGTAACGACTTCTTTAGACCTCGTAACGATTTCTTTAGAACTCGCAACGACTCTCTAGCCGTAACGACTTCTTTAGACCTCGTAACGATTTCTTTAGAACTCGCAACGACTCTCTAGCCGTAACGACTTCTTTAGACCTCGTAACGATTTCTTTAGAACTCGCAACGACTCTCTAGCCGTAACGATTTCTTTAGAATTCATAACGATTTCGTGTAACGATTTCTTTACAACTCAATAGTCATAACGATTTCGTGTAACGACTTCTTTATTAGTCATAACGATTTCGCGCAACGACTTCTTTATTAGTCATAACGATTTCGCGCAACGACTTCTTTATTAGTCATAACGATTTCGCGTAACGACTTCTTTATTAGTCATAACGATTTCGCGTAACGACTTCTTTATTAGTCATAACGATTTCGCGTAACGACTTCCTTATTAGTCATAACGATTTCGCGTAACGACTTCTTTATTAGTCATAACGATTTCGCGCAACGACTTCTTTAGTAGTCATAACGATTTCGCGTAACGACTTCTTTATTAGTCATAACGATTTCGCGTAACGATTTCTTTACAGTTCATAACGACTTGCTATAATTCATAACGATTTCATAAGTTATGAAGTCAGCAAGATTCTTTTTATCGAATTTCTTGATGCATCAGTATAATGCTTTTTAATAAGCGTTGAAAAGTCAAAGTCATATCTTGTCCGTTGACTGCTATGCATTAAATGCTCTCCGATCGTATCTCCCATGCATGCAGACAATATCTTCCATTTCTATGCTACTCTGTCTACGTACTTTTTCTTGGACAGAAAGGAGCTTTGCTATATACTGCAATATCTGTTCCATCTCAACTAACAATAGACAGCAGTCCTAGCTGTCTTCTATTTATTGATGATATGCTTACAGATATCTGACAAGACTCATCTGGACAACGTTGGACACAAGATACAAAGTTCTATGACATCTCTTTAGCGTGTACACCAGGATAAAAGACTGACGATCAGAAGCTTCCTCAGTGACCAGTCTAACGTACACAAGGATAAGAGACAACAGACACTTCAACGTTCGAATTTGAATCAGCAGTTTAAATAGAAGAATCAAGACGGAAAAGAAAGACAGTGCGACAGAGGGTGTAACATCGCTTGATTTCAGAAGAAGAAAGAAATCCATCTCTCACAATCTTTAGAACTTTGAAGAAGAGCGAAGCCTCCACTCCAAACCTTGTTCTAAGCTCTTAGCTCTCTGTGCTCAAAAGGAATCTTCTCACTTGTAAGAGCCTGTGTGGTCCTTGGAGAGAAAACCTTGTTAAATCTCTTTCTCTCTCGGGGCTTAGGAGCTTCAGGTTGTAGCTGGTCAAGCTAGAATCTGAAGCCTGTTTTCACAACCTTTTTCTGATTAGTTTGTGTTCCCTTCTGGACGAAGGAAGACCTGGTGGTATCCAGGGTGGTTGTTGTTCCCTTCTGGACGAAGGAAGACCTGGTGGTATCCAGGGTGGTTGTTGTTCCCTTCAGGCTGAAGGAAGACCAGTTGAGGCTGGGTGTAAGGATCCTTAAGGGGGATTGTACCCTTGATAGTAAAATCCTGAGGTATTGCTCAGGGACTGGACGTAGGTCTCCTGTGGAGAGGAGTTCCGAACCAGGATAAAATCCTTGTGTCTTGTGGATGTGTTTTGTGTGATTGTTATCTTGTTTGTTCTAACTCTAACCTTGTTATTAAGTTGTGCAATCTTTTCAGTAAACAGGTTTTAATCAAAGATCGAAGTTTTATTAACCCATTCACCCCCCCTCTGGGCTAGCTAGCTGGGCAACAAATTTTGTGTCTCTCAGATTTCACCTAAGATCAAGCAGTGGCTATAAGCTTGGTCTTGGGGCCTTTATCTTTCAACTCATTTTTCTGTGAGTATTCCTCTTCGGGTGTGAAGAGAAGACCTATTGCATCAGGTGGAGCGATCCCTCTTCTGGTAGAGAAGAGAAGGCCAGTTGTTGTTGGATGTGTAAGTGTCCTTAAGGGGGACTGTACCCTTGGTTGGTGGAATCCAAGTGGTTGCTTGGGGACTGCACGTAGGACTCCTTGGGATAGGAGATCCAAACCAAGATAAAATTTCATGTTGTCTGTGTGATTGTTCTCTTTGTTTTGATTAACACTAACTCTAACCATTGATCTTAGTGTTGTGTGTCAGGTGTGTTTATTTAAAGGAATTATTAGAAGAAGAATTTTAGCAATCCATTCACCCCCCCCCCCTCTGGACTTGCTATCTGGGCAACAAGAAATGGTACAACAGTTAAACTAAAAGTAATTTACGCCCTTGGAGCTGCACAGATTAATGAAGTATGCTTTTGACTAAAACAATTGAGATTTCCATATGTTTATGTGTCCAACATTGCTCGTTGCGTGAAAACAAATGAGGGAAAAAATATGGAATGAAAATTCATGATTGTCATGTGTTTATGCAGAGGTTGCTACCTATTGTATTTCGTGATATGTTGCCGAAGTCGATATTGGGAGCAGTGATTGAGTTAAGTCAGTTTTTCAAGATTTTATGTGTATCAGAGCTCAGGTATCAGGATGTGAAAACTATTGAACAAAATGTGATCATGACACTTTATAGATTGGAAAAGATATTTCCACCCGCATTCTTTGACTCGATGGAGCACTTGCTTATACACCTACCATATGAGGCTAAAGGAGGAGGGCCAGTACAATTTAGATGGATGTATCTATTTGAGAGGTAATTTGTATTTTTTCCCTTATAATTCTACCCCTTGTGATATGTTTGTCATTATCCTATAAACAGTCTTGTAGGTGAATGCATGAATTGAAAATGAAAGTTCGCAACAAGGCGTAGGTAGAGGTTCCATTGCAGAGGCGTACATTATGGAAGAAATATCAAATTTCTATTCGATCTAGTTTGAACCCGAGATACAAACATTTTGTACACAACCATCACGTAATGATGATGGGGTAGACTCTGTTCAGTCTGACCGGCTCTCTATATTTAAGTATCCTAGTCATGTGTATTGACGTTCTTCGAGTCGGATGCTAACTAATAGAGAGTTGCACATCGCATATATTTATATTCTTTGAAATTGTATTGACGTTGAATCTTATGTTGTGTAAGTGCTCTGCTCACATTACGTTATGTCCATAAATTATTCTTGTTTTTCATTCCATTTATAATACTCTAATTTTCATAATACAGACAATTTGACTCTGAATTAATCCAAAGATGTCCATATCTTACTAACGTGGAGGTTGAAAAGGAACGATAGAAATCATTGGCTTCTTGGTTGAAATATCGTGTAAGCATGATTACTCTTACTTCTAGTGAGGCCATTGTCAATTTCTGACTAGTGTGCTCTCTATATATAGGTTGAAAAAAGTTTCATTACTGATCAAGAAATTCGAGAGATAAGTTATGGCCCTTCGAAAATTTCACGTACATATCCAACATTTATTGTGAATGAATATAGATTTCACACTCGACAATATGGGCAGAATAAGTCAATAATGAATAGCAGGGTATGTATGAAAGGAAGTACATAAAATGAAAATGAATGCGATTATTATGGTATTATTGAGAAGATCTTAGACTTGCAAAATCTCGGAGATGACAACCATATATTTTTGTTCAAGTGTCATTAGTTTGATCCTAATTCTGTTCGAAATGACACAACATATGAGATTGTCGATATCAGACATAAGTTCAAATTGAATACATATGACCCATTTATTTTGGCCACACAACCCCAGCAGGTCCATTATACAAAGTATCCATCATCTAGAAATAAAGAAAGAAATGATTAGTGGCAGTTTGCAAGGATAAGACAAGACTTTTCCCAGATTATGAGTTGGATTTGACTGAAACAGTGGAGTTGGATGTCAATGCTGAATTCTTTCAATCAGACTTAGCTGATGATGTAGAGTTGCATGCTTCTAGTGATGAATCTGTAGATCCACTTTCTTTATCTAAAGAGAATGAAGTGCAAGAAGTCGATCCACAACAAAATGAAATACAGCTAAGGGACTTCGATGAGGAGGAATATACTAGTGATCAAAATAAATCTGATAATGAAGATGCCAAAGCCAATTTTGATATACCCCCAACATCTAAAGATGAAATGGAGAATGTTTGATTAATGGTAGACAATTTAACTAGAAATTCTAATATTCTACATCTTTCTATTGTTATTGATTAACATGCAAGTATTAATCTACTCCTTGAAGATATGTTTCGAGGACGATATGCGACCTCTTCAGGTGGGAGGGGAGAGGATAGTGGGAGGAGATCTACTCCCTTTTATGTAGCTCCACCATTCGTTATAGGTCGGGCTACTTCCACGTCTGCACTACCAGATATAAACATGACTTATAAGAAGATATGTATTCTTTATATACATTACTTATCTCATTTCTATCATTACAGGACTGACGCTCTCTCCACCTCCACCACCGGTAGTAGTTATATATACTTTGATTTGTATGCATTGTGGTATTTAATTAATATAATTCTTTATGTCAAATTTTATAGGTCGAGTTGCCTCCACGTTTGCACTACTAGGACTGACACCCTCTCTACCTCTACCATCAGCAACAGGTATGTATACTTTGATTTGTATGCGTTGTGGTAATTAATTAATATAATTCTTTATGTTAGATTGTATAGGTCGGGTTGCCTCCACGTCTGCACTACCAAGACTGACACCCTCTCCACCTCCACCACCACCAGTAGGTATGTAAACTTTGATTTGTATGGATTACGGTATTTATTTAATATAATTCTTTATGTCAGATTGTATAGGTCAGATTTGTTTATGCTATTTAATTTGTATTGTCATGCCCCGCCAATTTAGCAGTGGAATAGGGGAGACGTGAGCAAAATATATGGTAGTGTAAATTGCGCTTACAGTCGCAGAAATTATGGGAACTAATGAACAATAATTGCAATAAACTCTTCATTTTATTGATAAATCACCTAAACTATTACAACCACTAATTCTGAGCCAATACATATGGCTCAAAGACAACATTACATTGGAAAGGATATTTGAGCAAATATCTAACTAGACTCTATAATATTAAGGTCATTCCATCGCTATGACTCTAGGTCGCTCATCACTCCAGTTCATTCCTGTTGGTATGTGTAATATCATCATCCAACTTACCTAAAACACATATAACAAATAGCGCAGGGTGAGCGATAACGCTCAGTAGGACTTAATATCTCATGTAAACAGGCATGCTTAAGTGATTAACGTCTTGTAAAGCAGGATAACTAGAGAGAATGATCAAGTATAGTCAAGAGAGTAATTGCAGATGATAGCAAGAGAACAATGGTACTTTTAAAAGAATATTGCAAACTAGCATGATAAGGGATTGACCATATAACAAGATAGTGTGTAACGTTGCACAAAGTGCACTAGTCGAGATAGCATGTAACGTTTGGTCGATCTTCTTGTCAACCGAGAGAATATAGTATTGTGATTGATTGTCTTCGATTAAATCTTGATAGTATGGCGCTTGGATGTTATGTCGTACACCCTGATCATTGAACCCCCGCGAGTTAATAGCCTTTCGGGTGCACCTCCTAGGACTAGATCAGGCCCTTTATAATGTTGTCTGGCATGGTTATGTTTGTTATCTTAGACAATCAAATGATGGCCAAGTAGAGTACCAAGAATAGATGAGAGTAATTGAAGAATAGATGAGAGTGTAGAGAGAACGTGAATAGACGAGAGTGTAAAGAGTGTAGATGAGAGCTAGAGTCGTAACCATAAATCGTCGTTAAACAGGCGATAGTAACAGTTGCACAACACACACAATCGTGTGCCGGCAGTCCGGTGGAAGTCACAACAACCCAATAGCCATGCTAGGAACATAGGCTAGAGGTCCGACGTGATCTCAAGGTAAGAGAGAATACTCTAAGGCCGTTGGATCATACTGATCACTAAGGGTAAAATAGGTATTGATGGTACAACTAGCTCGTCGGCAATGGACATCCGCCAAAGCTAAGGAGACTTAAGGAGGCCTCGACAAGGAGTTCCTGATCCAGTCAGGAGTATTCCCAACGGAGAGGTCGTCCAAGCCAAGATAAAGTGTGTATAGAAAATATTTACTCGTCGTGCCTTGAGTGCTTAAAGGCTGAGGAGTCACGATAACAGTATTAAAGCGAGTAAATAAAACGATGGCAAGTCAATAATAAAAAAATTTATATGAATAATTATACTTAATTACCAGATATATTATTGAGTAATTTTCTGTAAGGTCTCATGGCAAAAAATGCATGTTCGTTGTATACATGTGAATAAAATCAAGAGATTGAGATTGGTCGTGAGCATGTCCTTTTTCTAAAAGAGGATTATAGCATGTTTAAGTTTCTACTTTTATATCAAGCTAGAACAAAAGAGAATGATAGAGAACAATTGTATAGTGAAAGAGAGATGATCGTGTCATTAGGAATATTAAAGTAAGATTCAAGTTCTTAACGTCTTTACAAATGCGTTAAACAAATTTTATATTGATGGAAGTATTAAAATCATGCTTAATAAAACTTAATAGAGCTTAATCAAATTTAATCAAGCTTAATTGAACATAATTAGGACTTATTCAAGCTTAATTAAACTTAATCAAGCTTAATCAGACTTAATTAGGTCTTAATAACACTTAATCAGACTTTAAATAGACTTAATCTGACTAAATCATACTTAAATAGGGCTTAATCGGGTTTAACAAGACTTAATTAAAGTTAAATAGATTTAAACAATACATAATCAGTCTTAATCTGACTTAATTAAAATGAAACAATACTTAATCAAGCTAAACATGGCTTAAATAGGGCTTAATAACATTGTTGGTCGGCCTATTCCACAAAATAACTAGAGGTCAGGGGTTTCTGTGCAAAAGACAAGAGAAAAGAATAAAAAAATGGATAGTAACAAAGCGTGGCGCAATGCGCCGATGCACATCGAACAGTCAATGGGTCGCTAGAAGGGGCTCGAGGCGCATTGGACCGGGAGTAGATGGGAAGCAAAGGGGGTTCTGTGCGCCCAACATAGAACAAATTTTGCTGCAAAACGTGATTTGCTTCTTGCCTTCAAAAAATAATGATCTAATCTGCTTTTGAAAAAACTTTGAACATAAAACTTGTTCTAAACATGATGTAGAATGTCTCTATATATTTTATTTGAATAAATTTGACCTAGGGATGCATGAATTTCAAATTTATGACAAAAAAACCCTAATTCGCAGTATGCTTAGAAAATGTTTAATACGATCAAACCAATGCATAAAAATTAGAGAAATTAGAGGAAAATTGTTCCTAACATGTTGAAGAATCTTCCATCAAAGTATCATGAAGTTTGGATTAGGGGTTTAAGAGATACAATATCAAGAAGATGCAACTCATATAAACACAAAAACTAAAACTTTGAGGCTTTAATTCGACGTGTATGCATGATATAAATTGGGGAAAACATGGGACTTTTGTTACTGGGATCATGGACTATCTATGGACAAGTTTAATTTAATTTTTCTTGAGATATTGCCTACCTTTAAGTACTTTCGTGATCCTAGGGCAAGAATGTGAAGAATGCTTGAAGTTCTCCTTCCAAGCCTTCTCCTCCACGAATTCCTCCTCATTTGGCCTCCTTCCCATGTCCAAGAGATCCCAAATGATCATTAGGGTCGGCCATGAGGGTTTGAGGGATTTATTTAAGGGTAATGTGGTGTTATTTCTTAATACAACTCTACCTCTCTTCCAACTCCGAATTTTTCATATTTATCTAGATTTTTCTTAGTATAAATCCTCTTATTTGGGTTAGATAGGACTCCAATTTCATGGCCAATATGTTAGGGTAGAGTTAGGACTCTTTTCTAGATATATATGATTCATATTTGTGATTTAATTTACCCTTTTTAATTAGGAGTTAATGTAATTACGAATTTTATAATATTTTTTTATTATGTCATTCTAAACACATTTAAATAGGAGTCTCCTATATTTATCACAATTTTCTCTTATCTAAATCTCTCTTTTAGATTAAGATAGAGTTAGATTTCATTGCTATGGAGTTAGACTAGGGTTAGGACTCTTTTTAGGATAATTACATGAGTTGTAAAGAGATTTTCTTACCCTTTTTAATTTACCAATAATTTAGCCACGAATTTAAGCATATTTATCTCCCATCCATCTTTTGGACTCTTACTTTTGGCCCAATAACTTATATTTGGACCAATCATAAAACCCATATACTAAATTTACTTAATGGGTTTAATTAACCCTTTTAAATTAGAAAATTTATTCATGGGCCAAAATTGTCCATTGGTCCAATTCCCATGATGGACTATCAACACACATTGTTTAAAGTCTACCCATATGTTTATTTTTTATTCATAATTCACTCTGGTACATATGATAATGGGTTCTCCGACTTATTCCTTAATTACGATAATAAGTCGCAATAATTCTTAAACATAATCCAACTGATTTTTCTATGCCCAAATTTCTTGATGGTTCATTAGATAATATTAATTAAAGTATAACTATTATTTTTACGAATTTTTTATATGGGTTTACGCACATGCAATAATGATGCGTACCTTTTTAACTAGTTTAAAATTATTAATCGATAAATTTTTAATTTATCTATAATTTTTAATAAATGAAATTTCTGGCGTACTACATGTATAGTACATGCTGATGAGGAGGCAAGTCATCACGAGGGGGAGGGAAGTGATGGTGAGACGATGCGGGCAGTGTGGATAAATGAAGGGTATGTAATGCATTATTTTTGTTATCTATTCGTCATTATTGTTTTAATATTTTAAATTTCAGCAATAAAATAATGCCTGCCCCAGCATCAAAATTTATTACAAAGTCAATTCAAGCACACTTTCCTAGCCCCATCCATCGAATTTCTGATTTTTCGATGGATGTTCAAGATTTATTGTATGATATGTTCATGGTATGTGAACTATTATTTTAAACTAAGTTTTTTCAATTCTTAGTTTAATAAACTAATTCTTATGTTATATATAATTCTTTTTCTTTAATATGTAGAGAAATCATCGATTCACAAAGCACTCGGATGAGTTACGTGCTAGATCTGCATGGATAACCACTGTAAGAGCAAATTTCAAAAAAAAATTATATAATGTTCGAAGAAATGCAGGTAGAGTTTGTGCAAGTAAAGTTAGGAACTAGTGGAAGGAGCACGAGCCTATTTGGATGTGAAAGGAGTATTGGATGGAGTTGTGCGAGATATAGCACCACAAGAAAATGCGGCATTACCGACGGCCTCTTTCCATCGGAAATCCGTCGGAAAATAGATTTTCTGACGGCTTCCGTCAGAAAGTCGTCGGAAATGGCCCGTCGGAAATAGTTGGTCGGAATATTACCGACGGAAAAGAATTTCATCGGAAATCGGTCGGAAATTTCGATAATTGCGTCGGAAATCGGTCGGAAATCCGTCGAAAATTGATATTTCCGACGGATTTTCCGACGAAAAAATTCCGTCGGAAATATCCGTCAGTAAAACCGCTTTTTCTAGTAGTGTAGGGAGGGGAGAAATGGAATGAAAATTTTGCCAAAGCAAAACTAAACAGAGTTGTACATCCTGAAGCAAATGTACACATGAGTGGCTATGTCTCTTTTGCAACGCATAAAGTGTGATTGGTAAGTACACTTCTAGATTCTTTAAATTTTGTAAATCTAATAATAAATTGTGGTTTATTTTAAAAATAGGAAGCGCAGCTCAAGCGGCCACCTTAATTTCAAGAACTTTTTTATCAAACTCATAAGAAGAAAGGGACAAATGATTACATTAGTGAGAAAGCTCGGGAGTAGTGGTAAGTGTATACACCAATAGTTTTCATTTACAAGTAAAATGTAGAATTAAGAATAATTTTGATTTTGTTTTTTGCAGAAGTCATATAGTAGAGGAAAAGATGAGAGGTAGGGGACGATAGTCAACGTTCAGAGTTGGATCTTGACATTTGGATTGCAACATCTTGGGCACCCAAGAAACACCACGTGTATGGTTTTGGACGTAGCTTGGGCACAGCCAGGGTGATATTATCACGATCGAGCTCCGTCTTACATGCGACCTCTCCATTTACCACACCTGCAGCCCCAGATGGTTCTTCCAGTGCCGCCCCCACCATGACTCCAGCTCAGTTTAGGGAGATCGTCAACGAGACCGTCTTTTATAATATCTCACATATCGTCTCTCAGACGGTCTCTCAGATGCTCGCACAGCTGGGATTTCTTGGTGATAGAGCACCTCCTACACAGCAACCTCACGTGAGTATTTTATTTGATTGATTTTTTATTTTTCAACTCTAAATATCATCTTATAAAATGCAAGAACTTGGGTTGAGGAGGGTAAAAAAACACAGTTTAGGAGGGTCAAAATTAAAAATATAGGTCTGATTAATTTGTCAATGATTTCAACACCACCATGAAGGTGAGAGTGATTTATAGAAACTAACAGAGTCCAAATTGGACTCTTGATTTGGACTAGGCAATCAATTTCTCATTTTCTTAACTTTTTTTTTAATATGTGAACATGGGTTTGAGGGTCCAAATTTTAAAATACAGGTTCAATTAGTCTATCAATTGTTCTAGCACGACTTAGGGGGTGAAAGTAACCCGTAGAAAGTAATGGAGTCCAAATTGGACTCTAGGTTTGTGCTCAATGCTCAAACTTATATTTTCTAAAAGAACTTAGTTTAAAGTCAATAAATACGGGTTTAGGTAGGTCAAAATAAAAATATATAGGTCCATTAATTTATCAATGATTCCAACACGACCAGGAAGGAAAGAGTGACTTATTAAAACTGGCGGAGTCCAAATTGGACTCCCGATTTGGACTGGGCAATCAGTTTCTCATTTTCTTAACTAGTTTCGTTTAAAATATGTGAATTAGGTTTGAGGATCTAAAATATAAAATACAAGTCCAATGAGCCTATCAATTATTCCAACACAACTTGGGGGGTGAAAATAACCCGTAGAAACTGATGGAGTTCAAATTGGATTCCAAGTTTGAGCTCGATGCTCAAATTTAAATTTTCTAAAAGAGCTTAGTTTAAAATAAACAAACACGGGTTTAGGTGGGTAAAAACTAAAAACATAGGTCTAATTATCAATGATTCCAACACGACCAGAAAGGTGAGAGTGACTTGTCGAAACTGACGGAGTCCAAATTGGACTCCCGATTTGGATTGAGCAATCAATTTCTCATTTTCTTAACTAGTTTTGTTTAAAATCTGTGAACTTGGGTTTGAGGGTCCAAATTTTAAAATACAAGTCCAATCAGTCAATCGATTGTTCCAACACCACTTGGGGGGTGAAAGTAACTCGTAGAAACTGATTGAGTCGAAATTGGACTCCAGGTTTGGGCTCGATACTTAAATTTACATTTTTTAAAAGAACTTGGTTTAAAGTCAATAAACACAGGTTTAGGAGGGTCAAAATTAAAAATATAGGTTGGATTAATTTGTCAATGATTCCAACACGACCGGAAAGGTGAGAGTGACTTGTAGAAACTAACGGAGTTCAAATTGGACTCCTGATTTGAGCAAAACACTCAAATTATCATTTGTCAATTTAAGTTTAGTGAAAAACATCTTGTTTTCAATTTTAAAGAAAAAATAGTTTAATTATTAAGTATTTGATTTTAAATTTTTCTAAATGATATACAGGATCATCCATCGTGAGGCATTGGGGGAGACGAGGACTAGGATGACACAAACATGGAGGATTTGTGATTTTGTGATGGGTGTATATTGTGGTTTGCTATTTCTTCTCAGTTGTGCGGATGTTGTGATTTTTATGATGGATGTGTGATGGGTTTGTGTAGATGTTTCTTGTGGTTTATGTGATGGGATATTTTGATTTGTGTGGTGGATGTATTGTGGTTTTGTTTTATTGTCATTTTTCAGGTGATTTATTTTCATTTACACTTAAATATTAAAAAAAAATTGATAATAGTGATCGAATAAGTTGGTCGCAATACGGTCGCTATTATCGGTCACTAAAAACTAGTGGCCGCACTTATATTGGTCGCTAATTGGTCACAGATATTAGTGACCGACAAACATCGGTCGCAAACTTTGAGACCGATCGGCGACTGTTTATGATCATTCGCCGTTTGTGACTGATTTTGTGGTGGATAAAAATCAGTCGCATAATACCGACCACAATATAACAACTGAAAATATCAGTTGCTGATCGGTTGCAATTCAGTTGCTAAGCCTAGTTGCGACTGATTTTTTCAGTCGCTATCGGCGCTTTTTCTTGTAGTGGTTGTCTCCACAATTGGCCTTCGTACACAACGTATTCCATGTCTCTATGCTCACAAAGTACGTGTACGATCCTACTTATATTATATGCCATGAACATTTGATATTCAACAAAGATATGACATATGAAGAAAGCCAATCAAGATATTGGATCGAAAATTGTAACAACTCTGGAACCGATCGATACTCATGGTAAAGATTCTATAGAATAATCATGGAGTAGAAGAAGCCACTTTGGAACCCGAATCAACAATGAGGCGAAACTACCCCAACATATTTGGTAAGGCATTCTCCATGTTATGATCATATGAATTTGGGGACCAAATTCTTTTTAAGAGGGGGAGGATGTAGCAACCCTCAAAATTTTAAATAATTATATCAATTAAAACTATAAAGAAAAAAAGGGGTAAATTAAAACCCATTAAGTAAAATTAGTATATGGATTGTATAATTGATCTATGTATGAGTTATTGGGTCAAAAACAAGAGTCCAATAGATAGATTAGAGATAAAGAGGTCAAAATTCATAACTAAATTATTAATAAATTAAAAGGGGGCAAGAAAATTTCTTACAACTCATGTAATTATCTATTTAAGAGTCCTAACCCTGGCTGCACCCAATAGCCACAAAATCTGGCCCCATCCTAATCTAAAATTGAGATTTTGATAGGAAGAAATTACGATAAATTTAGGAAACTTGTAATTAAGGAAGTGTTGGAGTTTTAGAAGGACTCTTCAACCCTAGATCTACAAAAACATCTCAATCTCGTCCATGGCCAACCCTATTGACCTTCTGGGACTTGAAGGACAAGGAAGATAGGCCATTGTAGGGGAGATTCGAGGAGAAGAAGGCTTGTAAGAGGATCTTCAAGCATTCTCTACGTTCTAAGCCCTAGAAGTTCAACTCGTCCAAAGGTAAACAATCTCTCAAGCAAAACCTAATTACTATCGACCGTAGATAGTCCATGATACTAGTAACAAAAGTCCTATGATTTCACCAATTTCTATTATGCCATTTATGAGTATTTCATGCTCAAAGTTCGGCTATTGACATGTAACTAAGCCCTATTGTTTGATCTCAAACTCCATGAAATCTACGTCTATTTAGTTCATTCTTGTTTCTATCATGTTTAGAATCCTGTTAGCAACATTTTAAAGTTTAATTCGTGCATTTTCATGTTGTATACACCAAGATATAAGAGTTTGATCGAAGACCTATGAACAAGTGCGTCGAGATGATCGGACGCGATGTCATCGTGTCGGCCTGGCGGTCTGACCTAAATGTGTCGCCATGGTCAGTCGTGACAAGAACAAGGCCATCGCGTCGGCCTAGTGTGCTGCGACCTGAATGCACCCTTGGCCATCGTCGCGACCTGCCTGTGTATTTTTAGAAACTATAAATATTTTGTTTCATGCTAATTTCACTATGATTATTCACTATTAATCCCTTGAATTTATTGTGACAAAGTAACTAATGTTATTTAATGATAAACATGCTATAATCCACTTTTAAAGGATATGCATACGACCTAGATATCAATCTCTTGATTTTCTACACATACACACAAAAAAATCTTCCATTAATGTAGACTTGAATAAATCATCTAAATATATCATAATGTGTTTGGTAATTTATAAAGCTTTATTCATAATGATGCTTTTTAATTAAAGGACTTGTTTACGTTTTCTATAGTTCATTTTTGAATATCGTTACCGATGCCCCTTTACCTTCGAGCACTCAAGGCAAGACGAGTAATCTTTCTATACACACTTTTCTTGACTTCGGTGAATTCTCTGTTTGGGAAGACTCCTATTCGGAATAGTTAATCCTTGTTCAAGGCCTCCATAATACTCCTTGGCTATGGTGTACGTCCATGGCTGATGAGCGGATTGCACCATCAATACCTAAATACTCTTAGGGATTGACATGATCCAACGACCTTAGAGTTCTCTCTCTCCTTGAGATCACACTGGACCTATGGACTGTGTTCATATATAGCATTGTCAACGAATGGTTAGTGATTCTACCAGACTGCTAGCACCAATCATGTGTGTTGTGCAACTGTTGCTATCACTTTCTTTAACGTCATTTTACGTGTGTTAACCTATAGTTCTCATCTATTCACATTCTCTCTATACTCTTGTCTATTCTTCAATTAATCTTATCTATTATTGGTACTCTATTTGGTCATCTATTGCTTGTCTAAGATAACAAAATATAATCAATGTCTAGTAATATATAAAGTGGTAATATATAAAGGGCCCGATTTGATCCTGGGAGGTGTGCCCAAAAGTGTTGTTTGCCCATGGAGTTTCTTGATCAGGGTGTTTGGCATTACATTCAAATGTTATACTATCTAGATTAATCTAAGACAATCAACCAATGTGCTATACTATCTCGACTGTATATTGACAACCAAAGTGCTATACTCTCTCGACTGTCTATTGACGTCCAAAGTGATATACTATCACGGCTGTCTATTGACAACCAAAGTGCTATGCTATCTTGATTGACAAAAATTAATCAAAGTGCTATTTGCACTGGTGGGTATTTACTCTCTATATGGCCAACTTTTCTCTCTTTTGCTATATGTGTTACTTGCTCTTTGCTTGACATTGACATTGTACTTGATATCGACTTACTATCGCTCTCTAACATGGCTTGACATACATCATATAGTTGATCATATTCCTTGTGTTATACTTGATTCGTGTGCTATTTGAAACACGCTACTTGTGCTATTCCTTTCTCGACTTTACTTGACTCTCTCTCTATCGTTAGTTACTCTGCTCTTTAACGTATTAATCATCTAAAGCATGTTTAACTCTTGAGATTTAAGTCATATTGAGTGTTATCGCTCACCTTGCATTATTTGATGTGTTCTCAAATGAATATGATGATGGGGACCACACTCATGAGGAGGGGGACGAGCAAGTTCCAGAGTGACCCGGATGTCGTCCTGTTATCTTAGAGTTTAATATAATTAGTTGTTTTATTTAAATGTGATGAAGTTCTCTTGACCCATAGTTACGGCTCTGAATTAGTAGATGTAATAAACATAGTGGAATGATTAATGAAATACATTTGATTTCGTATTAGTAAGATGATGGAGTGGTTTGATGTTATTTTTCACTCTATACTCGTGCTATATTAACTGTCTCACGTTTCGATATTCCGCGTCGGAGCGTGAAATGCACAGACAACCGCACACAATACACATTCTCCTTCCAACCCCATGCATGGGGATCGGTCGTGCATGAGAAGGGGTAAAAACCTCTCGTGATCCTCCCTGATCAACCGGGTAGATCGTTTGAAACTTCCACTAACAAATTCTTATGGAAAAGGAAGGTTCGCTGTTGCAAACTTTTGGGAGGAGTTATTATCCTACAGAAAGTTGTGTCAAAAGATTTTGGCATTCTCGATCTACCAGCTCGTAGGAATGTTCTGGGGGGAGATTTTGCTCGTGCGGGTCTCCAAGTCTCCGGTGAACTGTGAGGAGTACCTACCAGCTGTACAAGAGAAGATATTGTCTTGATATGTTCTAAGGTGTGGAATTTATGTCGGAGTGGGACTGGACGGGGCAAGGCCAGCTACCTATAGCTTGTGGTCTTTCTCTGTCAAAGGGAGAAGAACACTTGTGCATGCACCTCCCTAGATCACTTCACAAAGTACCACACATGACCACAAAATAATACATATCTTAGCTAGGCATCTCCTCTTCCTATTCCACCGGATATTGGGGACCCTTTTACCGCTCGATCTTTCAACAAATCTATTTAAGTGAATATTGTTGAGCATGTGCATATATATATATATATATATATATATATATATATATATATATATATTGATAAAAGGCCGAGGAAGGCCGAATTTTATTTATAAAAGGAAATTAAAACAACCAAAGGGAAACCGAGTACAGAAGACCAACAAAATAAAACCAATCTAAAATTCCATGGAAGATCTGTCCCATGAGTGGGTTCGCCGAAGAACTGCCCGGAGCCGTAAACTTGGTCGTCGCGAACAGCGCTCCATAGTTTCTTCATCCGATTCTATTTCAAATAACTCTTGATCAAATCGAAAGTCAGGCATATATATATAATCCGATTCTATTTCTTCATCCGATTCTATTTTAAGGTATACCCCATAGAATCAGGGATCAACCCCCCACTACAACAAATATGACTTTTAGTAGTGACTTTATATGCTGCTATAGCTAAAATAATTGCTACTAAAACTTTTTAACAGCCATCCAAATTTTGGTTGTTATAAATCCCATCGCTAAAACTAAATAGCAGTCATTGACAATCATGGCTGCTAAAATGAATCTTTAATGACACTTATAAATGTTGTTATAAATATTTACAATTTTTACTCTATTGTCACCTAAGCGTCGCAAAAACGTTTGATAGCCATTTACATGGCTGCAAAAACTAGCATTAATATAAGCATTTAAAATTGCTGCTAAATATGTTTATTATTGGTAGCTAATCTTTTGACTAGTATTTTTATTTGTTGTAGCAAATATAATTGCTTCCAGTGTATATCATTAGAAGCTAATATAATGGCTATTATTTATTCTTTAAAAATTAGAACATATTTGTCACTATATATATTAGCAACATTTCTTATTACTTTTGACGATTAGATATGTGCAATTTAAATAGCTACTGAAAGAGAGTAATTAGTTATTAATAGATATTTTAACAACAAATATAATCGCTACTAAAAGTGTAAATAATCACATATATTAGAAAAAATATTTGCTATTAAAAGTTTATAATAGTGATATTTAAAATTATCACTATAGTTGATTATACAACACCACTTATATACAAATATATTAACTTGTACATTTTTCTATCGATAGATCTTTCCACAACATATATGATTCATTGGCATATGGGTTAAATACATGAAATAAGTTTGGGATCCGATGAAAAGTAATTTGGGAAATGATAAACAGGTCGATCTTCAGCTATCGTCCCAAACTCACGCTGACATAAATTATTTGTAATTATGAATTATTCGACCACAAGTAATTATTAATGCAATATGTTGAGCTACCAAATCTCTAAATGTATACATAGGAAAATTGATACAAGTAACACCTAATTAAAAACATAGGATTTTCTAGGGTAAACTCGACCTGTTTTGACAGACCTATTTTAAACATGCTAGTGTGAATTGGCAGCCCTCCTTAGAAACGGCATTTGATGTCATTGGAGGGTCCATCACAGTTCATTTGCGACGTATTTTACCTTTGAGGCTAGCTAGCTTCAAGGAACCATGATTTTGGCTTCGCAGCAACAGTATATGATGATTACCTACAGTTAAGGGCAAATTAATATGTAATAAGCTAGCAAATTGTTTATGTTTTGTCTTTCTTTCTCATAACCTAAACCAATCAGAAAACCGGACACACATCGTCTCCAATCTCGTGAGAAACAGCATCTTGACAGCAGTAGCTGGTGACCCTTACAACTAATGCTAGTACCTACCAGATGCTGATTGCATTCTCTCCCTAGCCAGAGGACAATGTACCCTGAAACAACTGCCTTTCTCGTATCATTCGCAGCATCTCCTCCTCAACAAATCAAGTCCTCGGCGCTCTTGCATGTCCTGCACGAAGTAGCAAAGAAAGGAGACTATGTTTCAGCGCTCTCATCCCCCACTGACAAAGCCCTTTTTACCAGTTCAGATTGCTGATGTCGAATACCCATGATTGGATTTGCTTGGGGTCTGCGAGGGAGATGACCCCGAGGTCCATGCCCATGATTGGCCTGAGAGAGAGAGAGAGAGAGAGTCTATTCACATTCTCATAATACAGAGGGGGCAGCCATGAGAGCAGTAGAAAGGTGCACTGGCACTTTCCTCCACGGCAGCTCTATTATCACCATCCCCACTCCCATAACGAGCATGTGGGGTCTCCACCGGAAGAACCCAACATGGGGAGCAAAGGAAGCATCCACGCAAAGAAGAGGAAGAAGCACCCTTCCCCCAACACTGCATGGTCCCGTGGCCATGCAGTACAAATAAAAAGGGGGGTGAACCCCACATTTAGGCTTGGTGCCTTGGTGGGTGTGTGTATGTGTGGTTGCTGCCTCTGCTGCTGTCATGACAAGCTCTCTGCATGTGTGGAGATATGTGTGTGTGTGTGTGCGTGCGTGTGTGTGTGTGTGTGAGTGAGTGAGAGAGAGACGCATATATGAAATAGTCCTCCCCAACTACCTCATCAATGCCCCTCATCAAACATCGGCCCCATTATTGTCCTCGCTGCTCCAAGAAGGTGTGGTCAAAACCAGCCGACCGGGTACGAGAGGGGTGGGAAGGCTCCAAGGGAAGGTTTTTGTTGTGCGTGTGCGCGCGTCTGTGTCCGAGATGCAGGAAGGGTGTCAGCTCCAAGGGTTTTATGTTTATCAGTTCCCACTGCCACCATCAACCAAGAAGCACTAAGTGATCACTTAGCTTGGTTGATCTGGCTGTTACTCTTAAGTTTGGGAGACCCATTTGGAACGTAACACTAACAGCAGACGTCACAATTACCCTCAATTTTCATAATTATTGGACGTATACAAACATTACCTCCCCTCCACACACACATACACAAGGATAGAGAGAGAGGCTATGCATTCTTCCAAGAAAGCAGGGGACAAGCTCATGGGAGTAGGGGACAGTTTTGCAGAAGGGTGGTCACCACACGATGGTGTAGTTCCCATGGCAGGTAGCTACCCATTGTTATTGCTGTTTGTTGGCCATCCAGAATTATGTGTGTGGGAGAGAGAGTGGCCTGATTGCGAAGAGCTTGGGCACCAATCGACAGCCATTCCTAAGACGTATCCATCAGGGAATCGATAGTGACAACTCAGGCATTACTACATCCGTAGATCGATCGAGTTAGATAGATGGGATATGGAGTTGGGTGGCCAAAACAGACATCAATATGGCTTTCTTTCTATTGGTCGAGGAAAGATGAAGAGTATCAATCTTGGGCTTGAAATATCCAAAGTGTCACCCACTCAAGATGAATCCTGGTCAATTATCAGTATATTGAGCCGTGAGGAGGACAAATCTCTTGTTTGGAGTACTAGTTACTGCTCGCCTTAAGTGCCTCTGCATCTACGGTAATAGTTGACATTACCCAACTCCTCCACTCTGAAGTATGCAACAATTCCAATAATGTTGCTATTGTGGTTCATAAAGAAACTATTTTTCTTGTGAAGGTTGTAATTATCTAAATTGTATGGCACGCGCAGTCCTGAGCTAATGACAGCTGAGCCGGGTTGAAGTGCACGTAGAAGAACATATTTTTATGGAGTCGTTCCTAGCAAGATATGGGACGAGGTAGCTCTTCAAACTGTTGATGGTGTCTTACATATATAGCTAACAAGTTGTGATCCCTCGGCGAAGGGACTTAGGGATGTCAATTGGGTCGGGCCGGCCCGAAGGCTCGGTGGCCCGGTCCGGTGTAAGATTGGGCCGGGCTCGGGCTTGGCTCGGCCCGGCCCGGGCGGCCCGAAGGCCCGATAATATTTTTTGAAAAAATAAGTGATACGATAATAATTCTAATATTATAAAATTTTAGATTGAAAATTATGTTGTGAAGCTATGTTTAATGACTTAATATTTATTTCATATTTGTAACAATTAGAAATAAATTTATTTAGATTAGTCTAATATTTATTTTATGTTGTTTTGATTCAATGAATATCAATTTTATTGTAAAAATAAATAAATAATAATAGTAATACTTTAAAAAAAAATCGGGTCTGGGCCGGGCCTTACATAATTGTCTCGGGTCGAGCCGGGTTTCTAAAAATCGGGCCTCGCCCCGAGCCAGGCTGGGCCCGGGCAGGCCGATTAGAGACCGAACTGGACCTGGGCCAACCTAGGCCCCGTCCAGACCCGGCCCATTGCCACGCCTAAAGGGACTTGACTTGCATATCCTTATACTAAAGGCGGATATAATAGACATTTCTAGACTCTATTGTGCTCACCGTGGAAAGGCTAATATTTGATTTTCCATGAATGAAATGATAAATATAAGACTGACATTTCACACTCCTAAAATGGATCCCATCAGCTCTACTTTACGGTTTCATAATACTCTACATTCAGATTTTGAAAATTCCAAAGAAAGAGTGGGGATAGTCATTTCCACCATGTTGGCGACCTACCCTCATGTTCCCATTTGAAGAAGCAAAAGACAACGATGCCCTTGTCTTTCAGCATCCATATTTAATTGTCGACGACAAAAGAGAAAAATTATCAACCACTACTTTTTCACAATCTCGAGTAAGAATTTTAAAGTTTAATTGTTTTTTGCTTTGTTTTAAATGGGAACAAGGACGACATTAATATTTAAGATGATGACTCATGCCCATCTTGCAACTAAAAAACACTAAAAACAAATATATTGCACACAAAATTGAGCTCTATATTTTCTCACTTTTTGTATTCCAACTTCAAACAGTTCCTGATCAGAGATTTCTCCATCAGCGACGGCTATCATCGACGACGTGCGTTCTTGGGCCTCCAGACAACTTCTTGTGGGCATCTACCCTTGTGGCCGAAGTTGTGTGGAATTTTCGTGGGCCCTAAACAAGAATAGACAACAAGTTAATCCCAAGGGAAGGTGAGTTAAACAAGAATAGACAAGTTTGCACGTAGCAAGCCTCCATATCCTATTGTTCATACGGTTGAGATGTTTTCTTCCCGTTACCCTAAATTGGTGTGCTTCATCAAACATGAATCCTCTTTGAAGCCACAAACATGGAGACAAAGGGTTTGGATGAGAGCAAATGTGATTTTCCAAGTTTCCAATGGAAGAAGCAATCCTTGCATGCCCCCCATAATTGAAAGCCTTTACCCAGCATCTCTAGTAAGGGGACAACAGTCCATGATGCGTTAATTATGAACATTTTACTCTCTAGATAAAAGAGTGATATAAGATATATCCAAGATATTACCATACTGTAAATTGTAACATTCTACGTTACATGCATTGTGCCTGTGAACCTTTCCTTGCATGAGTTATTGGTGGGGGATATCGACAACTACTCTAAATAGGAAACTGAATAGAAAGGGCATGTGGCCCTGTTGGCTCATGAACGATAGGATGCATATAGTGCTGATTTCATAAAGTTGTAAGAATGGGACCTATGGGGACACGGCCATAAATGAAAGTGGGATGGTTCCCATCGAACTTTTATCTTCTTACAACAAAAGAGGGGAAAAGCACGAGGAAGCAAATGGAAGACCTTGGCATCTTTGAGACCAATAGCTTAAGAAAAAGGATCAAAAGCAAATATTAGTTGTATTTAACCCATGTAAATCTTCTAAGTATGGCCATAGGGATGACATATCATGATCATCTAGCTAGAGTGTTGTGGTATTTGATCTATATAGGTATAGTTCCATCATTCAAAGAGACTTGCTAGTTTGGAGCACTATTAGCACTCTCCTTGTGAGAGGCTATCGTCCGACCTCTCTTTGTCTTTCTAGTTGTTGTTGCTTTTCATGTAATTGGTTAGATCAGAGGACTACACAGTCATCATCTCAAGAAGATTGAAGATCTCTCGTGTTTCTGGAATATACCAACAATATCTTACAAGTGAAGAGAACTTCTCTTTGGTTGTCCTCCTTTGTTTTGTGCTGTCCTAATTGCATTCTTTGTATAAAATTTGACAACTGGGATTGGGCGTTAGATGCTATGTATGGGCTTGTTTCTTCTTTTATGTTGCTCTGTATTGGTTTAAATGAATGAATGAGAAGCCTTTCTTTACTATGTCAAAAAAAAAAAAACATAGGATGTAATCTTGTGGAAATCTAGCCCCAATTTTCTTCATAAGATGATAATTTCATGGACTTTCTCAATATAAGATGGTCTCACTTGTAACCATTTTAGATAGATCAAGATTCAAATAAGGTATCTAGTCAGAGTAATACATGTTACATCCTTCAGCATATGATAAGTGATGAAGTGGAGATACACCTCCATGTGATTGGTAGATATACGTGAGGGGATAACAGATATGTTAAAAGTATTTCCTATCTTATACATTATTATCTCTATATAGATCTTGTCAATCTCATCACTTAAGTGCATAGTAAATATATTTACTCATATATTTGAGATCGTTTAGTATTTTAGACATATTTTGTTGTGAATTTTTTGGAAATAATAACACACAATCCACTAGCCACTTATCACATTAGATTTGGCAGCATACAACATGGGCATGTACTCACCAAAAAGAAAAACATGGACATAGTGCAGTCGGCTAACTAAGATATTGTCATGAAGGAACTGGAAACCAGAGAAGCCATAAACTTCCTTCTGATAAGACTCATGCCAAAGGCCACTTGATGTTCTATGTTCTAACTGCTGCAGAGTCATATACTTAGAGAAGGACATTTTGAATTAGCATATATATCAGAAAACTCTCTAGGTAGGGATTCGAGTTTCCTAACAAATTAAAGTTAAATTATTACATCCCCCAAAATTCTGTGATATTTAAGGAGTAACCATAATAACCTCAATGTTTATAAGTTTTTTAGACACTCGTGTACACTAGTTTCGATCTCGGTGACTCCCAATGGGGAGGCAAAAATCGCACACATCCATGAACCATTATAGTACATTATTATATAAAAGTAGATAAACCTTTTATGGTCACTTCTCTTTTCAGCTTAAACTTTATTTTGGAAAGGTGTGGATAGCGTAGGGCGGGCCTAGGGCCCATAAATCATCGCGAAGCCCATAAGAGTCTCCATTGGGTCCCCTTCAAACTTCCCAATATAAAACTTAACATAGTTTTGTGAAATGAGCCCATTGGACCTTTAGTAATGGGGAGCATAGCTTTTGTGACCACAAAGCATAAACTTTTTATGATCCAAAAGACATAATTGAGTTGGGTTGATCAATCTTCTCTTAAAAGGGTATTCATGTCCAGCTTAAGTAGATAATTTTCTCTAAAATCCAAGTGTACCAATTGAGAAGGTGCCCATAAAAATCTCTTAGTACATCACATAATGGTGAACCAAGACAATTCACCCACGCCATTATCCCCTGGTAAAATACCAAGTTTTTATGATGACAATTTGGTTGCCATAAATACTAGGTAGACGAGTCACAGAGAATTGATTAATAGGTAATCGATTAGGTGGTGTTTACGACAACTCTTAGAGTCGTGGTAAATACTTGATGGATTGGCTGGAAAATTTGACACCTAAAGTCGATGTAAATAACTTGGTCTTCGGACCTCCATTCAACTCACCGCCCATTCGCCATCTCCAATTTAGAGTTGTCTCTTACCAGCTGGGTGCTAAGATTAGACAATTGCCACCTGACCATCCTAGGCTGCTATCGCGAGTCTCTTGTTTGAGGTAAGTTTTTTTTTTTTTTTTTGTGCTAACACGGAAATCCCGTCCCGTGTGGTTTTGTGGACTCAAAGATTATGTTCGTGAACTCCAAAGTCAGGACTTGACAGTTCCTACTTTCCGTGTACCCGTATTGTCCTTACCCACTTGACCAGAAAAAACCCAGACCTACACACCTCGAGGATTGCATGTAGATCAGGTAAGTCCCCTTCAGGAATCGAACTCGGGACCTCTTGCTTTTAAACAAGAGTTCTTACCGATCGACATAATTGGTCGTGTCATTGTAATATACAGTGACACAATCGTATTATATACATTAACGAGTCTCGACATAGTTGGTACAATACGATGAAATCGATCGATCGATTCTTCTACTAAATATCTCAAACGTCTAACAGATTAAAATCTAAACTTTGTTAATTGATTTTTTTTTACCGATCGATTGATTTCTGTTAAAGTGACGTCCAGATTCTATATATGATTTATTTGATCATCAAAAAAAGATGAAAATCGATGGACCGATTTAAAATTTTTGATTGACCAATCAATACAATATAGATCATACAGTATCCACACAATACAACCAATTTTAATTTGAGATAACAAGTCAGATCACCTGACCACCTCCCCTTCAGTGTTGCGACGTCTCCTCTGCCCAAATCTGCTGCCCCCTCTCCCTCCACGCCTCCAACTTGGATCCCATATATCTCCTTCCCCTCTTCCTCGTCCTGCCGTCTTCTTCCTTCCTTCTTTGCTTTTAATGACCGGATCCACCACCTTTTTGAGCCTTTTTTTTCTCGCAGAACTATTGCCATCATTCCCCCCGCCTCTGCTATCGTACGTTGCCTTTCTCCATTATCTCTGTCACAGTACTCTCCTCCTCTTCCGCCTTTCTTTGGCGTGGCGCATCCCCGCCCCACTCCCTCTGTGTGCATCGATTCTCCTACCACTGGCATCCACCACCCTCCCCCCACCTTTTAGCTCATGGGGAAGATTGATCTTTCCCATTTCCAAAATGTGATCGGCGCAATTTTTTCCAACGACTCGTTTCCTTGGTATCAATCATTGTCTTTTCTTTTGTGTAGGATCAACTAATTGCTAGCTTTTTTGTCTCTCGCAAGTCTCTAATCATCGGCCGTCAATCCTTGGGCTCACTCTTGTTTGGGGTTATGGAATCGCTCTAGTTCATAAATGTGACCTTCCTCTCTATAGTCAACTTCAAAAAATGCGAAGCAACAAATTTGTGTTAGAGTGGGCCCCGATCTTATATTGGATTTAGTGGCTCTTAAACTCTCTTGTCCTACGTTTGCTCCTCTTACTGGGCATGTCCAATGTCCCTCGGTACTACCGAAGATTTCTTTATCATGTTATTGTTTTCTTATGTTTTTATATTAGTTTTAGTGGCTCCAATGCACGAGCTTCTTATATTTCTACGTTATATATAATCTTGTAGATACTTTTATATTATTACGACACATTCCGTATGTTTCGGATTTTAAGGTTCGTCAGCATCAATTAGTGCTTGTTGTTGTTTATAATTGTAAGATAATTTTTCCGACATATCTCAGTATGCTCTCCCTCTTATTTTGCAAGTTATTTTGCGTAGAATATGTTCATCAGTAGAAAATAGCGGCCAAGTTGGTCGGATACCATTATTTGAAGGTGAAAATTGTTCCAACTTTTGTGTAGAATATGACAAGTTTAATTTTTTTCATGGTATCATAAGCATGCATAAATATTAAATGTGTTCCTACTGAATAGGTTACACTAATAAATCTTATCCTCCTACAAGTAGCAAGGTTAGATAAAGTCTTGAAAAGTTTAACATAATTGAAATATTCAAAAAAAAAATTGAAAGGACAACAATTCAAAGGTTGTTGGCCCCCTACTTTAGTGTGTGTAAGCGAATGTGAAGTCAATATATGAGAAAGATATTTGAGTATGAATTTTCTTGAAATAATTGCAGCCTTTACAGCTAAATTAGGGCCGCTGTAAAACAAAAAGGTATGACTTGTTGTAAAGCGATAATTGCAATAATAACCTTGAAAGGATCTAGACTATGACTAGCCCTAGAGGGGGGTGAATAGGGCTTTAAAACTTTGTCTTGAATGGACAACGGAAACTAATGCAGAAATGATAATGAATGCAGAACAAAGAGAACTGAGAGGGAAGAAGGAAGCAAGCACACGAAGACACGCAGATTTATCCTGGTTCGGTAAGACCCCCGTTGGTCTACCTACATCCAGTCCTCACCAACAAGGTGAGATTTCCCTCACTAAGAGATGATCACACCCGCTGGTTGAAACGGTGCCCAGCTCACCAACACTCCGCTAGTTAGCACGGTGCCTAGCTCACCAATACACAGCTAGTTGATGCGGTGCCTAGCTCACCCAACAATAGAAAAGAACTGAAAGAGATAATGTTAAACAAGCAAACACAATGCCAAGCTCAAGAGGATGATCTTCAGATGTTGATGAAGCTCTGATGAAGCAAAGATCTCCTCAAAAAGAAGCCTTCTACAAGGATGCAGCAAATGGAAGCTTTGGAAGGCAGAAAATCTTGGAGAAGAAGCTTTGGATGGAACTCTAGAAGGAGGCACACTTCTCCACGAAATTCCCTTGCCTAGGGTTTCCCCCAGGTGTCCTTTTTATAGCCTTTCCAAAGATGTAGCCGTTTGAGGGAAGGTGGAAAGTGGTCTTGGTCAAAAAGGTGTTCAAAAAGCACTTTTCAGAAGTTCTGCAACCCGGGGTCGACTCCCACTTTAGCTGGGGTCGACTCCAGAAGAGTCAGGGTCGACTCCAGAACAAACTGGGGGTCGACTCCCTTTGGAGAAAACTGCTTCTGTTGAACTGAGGTCGACTCCCTTGAAGAGCTGGGGTCGACTCTGAAAAACTGAGTATTTCTGGGGTCGACTCCTGCATAACTGGGGTCGACTCCTTCACAACAGCAGAACAGGCTTTTCTGAACTGGGGTCGACTCCCTTGAAAAGCTGGGGTCGACTCTGCACTGTAGCACTTGCAGAACATTTGTATGGGGGTTGACTCCTTTAGAAATCTGGGGTTGACTCTGAAAAACTGCAACCTCTTGGGGTCGACTCTTTCACATTTGTGAGGTTGACTCCAGTAAACATGACTCAAGGTGAGCCTCTTTTAAGGCTTTTTTACCCTTACAAAATGCCCTGTTTTCTGCATACAATCTTACAAACTTGTTAGCAACCATAACAAGTGTTTTGTGATCATCAAAAGACAAAGGGTTCCAACAATCTCCCCCTTTTTGATGATGACAAAACACCTACACAAAAATAATCATTATGTCTAACTTATCAATGATACCAAAACATAATAAGGCACATAAGTCAAAGGCACAACTTCACACAAAATCCTTAACACATTAAGGCATATAAATTGAAGCATCAATTCATTCAATTTGCTCAAGGATAGTCATGGTTTTCCATTCATAATTCAGAAGATTACAATTTTCAATTCCCAATCATCAAAAAGAAATAGCTCCCCCTTACTACGAGCACCCTTAAAAGCCTTCACATCAAAAGAGAGTAAAATTCTAAATGCAACCTCGTAACTAACATCAAAACACACAAGAACACACAAGTTCTCCCCCTTTTTGTCATCGTCAAAAAGAGAGAAAGGAGGAAGCAAATTAATATGTGTTGTTTATAAAGAAGATGAACACATTCCTAATTCACGGCGCAATGAAGTAAACCGGTCTTCACACAATGGTTTAGTAAAAATATCAGCTAATTGGTGTGTGGTGTCAACAAAATTCAATTCAATATCACCCCTACAAACATGATCTCTAATGAAATGATGACGTACTTCAATGTGCTTAGTGCGAGAATGTTGAACCGGATTTTTCGATAAATTTATGGCACTTGTATTATCGCAAAGCAACGGAATTTTAGACAAGCATATCCCATAGTCTTCTACTTGGTGTTTAATCCATAGTGCTTGTGTGCAACAACTCCCGACTGCTATATACTCGGCTTCGGCCGTCGAGAGAGCAACGGAATTTTGTTTCTTGGAGGACCACGAAATGAGGCAACCTCCTAAGAAATGACATGTTCCGCTTGTGCTCTTCCGATCAACCTTACACCCAGCATAGTCCGCATCGGTGTAACCAACCAAGTCGAAGGAACATCCTTTGGGATACCATAAACCAAAATCAACCGATGAAGCAAGATACCGAAAGATACGTTTAACGGCAATTAAGTGCAATTCTTTAGGCGAACTTTGAAACCTCGCACACATACAAACACTAAATAATATATCGGGCCTACTTGCAGTTAAATAAAGTAAAGATCCGATCATACCTCGATAAAGCTTAGAATCAACAGGCTTACCAAGCTCATCATTATCCAATTTTGTTGTTGTAGACATAGGCGTTGGAAGAGGCTTGGTGTTGTTGAATCCATATTTCTTTAGCAATTCCTTCGTGTACTTTGATTGACTTACAAAGATGCCATCATGACTTTGTTTGATCTGAAGTCCGAGAAAGAAGTTGAGCTCACCCATCATGCTCATCTCGAACTCCCCCTGCATCAACTCAGAAAAATCCTTGCACAATTTTTTTTTAGTAGATCCAAACACAATATCATCCACATATATTTGAACAAGTAAAATATCTGAACCAACACACTTTATAAACAGAGTTGAGTCAACAAAATCATGCTTAAAACCATGTTGAACAAGAAATTGACTCAATCTCTCATACCATGCACGCGGTGCTTGCTTAAGACCATATAGAGCTTTATGAAGACAAAAGACATGGTTTGGGAAATTTGGATCCTCAAACCCAGGAGGTTGCTCTACATAGACTTTCTCTTTAATGAAACCATTAAGAAACGCACTTTTAACATCCATTTGAAATAATTTAAAATTTCTGGAACATGCGAATGCAATAGAATCTAATGGCTTCAAGTCTAGCAACCGGTGCAAAGTCTCATCATAATCTATCCCTTCTTCTTGAGAGTATCCTTGGGCAACTAAACGTGCTTTGTTCCGAGTTACCACACCGGATTCATCAAGTTTGTTTCGAAAAACCCACTTGGTTCCGATCACGGGATGGTCATTCGGACGAGGAGACAAAGTCCACACTTTGTTCCTCTCAAACTGGTTTAGTTCCTCAAGCATAGCAATAGACCAATGTTCATCAAGAAGGGCTTCATCAACATTCTTTGGTTCAAATTGAGAAATGAAAGCAATATAATCACATTGATATTGAGTTTTCCGAGTTCGCATACCGGATGACGGATCACCTATCACATTACCGATTGGATGACTTGACATGATCTTCCACGCTCGAGGTAGTTCATCACTTGGTGAGGACACTCGCAGATCTTCAAGTGGAGGATCTTCCTTTTCTTTTTCGTCACCAACAAGTTGGGTAGGATCATCCATTGCTTCTTCACTAGGCTCCGTGATATCTAAGTCATGAATGATTAATTCTTGATCCTTCATGATTTCTGCATCATCATCTTCATCATCTCTTTTTCTAGCACTTTGGTTAGTCTCATCAAAGATTACATGAATAGATTCTTCAACAACCAATGTTTTCTTATTAAAAACACGAAAAGCTTTAGAGTGAGATGAGTAACCAACAAATATACCTTCATCGCTTCGAGGATCAAACTTACCTATATCCTCCTTGCCATTTACCAAGATGAAGCACTTGCATCCAAATGGCTTGAAATAAGAGATATTCGGTTTTCTACCTTTGTAAAGTTCATATGGAGTCTTATGCAACAAAGGTCTAATCAAACAACGGTTAGTGATATAGCATGAAGTATTAATAGCTTCAGCCCAAAAGTATCTTGGTAAAACAGATTCACAAAGCATAGTTCGGGCCATATCAATTAAAGTCTGATTCTTCCTTTCAGCCACACCATTTTGCTGAGGAGTTCTCGGAGCAGAAAAGTTATGACTGAACCCATTATCATCACAAAATGAATTGAATAGCAGATTTTCAAATTCCTTACCATGATCACTACGGATAGCATTAATCACATATCCCTTATCATTCTGAACCTTTTTACAGAACTTTATGAATTCAGTTAATGCATCACTTTTATGAGCTAAGTACAAAACCCATGTAAACCGAGAGAAATCATCGACTATTACAAAACCATAGCGTTTACCTCCTAAACTAGCAGTTCTTGTCGGGCCAAACAAATCCAAATGCAATAGTTGCAAAGGCCGAGAGGTAGAAACAATGTTCTTGGATTTAAATGAAGTTCGAGTTTGCTTACCCTTGGCACAAGCATCACAAACTCCATTTGAATCAAAATTCATTTTAGGCAAACCAACCACAAGCTCACGTCTAGATAATTTGGAAATGATTCCAAAGCTAGCATGGCCCAATCTTCGGTGCCACATCCATGGGTTGGAGTTATTTGCTACAAAGCAAATCTCCTTCTCATTCAAATCATCCAAATTAACGGTATAAACATTTCCATTTCGATTACCGACAAACTTGATTTCATTAGAAACATTATCGGTTAACATGCAATGAGATGCATCAAAGATTACTTTATAACCTTTATCACACAATTGACTAATACTAAGCAAGTTATGCTTTAATCCATCTACAAATAACACATGCTCAATGCTAGTAGAGGGAGTATTACCAATGTTACCGATGCCTATTACCTTTCCTTTGCTATTATCTCCAAACGTCACATTTCCACCGCTTTTCTTTTCAAGACTGGAAAATTGAGATTTATCTCCCGTCATGTGCCGAGAGCAACCACTATCCAAGTACCACTCTTTATTCATCGAACCACTGTGGCCCTGCAAAAACAAAGAGATTTACACTTGATTTTTTGGTACCCAAACTTGCTTGGGTCCATCCAAGTTAGTCCAACTTTTGGTTGTTTCCTTTGGCACCCACATTGTTTTGATCTTGTGGATGTTCTTTCGGAACCAACAACTCTGAATTTTATGCCCCTTCTTACCACAATAGTTGCATGTAGCAAAAGGAGTACTAGATAACTTAGCCCCAACAAAAGAAGTTGTGGTTTTATGCTTTGATTTTTGAGGGATAAAACCAATTCCTTCTTTTCTAAACACGTCTTTTGCGCTACCAAGAATAGCATCTAGATTATCACGACCACGCACGAATGTAGACAAGGCATTCTTTAATCTATCTACTTCTTTTTGAAGGTTAGAACAATTATCTTTTAGGCTAGGAATTTGTTCTTCTAATGTTTCAACCTTTTTCTTAAGCAATGTATTCTCATTTACTATATCAATATTTTCACATTCATGTAAACGAGATGCACTTAACTCACGAGTCATTAAATCAATACTTTTCTTTAAACATCTATTCTCAAGTTTGCATTCAATAAATTTTTCATATAACTCATTAAACGCTTCATGAAGTTCTTCTAATGTAAAAGTTTCAGAATTTACCTCCTCATGGTCGGATCTGGCCATGAGACAAAGGTTGGCGATTTCCTCTTCACTTTCTTCTCCCGTGGAGGTGTCTTCATCACTCCAAGCAGCAAGAGCCTTCTTTTTTGATGTCTTGCCGTTTCCCTTGGTGTATGCCTTCTTCTTCTTGAGTTCGGGACATTCAGGCCGGATATGTCCCGGCTTTCTGCACTCAAAGCAAGTGACTTCCTCGCTCTTGGAAGTTTCCCCTTTAGCTTGATTCCTCTTCTGAAATCTTCTGTTTCTTGGTTGGAAGTTGGATCGACGTTTGTTCAGAAACTTCTTGAATTGCCTTGTCATTAAGGCAATCTCTTCATCATCGATCTCTTCATTGCTATCCTCACTGACACACTCATTTAACACGTTAGTAGCTTTGAGGGCAAGACTCTTTTTCTTCTTAGAGTCATCTATGTCCCTCGATATATTGATCTCATAGGTCATTAAGGATCCTATGAGAGCATCCAAAGAAATTTGTGAGAGGTCTTTTGCCTCTTCAATTGCCGTCACCTTGGAATTCCAAGACATAGGCAAAGATCTTAAAATTTTCCTATTGAGTTCAGGGATAGAGTATTCTTTACCAAGGGCTTTGAGCCCATTTGTGATGTCCGTGAACCGCTTGAACATCTCTGTTATGGTCTCTTTCTCTTCCATCTTGAACAACTCATACTTGTGAACAAGAAGATTTATCTTCGTTTCTTTGACTTGAGAAGTTCCTTCATATGTCAGTTGAAGCTTTTCCCAAATCTCTTTTGCACTGCTGCACATAGAAACACGATTGAATTCATTAGCATCTAAAGCACAAAATAGAGCATTAATCGCCTTGGCATTCATAGACAACTTTTTAAAGATTTCAGGAGTCCAATCCTTTTCAAGTTCCTTAGGAACAAAAGGACCTTTCTCCACGATGTTCCACAGCTCATAATCCATAGCTTTCAGAAAGATGGTCATTCTAGCTTTCCAATAGCTATAGTTATTGCCATTGAACAGAGGAGGCCTATTAGTAGAGTTGCCTTCAGTGAATGCACTCTGCTCTCCAAAACCAGCCATAGTCAATCCACACTAGAGGTTGTGAAACCCTTTAAACTAGTGACCTTGCTCTGATACCAAATGAAAGGATCTAGACTATGACTAGCCCTAGAGGGGGGTGAATAGGGCTTTAAAACTTTGTCTTGAATGGACAACGGAAACTAATGCAAAATGATAATGAATGCAGAACAAAGAGAACTGAGAGGGAAGAAGGAAGCAAGCACACGAAGACACGCAGATTTATCCTGGTTCGGTAAGACCCCCGTTGGTCTACCTACATCCAGTCCTCACCAACAAGGTGAGATTTCCCTCACTAAGAGATGATCACACCCGCTGGTTGAAACGGTGCCCAGCTCACCAACACTCCGCTAGTTAGCACGGTGCCTAGCTCACCAATACACAGCTAGTTGATGCGGTGCCTAGCTCACCCAACAATAGAAAAGAACTGAAAGAGATAATGTTAAACAAGCAAACACAATGCCAAGCTCAAGAGGATGATCTTCAGATGTTGATGAAGCTCTGATGAAGCAAAGATCTCCTCAAAAAGAAGCCTTCTACAAGGATGCAGAAGATGGAAGCTTTGGAAGGCAGAAAATCCTTGGAGAAGAAGCTTTGGATGGAACTCTAGAAGGAGGCACACTTCTCCACGAAATTCCCTTGCCTAGGGTTTCCCCCAGGTGTCCTTTTTATAGCCTTTCCAAAGATGTAGCCGTTTGAGGGAAGGTGGAAAGTGGTCTTGGTCAAAAAGGTGTTCAAAAAGCACTTTTCAGAAGTTCTGCAACCCGGGGTCGACTCCCACTTTAGCTGGGGTCGACTCCAGAAGAGTCAGGGTCGACTCCAGAACAAACTGGGGGTCGACTCCCTTTGGAGAAAACTGCTTCTGTTGAACTGAGGTCGACTCCCTTGAAGAGCTGGGGTCGACTCTGAAAAACTGAGTATTTCTGGGGTCGACTCCTGCATAACTGGGGTCGACTCCTTCACAACAGCAGAACAGGCTTTTCTGAACTGGGGTCGACTCCCTTGAAAAGCTGGGGTCGACTCTGCACAGTAGCACTTGCAGAACATTTGTATGGGGGTTGACTCCTTTAGAAATCTGGGGTTGACTCTGAAAAACTGCAACCTCTTGGGGTCGACTCTTTCACATTTGTGAGGTTGACTCCAGTAAATATGACTCAAGGTGAGCCTCTTTTAAGGCCTTTTTACCCTTACAAAATGCCCTGTTTTCTGCATACAATCTTACAAACTTGTTAGCAACCATAACAAGTGTTTTGTGATCATCAAAAGACAAAGGGTTCCAACAAACCTTCTTACATGAATTAATGCCACTCTTATATATACACAGGGGAATATATATATATATATATATATATATATATATATATATATATGTGTGTGTACGTGCAAAAAAAAAGCCTTAGCCATAGGAAAGCACAAGATGAGTGCAAAACTAGACGCATAGTTTCAACCTATGTTTTTGTAGATCTATTCTATATTGTGTGACAGGGCTATTATTGCTCTAACAAGTCGAGACATTAAGAATATTATAATCTTTATGCAATAAGATTTTTGTACATGAATATGTATCTTAAGAGATCAATTCAGCAATTAAGAAGGTACTTTTTAGAAATTTCCCGATTATATATACACTGCATGGTGAAATAGATGATTAGGCAATTCCTCTTAACCATCGTTAAGAGGAATTGTTCCCTCATCATGAGAAGCTGTTCAAATGCTAACAAAATGATGATGATATATAAGAGCCATTATATGTCAAATCATCAACAGAAAGAAGCCCTTCTAGTTCAGGAAGAACAATTGGCAATCTTGTTAGGATCAACAAGAAAGCTCTTCTCATTTTTAAACTCATTGATGTTTATGTATAATAATCCAATGATTTTTTACACAGTTATACAAAATTACAAATATACTATTGTTGTTAAAAATATTGTCAAATATGCTATTCGTAAATAAAAATTATTATAAATATATAATCGTAGTTAATTTCAGTTCAAAAGAAGCACATATTCTTCCAAGATTTAGTTATATCTTTTAATTTAATAATTTTTATAAAAATATATTTAGTATATATGCTTAAGACATTCAGAATGAGAATCAGATGCTAGAGTTGTTAAGGACAAGCAAGGGATTTTCTTTAATAAATTAGTCAAACACATAGTTAAATAGATGGAAAGTAACAGCATGTCAGTGGGATGGTATATTTACAATATTTTTCATTTAAGAATCGTATATTTGACAATATTTTAATAACAATAATATATTTACCATTTTTATGCAGCAATAGTTCCCATGTAAAATAATTTATTAAGATGAATATGCTTAACACATGTTTTTGACAAGCATGCTTAGTTAACTTAAACTTCCTCACGAGGTGTGATAAATTGCATCTAAACAAGACCTTAATCATAGCCTTGTCGTATGTGCACTAATTCTTCCGACAAAAGGATCAAATGTTTTGATTGAAAGGATTCTTGTCCTCAGATGTGTACAACTTTTGATCATCTATCTTATTGCTTCAAAGTATGTTATTTTATTGCCCCAAAGATGCATCTCTCTCTCTCTCTCTATAATTTATATGGGTCTCTTTTCTTTGCGATCTTAAAGAAATGAAGGAAGCACTCAGATACTGTGTTCCTTGGGAAAAGAATTAAGAACTTGTTGCCTCCTAATCCTTTTATCATTATAATACTCCCAATGCACTAGTCAAACGAATGCAAGATCCCATGTATTTAATACCATCAAATATCATAACAAACGTAAATCGAAGCATGTAATTTCATTAAGTCTGCCAGCCAACCTGCTTGGATGATCATGATTAAAAGCCCACGTGCAGATGCATGTAAGTTCTAATAGAGAATATTTATATATCACCAACCACAAAATAAATCAACTTGGCTTTTTTCTCATACCTACATTCACATCGGTGTCTATATCATTCGTGCGTGAATTAATTACCAAATATGTGTTTTTGATCACTTTGGGAGCTGGTGTTGAAGAAGATAGAATATGCAATGGATATTTTGAGAGAAAGTTTACCACGAGGGTGTTTTGATAATTAATCAACGTCCGATGGGTACATAGATAAATATATAATAAGATTAAGGATATATTATTTCTCATGCAATGTTTACGTCAACTCTCCAGAAAACACACCAAACTATGAAGTGAAGATGTCATGATATTTCGAGTTCTTTACAGGTTCACTTGAAAACCACTCACCAGGGGGATCTTCACATGCGGCATATTCCAGACCACACATAGGAAAGAAAACAAAAAGGAGAAAGAAGTAGTACAATTTGAAACTCCACTGGTAGAGCAACCTTGAGCTAGGAAAGTATCAAGCTCAAAGCACAAGTATGACACTGAGAGACTGCAACATCAAGGTAAACCTCTAGCTTCTCAAAGTCACAACTGAAGACATCAAATGTGATTGTGGGGATATGATCTTCCCTTTCCCCACTTCACCAGACAGTCACGAGGTGTTAAACCCAGCAGAGAGGGCAGCTGATTGGAGTAAATGTCTTCATGCATCTACCACTGCATCCTCATTACCACAAACAGATGGTTTGTAGAGGCGTGCCTGCCTCTTTGGCGGGCTCTAACAGCCTGCTACTTGAGAAGGGATCTGAGGATGCTTACTTGCAACTCGAGGCATACGACGTAGCTCTCCACTTCGGACAGCAGCTCCCGCACACCCATCTCGCTCCCCGCGGGCACAACACTCCTCAGGCTCCTCATGCAGAGGCGCAGCTCCTGATCATCCTCTCTGAGCAGCATCCTCCCAGAGCCCGATGTCGAACAGTATCCCTTCGGCTTCCTTGCCCTGCTGAACCTAAGCCTACGCTTCGCAGCCATGGGAGAAGTACTGGTGGGAGGCAAAGGCCTAGCGATGAACGGCGACGTCCAGAGCTTGGCAAATACCATGTTTAGTGCAATATTTTTCTGGCTGCAGGTGGAAGGAAGAGTACTAGAAGAGACGAGTTGCTTCGTGGGGCTGTTGTACAGAAGAAGCTTCCCCTTCTTCTTTGTGTTCGCCCCTTGTTCAAGTTTCTGCTTTAAAGCATGGCTCCAAGCAAACCCACTGGCAGACAGAACCAAGGCCATGTCCACTTCGAACCTCACAAGCTTCTCAAACTCCATGCTCTTGTTACCCCGGCATGACCCGACTCCGCTGAGCTTGAGAAGGGCAGGAAGCAGGTAAGCCACATAGTTGTGCGAGAAGTTGGCAAGCATGATCATCACATGACTGGTTTCAAATGTGTATAAGAGCTGATGGTGTGAGTTTATCTCTTTCATCTGCGCAAAAGAGAGAGGAGCACGACCTACCGCATCGAACAAAGCCATTTAATTTGTAAGAAGAGAGAAGATATGAGATACTGTTCTTGCACAAGTTATAACTAGTAAAATCATGATTGCTAAAGAAACCAATACAGGTAAGGAGACACTATTCAGCTAGGTCTAAAAGAAACAATAAGACATCAAAGTCGGCAACAAATAGAAAATATTACCGCAATCTACAAATACTAGCTATAATATACTGTATGCATTAACAAATGGCCACAGGCTCTCCAGCATCAGCTACCACAACTCATAAACCAATACAGCAAGCTCTGAGAGTAGTCTGATATATATCCCATAACCAAGTTTTTGAGCTGCAGAGTAGTATAGACTAATAGCAAGGACATGAAGAAACAGTAATAGAAGGAAAAGCAAAGAGCATTCAGATGGAAGGAATACAAAACTGTGGTACTGGTGCTGGAATGGAGAAGGAAAACGATAGAGAAACAAGAAGGCTGTGCAGGTGAAGAAGAGCTTGTCACCTTTGCAAAATCCCCAGATGCTCAATTAATGTTGGATAAAAAGAGGCTGTTGGGGTTGGGTGGGGAGCACCATTTAAGCACCTGAAATGTTGCGAGGATAGCTGTGTGGGAGCGGAAAAGCCAAGAGCCCCCTCTCACCATCTCCAGTTAAAGACAAAGGAGAGAGAGTGTGCACCCCAGCCATGACATGTGGGAAGCCAGCCAGAGCGAGAAATTCTTGGATGTTGTGGTAGAACAAAGAGTTTCGGTAGAACACAAGATGACACACCTCGATTAACAAATAACAACAGCAAACAGCAAAAACTGCTCAGCCCGGGGGGGGGACACATACGGAAGCCCAAGGGGCAGAATCCTAGGTGGCATTTGGATGGTGTGGCAGGGGCAAGACTCAAATGATTTGTGATACAAGAGAATAGGAGTGGGGGAATGTGGTCTGGAGGAGCACATGGCAGCACATGCAAGCTTTTTCACTCGCCACACCTGCCAAAAGGATGGCTCCCTCTTTCCATGTGCCGCAGGCAAGAAGACAGCAAAAGACCTGTAAATACCCTTCATATGGATAGAATAGGAATCTCTGATCAAGCGGGCATTCTGTCCATGAAAGAAGTTCCCAAGCCTCCTTAAGAAAATCCCTCTTCCACTCTGTCGGCCAGCATTATACAGCATCGTCGACAGCACTAGGAGATATTTCTTGCAAAAAAGGAAAAAAAAATAAAGAAAAAGTTTATTGTGAAAATGAGTTTACAAAAGGTGATTTTTGGAATCCTATTTCTAAATCAAAGTATAAAATGGGTTTTGTTCACCAAGATATTAATTTGTTTCCGTTTAGTTATTAATAACGCCGGCCCTTGATCGCTCACTAGGGCGCAACTCAATAAGACTCACCAAATTAAAGCTCAACAGCACAAGCAGCACCACTTGAATCCCCCCATGAGAAAAATAATCTAATATCGGAAGTCAGGGATTCCCCGCATCCAAAAGAGACTCAAAATAAGTCCAACAGTCACAAGTAAAACGATCGAGAGAGGTCAACTGTCATGCTCTAACAGTGGCAAGTACTCTTGCTCTCCCTCTTCACTTAAATTATTCTTTTCCCACATGTCAGATTAAATCTTCTCTTCACTTACTTGATTGTGTTGGAGGTTCGTCCCCAAACTCACATCTTCAGAGACCAACTTCCTTACAGATCGAAGTAAGCCGATCCAAGCCTAGTACTTGCTCCCCTTCCCACTCAAGGTCCAATTTGAGGTCGACCTTGGATCTAACGTATAAGTCTTTCTCTATCTAGCTTCGAAGGTCTAGTCGGAATTGACCATATCAGTTATGATACTGCAAAGCCGATTTTAACTACCGTAAAGATATATAACTAGTGATATACTACGAAATCATTTAATTAGATCTTTCAAACAATCACCTAGGCGCACAACTGGAAAAAAAAAAGAGTATTAAGCACCATATCTCTCTCTCTTTCTAACATTTTCTCATAAGATAATAGCTGACAATCTGAGATAAACAATTACCATTTGGAGAAGAATCTTTTCAAACACCAAGTGAACCAAATGATCTAGAGAGCATTTAGAAATGTCCCTCTGACGTTTCCTATTACCTTGAGGATATTTTTGATTGACAAGGGTTCACATTACCACCATCCCTCAACAAGTCTCAGCATATCTCTAAGCAAACCATCTCTGATAACATTACCTCTCAACAGCTCAAGGAAATGAGCAATATTTGGTGCACTCCACCATTGATGCAAACTACACATCAATGGTGGAGATGCATATCACTTGTCATAGAAAGTTTTGGGATGGGTGTCAATGAAGCAAGTGGCATGCATCGATCTTCACCATTGATGTGTAATTTACATCAATAGTAGAGTGAACCAAGTATTTCTCCAGGGAAAGACCCTGTGGCCGATCCAAAAACAGATCCAACGCTCTTGAACTTGACAAGATTGGGTGGCTTCGGCTTTCCACCCTCTGGCGTAGGAAGACGAATAGGAAAAACATGAGGTGCGGTGCTGGTGTATGAGTGTATCCATGGCCTCGTCAGCGACAACGTGGTTGCAATGGTTGATGGAAGCCTTCGAGCTGCATGGTGAGGAGAGTTCCACGTGAAAATCCACAGTGAGCGAGCCTTCCCAAGGACCCAGCTGGTGCTTGTTGTTGGCATCCCACGTCACATCACCTAAGACGTCGCTACCCTACTCCTCAGAAAGATTTGTTACCCACCCCAGCCAGCCGACCCTTGCCCGCTCTCAAATACCAAAAGTGGGCCCCACAACGTCTTGATGTATGTGGAGCTCATCTCACTGATATTTGGGGCTAGAGGAGATCCTCTCAGTACGGGGTTAGAGAGAAGTCCCTCAATATTAGAGGGAAGTTTTATGAAAAAATCTCTCTTGTGTCTAGGTGCTGAGGTGGGGTTGAGTGTGAGGGGTTTTTTCATAAAATATCTCTCTAATACTGAGAGACTTCTGTCCAACGCGGTGCTGAGAGGATCTCCTCTCATTTGGGGTTGGTAGGGGCAGATACTGTGAGACAAGCAGCAAGTCTTTTTCTCTTCTTTCGTCAGAGTGCATAATATAGCAACACAAATTTTTATAAATAAATAAAATTCTTAAGAAATAATTCTATAAGCAATGAAGTACATGTTTAATAGGAATTAAAACAAAAGATTTCAATAATAACTTAAGACAAAGATAGACTTAAAACTATCCCCAAAAAATCGTAATACCTATCATTAAGTTGGGTTAAATAGGTTTAAAGATAAGTTAAATGGGCCAAAATAGGAAGCTAAGTCCTAACCCAATAAATGAGGGTCATTCTCTAGCTCAACCCTAATTAGATTGGAGATAAAAGGCGTCAATTTGATAAAAAAAAATGTTTATGTAGGTTTCTTGGCATGCATAGCTGAGTTTTATGCTTAGAGAAATGCTACCTGGACAGGGCACTAGGAAAATCATTTGTCTGGGGGCCCCTACGATTGGCTGTCACGCAGGTGGAGTCTGCGCGCCAGTCAATCAACTGGCGCAACCAGACAAATGATTTGCCCGATTGCTCAGTCCTTTAGCATTTCACTTATGCTTATTTCTCATTCTAGATTCCCCATACATTGAGTATTTTGAGTTTTAGATCACAAAGTGCTGAAAACTCGTGACAGCATGTGAACATGGTGGGGGTTCCAAATCGCATCTTAAACATGCCACCGCAATACTCCACATTTAGATCACACTGTCAGGAATAGGCATGTTCACTTACCACTATCGCATCTATGTTCCTAACCTCGTTCATAACATGTAGACTATCCTAACCACCTCTTCATCGTCTTTTTTTTTAATATTCATATTCTTATAGAACCCTATAATATGAAGAGTCATGTTATTAAATTTTGTGTTTTGTGCTTAACAAGGCCATGTACAATATAACATGATAAATTATGAGATTAACTTCTTAAATCATGTCATGCTTAATTATACCATCAATATGCGCTTCATCTCATATCTTGATACTCTCATGTCTACCATGTTCTTTAAATCATGTCTTGTGGAAAATAAGTTAAATCCGTGTGTTTTAAACTATACTTGTTCATATTCATATGAAAGCCTTGTTTTATCCTTAGATTGATTTGATTGATGCAAATCGATGTTTTAAAGGATCCGTGTCACATCGTTGTGGCATGTGTGACACCCCCCCCCCCCTTTTGACTTCCTCCCCCTCCTTTCCCCACTCCCCATGCGTGCCCCCTTCTTTGACCCCCCTCACCCCACCTCCTCTGCCTTCTTCTTCTCCTTCTTCTTCCCCCTCACTCGAGCTCCCTCTATTCTCACTGGCTCTCTCTCTTTCTCTCTCACCTGTCCACCGCGCCGTGGAGGAGGAAACTGGAGTCGCCGTCATCGCCTACTTCCCCTCACCACTGCTGCCCCCGCCGACGCACCGTTGCTGCCCCGCCGCGTGGCCGCCACCCTTCTCCCTGCGTTGGGAGAGGTGGCCGCCCCCAGGGAGTCACCGCCGGTGGGTCCTACCGCCGAGGTAGGTTCCCTCCACCCTCTCCGACGTCGGTCGGAGCTTCCCACCCACTGTATTGGCCGAACCCCCCTCTCTCTCTCTCTCTCTCTCTCTCTCTCTCTCTCCTCTCTCTCTCTCTCTCTCTCTCTCTCTCTCTCTCTCTCTCTCTCTCTCTCTCTCTCTCTCTCTCTCTCTCCTCTCTCTCTCTCTCTCTCTCTCTCTCTCTCTCTCTCTCTCTCTCGGGCCACCATCGGCAGCCAGCGCCTCTCCCCCGCTGCCGACGGGTGGCGCCAGCACCAGCAGCCCGTCCCCCTTCCCTTCCCCTCCCCTCCTCCTCCCCTGTCGCTGAATAGGGATCGGAGGGAGGATGGGCTTGGGGCTGGCGCACTACGCCAGCCCCTACCCACCCCGGCATAGTGCGTCGAGGCCTGGGCAGCCCAGGCTAGTTGCACATTGTGTCGGTAGAGTTGTGGCCCTTTTAGGGGCATCCGGACTCCAATTTTCATAGTCGTTTTCGGTCGTCCTGACTGCGCCAGTGTGCAGCCCGGGGTTGACGACTGTCGTACAAGGTTTCTCGATTTCTATGCCACCCTGGTCAGCTCCGACCAAGCCGACATGGCCACTTTGATCGTTTGACTCGGACAGTCGTACTAGGGTTTTCGACACTGACAAGGTGAATTCTGAGAGCCAATCGACTGTCCGAGGTCGTAATTTAGGCCTTTTGAGTTTGACTGTCAGTCAGGTACTTTTGCGGGTCTGTTTCCTCATTGAGCTTTCGTGCCGTACTCATGACGTTTGTGCTGACTCCCTAGCATTATGCCTTACTAGACTTCGCCCAGTCCTTCGGCACTTGCAAGCTTGTCTGAGCGCACGGTGCGCTTCTATGGTTGTTACCGTTTCCCGGGAACCCTGTCCTTATGGGCTCGTTGAGGGTAGTCTCCAAGACAGGAGTGCGTCCGTCAAGCGTTTCTCCGAATTGATGGGAAAATAGTGTTGGACAGTGGCGTCGAGTCATTTGTAGAGCTCTTTTAGTTGGTCCGGGTCCTGCGGAGTTTGGTGAGTCATAGTGCGGTCCAGCTAGTCCGTTCTTACTACCTCACCATGCACAGTTCCAGAGCCGTACCGGGAGGATAGGCATGGGACCGTGGTCCGGCTAGACCACGGAGTGTGTTGGTGTGGTGTCCTCGAGTTTCGCTCTGACAGGAGAGGAGACCAGGACCTGTGGTCGAGCGGTAAGACGCCGATGGGCGCATCTGGCCACTGATTAGTAGAGGTTGGTCTGTCACTAGTACATGTTGTCCAGACGAGGGCTTTTCTGTCTGTGTGTGTAGCCTAGTAGCGTTCACTGAGCACGCTTATCGAGTTTGTGATTGTGTTTAGCTGTGCCAAGTTGGCAGTACTTGTAGACCCACGTACTTTCCATTTACTTACATCAGTACCTGTATAGTTATTATTTTATTATATTCCTGCTCAGTTGATAGTTTTGTTTACTTGAGTTACTGCCGTCTTTTCTGCTTGTGTAGTTAGCTTAGTTGCTTTAGTACTACTGTTCTCCCTGCCTAGTTTAGCTATGCTACTTCTTGTTTCTGTTATTCGAGCCGGTGAGGGGTTGGGTTCCTCGCTGGGCTTCGTTCGCGAAGCTCACTCCTTTTTCCTCTTCACAGGTGAGAGTTCGCAGCACCAGCAGGACATCACCCGGGCAGAGGGTTAGTTTCGGGATGTCGCGTTCAGTAGCTATCTCCCCGTTTTTTAGTAGCCTTCACCCTCAGGGTATGCCCCTTAAGGGTTTGTGTTTCCTTTTGTTTGATGTACTTGTACTTGAGACAGACAGATAGACATGTACTTGACATGTGGACTCATTCTTTTTACTTCAGGGTCACGGTTGTTTGTCTTCTTTGCTTACTTTGTTAGGTCTTTTCTAACCCTTCTGAGTCCACGGACCTGTGGGTGGTGGCCCAAGGGACGAGTACTTGGAGGGCTCCGAGTATCGGATTCATGGTTCATTATAGTTGGTATCAGAGCATTCTTGGCATGGTTGGTAAAGGATTCAAATGATCGTAACTGTCTCAAGGAAGAGTACGGGTGAGCTGCTGACTGTCCGACTTAGCTCTGACATACTGTTGTTCTATTGTTTTGGCAGGATATGGCTTTGCGTATGCAGAGATGGCTTGATGACCTACCAGACCCACCTAGAGACCCCGAGCCTGCAGAGATGGGTCATTCAGAGTCGTCACAGGATGAAGCACAACACCCTCGAGGCGCTGGTAGACGACACCATAGAGGCGACCCCATGGCACAATTCTTCTACAGGATGTGGACTAATCTTCTGAGGCACATTAGGCATGAGGTGGTCATAGAGACCGAGCAGCTAGAGATCCAGACCCAAATGATGCCGCTGAAATGTTAGAGAGATTCCTGAGGTTTCAGCCACCACAGTTTATCGGCATAGCAGATCCAGATAGAGCTAAGAGCTGGGTGCACGAGATTGAGTGAACCTTCAAGACGATGGATTGCAGACCTGAGGATAGAGTGACTTTGGCCATGTACCAGCTATGCAGAGCAGCTCATGAGTGGTGGAGAGTACAGAGGCAGACACATTTCAAAGACCAGACCCTGAGATAGATCAGTTGAGAGCAGTTTGTTCCCCTCTTTCACGATGCCTACTTTCCTACACATGTGCAGCGTGAGAGGTAGGACCGGTTCTTCTCTTTCGTCCAAGGCAGATTGACTATGACGGAGTACCACATGAGGTTCATCTCCCTCATGAGGCACGTGCCTTCGATTGATAGTAGTGAGTAGGTGCAGACTTAGAGGTTCATAACAGGACTGAGGCCAAAGCTGAGGAGAGCAATAGCGACGCACCTATGCGAGATGTTGTTAGATGCAGTTTCCAGAGCGGGAGCACTTGAGAGGGATTTCCAGCAACAGCCGACCAGATCAGAGAGTTTTGGCAGGCAGAGCCCATACCTTCGCCCCAGTCATAGTCTTCGTGCCTCGATCACCTCTTCATATGGTGCAGAGTCGTCTAGGGTCGAGTCGAGGGTTCGCAGACTATTCCGCTCCGGGAGTCAGAGGTAGCAGAGTAGATCAGGAGGGTCGTTTCAGAGGCAGTTCCCAGCAGAGGAGCAGTCAGTTTAGCAGGTCAACCAGTCGAGCCAGCACACCGTTGTCTGTTACAGTTGTGGCCAGCCAGGGCACTACGTGAGGGAGTGCCCGAGGGGAGCGGGACAACAGCAGCAGACAGCACAGACGGCATAGTTCAGGCAAGCACCCCAGCCCAGACAGCAGCACTAGTTTCATCTGCCACAGTTCCAACAGCATCAGGGTCAGCCACAGCATCAGCAACAGGGCCAGTGTGGTCGGGTGATGGCGCTCACTAGGGTAGAGGCAGAGGCCTTGAACCTAGTGGAAGGTACATTGCCCATCTCTGGTAGGATTGCTCGTGTTTTAATTGATTCTAGTGCTACTCATTCTTTTGTTTCCGAGGAGTTTTGTGGGTGCTTGATGGAGTCGGTGTTCGAGCAGCAGTGTGAGTTGCTTGTGGAGGTTCCTTCCGGTGGTTTCATGCTTACTTCAAGTTGTTTGGAGGGTGTGCCCATTGAGGTTGAGGGGCACGTGTTGCCAGCCAGGTTGTTTGTTCTCTAGATCCGGGACATTGACGTGATCTTGGGGATGGAATGGCTAGAGGCCTACTCTACAGTGCTAGATTACCGGAGGAAGACGATGCAGTTCGGAGTACCTAGTGCGTCATCCTTGTGTTTTAGAGGTATCCGATCTACACGTCGACCTTTTATTTCTACTTGTAGAGCCAGACGTTTGGTTCGTGGTGGTGCTATGGCCTACCTTGCTTCAGTTTGTTTTTCTAAGACCAGTGGTGTCTCTATTTCTGGCATACTAGTGGTTTGTGAGTTTCCGGATGTCTTCCCCGAGGAGTTGCCTAGTTTGCCTCCCGAGCGGGAGGTAGAGTTTTCGATCGAGTTGTTGCCTGGGATGATGTCGCTGTCCAAGGCACCTTATTATGGCCCCCACTGAGCTGAGAGAGCTCAAGCACCAGCTCCAGAAGTTGTGTGAGTTGGGTTTCATTCATCCTAGCCAGTCGCCTTGGGGTGCGCCGGTGTTGTTCGTGCGGAAGAAGGATGGCAGTTTGAGGCTATGCATAGAATACAGAGAGATGAACAAGGTGACAGTGAAGAACAGGTATCCGCTGCTGAGGATTGATAACTTGTTGACCAGTTGCAGTCAGCCATAGTGTTTTCGAAGATTGATCTGAGATCAGGGTACTACCAACTGATGATCCGGACAAAGGATGTCAACAAGTCAACCTTCAGGACCAGGTACGACCACTACGAGTTCATCGTGATGCCTTTTGGGCTCATGAATGCCCCAGTAGCTTTCATGGAGTTGATGCACAGAGTCTTCCACCCATACTTGGACAGCTTCATGGTTGTGTTTGTGGACGACATCTTGGTTTACTCAGCTTCAGAGGAGGAGCATGCCGAGCATCTGAAGATCATGCTCCAGACGCTGAGGGATCACCAAATTTATGCCAAGTTTAGCAAGTGTGAGTTTTGTCTAATGGAGGTGCACTTCCTTGGACACGTGATCTCGGGTGCCAGTGTGGCAGTGGATCCGGCCAAGGTGGAGGCAGTTTGAGTTGGCCGTAGCTGAGTACAGTTCCAGAGATCCGCAATTTCCTAGGTTTGGCAAGGTACTATCCAATATTTATTCGAGACTTCTCCAGGATAGCAACACCTTTGACGAGGTTGACTAGGAAGGATATCAGATTCCAGTGGACCACAGACTGTGAGGCTAGCTTTTAGGAGTTGAAGCAGAGATTGACTACAGCGCCAGTGTTAGTGTTACCGCCAGGTAGTGGAGGTTTCGTGGTCTACACCGATGCTTCGAAGGTAGGCTTAGGAGCAGTATTGATGCAGCATGGTAATGTGGTGACCTTCGCGTCCAGGCAGCTGAAGAGATATGAGGAGAACTACCCGACACATGACTTGGAGTTAGCGGCAGTGGTGTTTGCTTTGAAGCTATGGAGGCACTACTTGTACGGCGAGAGGTTTGGGATCTTCACCGACCACCAGAGTCTCAGGTATGTGTTCACATAGAGAGATTTGAACTTGAGGCAGTGCAGATGGATGGAGTACCTAAAGGACTACGACCTCACCCTTTCCTATCACCCAGGGAAGGCGAACGTCGTAGCAGACGCCTTGAGTAGGAGAGACCACGTCAGTGCACTGATGGTCAGAGAGTGGAAGATGCTTGAGGATGTGGCTCAGAGTTCCTTTCAGGTACCCAAGAGTAGAGATAAGGCCATGTTGGGAAGCTTGACAGTCAGAACGGTAGTGTACTTCAAGGTGATAGCAGCACAACGAGCAGATCCAGAGTTGGCAAAGATACTGCAATTGCCAGAGGTTCAACTAGATGACAGTTCAGAGGTCAGATACAGAGGCAGGTTGTACGTACCGAGGGATGCAGAGTTGAGGCAGAGGGTGCTTCAGAAAGCACATAGATCGAGATATGCCATTCATCCTAGTTCCACCAAGATTATACCACTGCTTGAAGAAGCACTTCTAGTGGCCTGGGATGAAGAGATAGATTGTAGAGTTTGTGTCTAGATGCATAGTTTATCAGCAGGTTAAGGCAGAGCATCAACATCCAGGTGTCGAGCTTCAGCCGTTGCCCATTCCCGAGTGGAATTAGTGGGATGACATCGCCATGGACTTTGTGGTTGGATTGCCCTGTACACAGCAGACATGACGACATTGGGTGGTAGTGGACAGATTGATGAAGACAACCAGTTTCTGCCAGTGAGGATGACATGGTTAGTCAATAGGCTAGCCAGATTGTACATGGACAGGATTATACTGCTTCATGGAGTACCAGTTTTGATTGTGTCAGATAGAGATCGAAGTTCACTTCAGAGTTTTGGCAGAGTCTACAGAGAGCACTAGGCATGGAGCTGAGGATGAGTTCTGCTTATTACCCACAAACAGATGGTCAGTTAGAGAGGACGATACAGACTTTGGAGGACATGCTGAGGGCCTGTTGTTTGGAGTGGAGTGGTTCTTGGGAGACACACCTGTCGAAGGTTGAGTTTGCCTACAATAACAGCTACCACTCTAGCATCGGCATGGCACCATTCGAGGCACTATATGGCAGACTGTGCAGGACCCCACTGCACTGACACGAGGTTGGAGAGAGGTAGATTTTAGGACCAGAGTTAGTTCAATAGTGTGTAGATATAGTCAGGCTCATCAGGCAGTGGTTACAGACAGCATAGAGCAGACAGAAGAGCTATGCAGACAGACGCAGGAGGCCACTTGAGTTCGCACCAGGAGATTTTGTGTTCTTAAGGATCTCGCCAACGAAGGGTGTGATGAGTTTCCGGAAGAGGGGGAAAGCTCAGTCCTACGTTTATATGCCCCTTTCCCATCTTGGAGCAGATCGGAGAGGTTGCATACAGACTAGCACTACTGCTAGCACTGTCAGTAGTTCATAATGTGTTCCATGTGTCGCTGTTGAGGAAGTACATGCCAGATCTGAGTCATGTGTTGGACTACTCAGAGTTAGAGATAGCGCCAGATTTGTCAGTTTCGGAGTACCCGATCAGGATTGTGAACATGAAGGTTCAACAACTGAGGAGTAGGTAGATAGCGATGGTCAAAATCGCTTGGAGGCACCATGCTGATAATGAGGTGACATGGGAGCTTGAGGATGAGATGCGGGAGAGATTCCCCTACTTTTTCGAGTGAGTTTGTTTCTACCCTGCCTTGTTTGTGCTTTCGACTTTGCTTTTGTAATTTCGAGGGCAAAATTTTGTGTAAGGGGTGTGGGATGTGACACCCGCCCCCCCTTTTTGACTTCCTCTCCCTCCTTTCCCCACTCCCCATGCACACCCCCCCTTCTTTGACCCCCCTCACCCTACCTTCTCTGCTTCTTCTTCCCCCTCACCCGAGCTCCCTCTATTCTCGCTGGATCTCTCTCTTTCTCTCACGCCTATGCACCGCGCCGTGGAGGAGGACCGAAGTCGCCACTACCGCTTGCTTCCCCTCACCACCGTGCCGCTGTTGCCCCCGCCGCCACGCCGTTGCTGCCCCATCGCATCACTGCCGCCCTTCTCCCTACGTTGGGGGAGGAGACCGCCTCCGGAGAGTCACCGCCGGTGGGTCCTACCGCCGAGGAAGGTCCCCTATACCCTTTCTGGTGTCGGCCAGAGCTTCCTCCCCCCCCCTCCACTATATTGGCCAAACCCCCCTTTTCTTTCAATCTCTCTCTCTCTCTCTCTCTCTCTCTCTCTCTCTCTCTCTCTCTCTGTCTCTCTCTCTCTCTCTCTCTCTCTCTCTCTCTCAGATCTCTCTCTCTCTCTCCCTCTCTCTCTCTCTCTCTCTCTCTCTCGTTCTCTCTCTCTCTCCCCGGCCGCGGCGGTGGCCAGCGGTGGCCGACGTCCCTCCCCACCGTCTACGTGCGCCAGCAGCCCCTCCCCCTTACCCTCCCCTCCCCTCACCTCCTCCTCCCCTGTTGCTGAATAGGGGATCGGAGGGAGGATGGGATAGGGACTAGCGCAGCCCCGGCGTAGTGCGCCCGGGCCTGGGCAGCCCAAGCTAGTTGCACATTGTGCATGTAGGATTTTTGGCCTTTTTTGGGTCATTCGGACTCCATTTTTTGTGCCATTTTCGGCATTGGTCGTCCCAACTGCACCAGTGTGCCAGCCCAAGGTTGACGACCGTCGTAACAGGTTCCTAGATTTCGTGCCGCTCGGGTCGGCTCCAACTAGGCCGACAGGGCAACTTTGACCGTTTGACCCGAATAGTCGTACTGCGGTTTCTGGCACCCATGGGGTGAATTTCGAGAGCCAGTCAACTGCCCAAGGTGGTAATTTAGGCCTTTCAAGTTTGACTATCAGTCAGGTACTTTTGCAAGTCCATTTCCGCATTGAGCTTCTGTGCCATACTCGTGACGTTTGTACTGACTCCCTAGCACTGCGCCTTACTAGTCTGCCTAGTGATTTGGCACTTGCGGGCTTGTCCCAGCGCACGGTGCGCTTTTGGGGTTGTTACCGTTTCCCGAGACCCCCATCCTCATGGGCTCGTTGAGGGTGGTCTCCAAGACATGAGTGCATCCGTCGAGTGTTTCTTCGGACTGAGGGGGAAACGGTGTTGGACAATGGTGTCAAGTCATTTGCAGGGCTCTATTAGTTGGTCTGGGTCCCGCAGAGTTTGGTGAGTCGCAGTACGGTCCAAATAGTCCATTCTCATGGCCACCTTGCACAGTTTCGAAGCCATACCGAGAGGACATGCGTGGACCGTGGTCCGGCCAGACCACAGAGTGTGTTGGTGTGGTGTCCTCAAGTTTCGCTCCGACGGGAGAAGAAACCAGGATATGTGGTTGAGCGGTAAGATGCCGGTGGGCACACTTGGCCACTGACTAGTAGAGGTTGGTCTGTCGCTAGTACTTGTTGTCCAGACGAGGGCTTTTTCGTCTGTGTGTGCAGCCTAGTAGCATTCACTGAGCACACTTACCGAGTTTATGACTGTGTTTAGCTGTGCCGATTTGCGGTACTTGTAGACCCGCATACTTTCCATTTACTTACTTCAATACCTATATAGTTATTATTTTATTATATTTCTGCTCAGTTGATAGTTTTTTTACTAGAGTTACTGTCGTCTTTTTACCTTGGTAGTTAGCTTAGTTGCTTTAGTACTATTGTTCTCCGTGCCTAGTTTAGCTACGCTACTTCTTGTTTCTGTTGTTCGAGCGAGTGAGGGGTTGGGTTCCCTGCTGGGCTTCATTCACAAAGCTCACTTCTTTTTCCCCTTCACCGGTGAGAGTTTGCAGCACCGGCAGGACATCACCCGGGCAAAGGGTTAGTTTCAGGACATCGCATTCAGCAGTTATCTCCCCGTTTTTGACTAGCCTTCTCCCTCGAGGTATGTCCCTTAAAGGTTTGTGTTTCCTTTTGTTTACTGTACTTATACTTGAGACAGACAGATAGACATGTACTTGACGTGTTGACTCGTACTGTTTACTTCAGGGTCATGGTTGTTTGTTGTAACGACCCTCCTTATACCGGTACGGTTACACCAACCCACATCGGTATAATGAACGCCGCTACAGTGGGACATTTACCCAACAATTGTGCAATAAGCTGAATCATACACAAATATATAACACGTGACAGCGGAAATAAAATAACTGGAAAGTAACTCTTATTCCATCATCAACATTTATACATAGTCTATATAGAAATGGAAAGTAAATACTTCAAACTGAGAAATTACAACTATTATATTGTCCACATGAGACTTCACAGAGTCTTTATTACATACTATGAAAGAAATAAAGTACAATGCCGAATCCAAGACAAAAGTCTCCTACTCCCGCTCCGAGTCACTCGAAAACGATCTCCTCGAAGAAGTAGAAATGTCTGCACCTGTACGCCGAAGCAAGAGTGAGTCCAAAATAACTCAACCAGTAACTCCAACCACACTAACATACATACATCACATGACTTTTCACATTCTCATGCTACCCGGATATCACATAAGCATGGACTTTGATAAAAGTTTCAAGAAAAACCTAAACATGATTTCTACACATGCCACACATGATAAATGACTCATAACAATTTTGCAATGGTTTAAAACCTATCACATGCTTTCTACAAATTTTCCAATATACTACACTAAGTCTCATTTAATCACATTTAAATTCAAGACTATAACCCTTTTTAAATATGGAGTTTACACATTTTACAAAAGACATTCCTCATGGATTCTATGATCAATTTCACATGGATAACCATCTATACACATGATAGCTTGCTGTTTTGATATAGATATATCACATTCATATAAGGATTATCATTTTTTACATGCTATTCCCTTGATTCATAATCTCACATGATCATTTACGCAATTACACAACTTATACATTCACTTTTCCACATAAACACAATTTCACATTTTATTAAATGTCGTGACACCTAGCCCAAACCACCTCTAGAAGACACACAATAATCACATCACACACATCTATCACCTAGCATTACATGATAATCTTAGTTACTACGTAGAACCGGGAGAAGCACTCTCCACCCAACCAGCAGTACTTGTCCGCTCCAGGATTTCATCCCAATGCCCATGGGATACACAAACTATGAACCTCCATGGGGCTTTACCATAGTACAGTTCCACAGCCCTCTAAGGTAGCAGTGTCACCCATGGGACATTTACACATTTTTCTAAACTTTTACACACACTTAATACACCATTTAAAACATCCATTCATGCTCACACATTACATACTTCAGTATTACCTAGCATGGTACTACTGTTCTCAGTATTAAACAGATTCAAATAAGTCTAATCATGCTGAATTTAGCAGATTTTATTAACAATCATATTAACATGTATTAATTGATCAATGCTCACATAAAACCAACATATGTAGTTACTGTCATCCTTTCAGTACAAATATTTAACCACAAACTTCTTACAGGTTACCCATCATGCATACCAAATTTTGCATTTTTTTGATTTACACCCAAATTATGAAATTCTAACAGTGGTATTATACAAGGTAACATAGTCAATCTAGCATGGCTTTTCATTGTTCAGACCCACAACTCATTCTACACATGAATATTGACAGTCCTAAACAATATCAATTTCTAGGAATTTAAAACTATTCCACACTATTTATATGAATTCTACACTATAAAACATGCTTACTGTTTTACCATTCAGACAATGTAATAATTATACAGATATCAAAAATTTCCTAATTTCTACATCATGAACTGAAACCCACAACTTGCATAGAAATTTTTATGACACTTTGATTCCGCACAGATTGCACAAACGAAATTTTACAAGATTAAAACCGTCAGTCAGACAATTCAGGAATTTCTAGTAATTGAAGCATTCCACCAAATTTAGAAATCTCACAACATGCTTCACATAGATATTTACATATCATAAAAATTACCATATATCCTTATGCGAAAATCCTGAAATTTGATCATTAGGTCAACATACACACTGTTGCATTCTGGCGAACTTAACGGCATGCAGGTGGCCCGTTTATCAGGTTAACGACAACGAGTGTGCCGCCAACTGAAGATCTTAACGGCAAGAGATCCTACCGTTAAGTTCCTGTCTGTGCAAAACACAGACTGAACGCAAGAAACATGGTGAAATTGGGGTTCTAGGACACGAATAAAATTCAGAAAATACCTAGGACCTACTAGACGCACGTAAGAATGATGTAGAGGGGTTACTTGCCTCTTGGAAAATCCACAAGCAATGATTTAATCCGGAGAAGCCCTCCTCGGCCTGAGCCAAAGAGTCCTCAAAACTCTCTAGATCTGGGTTCTGTGTTGATCTCCTCTGCACACAAGTGTGGGGAAGTCGTTCCCGGATGTTCAGAGTCCTCTCCAGTCGTTGTAGAACACCAGATGAAGCCTCCAGTCGCCGGATCAAGGGGTTCCTATAACAGGTTTCGCATAGAAAATAGGGTTTTTGAGAAAAGAGTCAAAAAGGGTTAGATCTGGCTGGAGATGGGGTGTTTTATAGAGTAAGGTCGGAGACGTAATTGGGTAAGGCTGGGTTACCGTTGGGGAATGGTTACCATAACAAGGGGCGAAGATTTCGGGGCGTTTCTGGATCTAAAACCGCAACAGATCTGGGAGGTTAACATCACATCACAGGCCGCCAATTCTGAGTTGCGTCCATCGATGTGGCCGCTGACTCATTATCGACGTCAACTCATGTTGACGCCAACAGGTCGTCAGACAGAACTTAAAGTACCGAAAACCTATACATATACATATACCATACAACTATACATGTAATTTACAATGCATACCTTAAATAATACTTATTTATGCAATGTAATTTAATAAATAATGTGCACAATACAGTAGACATCATATATACATATATACATATATACATAAGCAATCACCCAAAGATGAAATCAAGGCCTTACACCCTCTCCCCCTTAAAGAAACTTTGTCCTCGAAGTTAGACCGACGCTACTCAAACATTGAGGATATTTCTTCTTCATTGCATCCTCAAGCTCCCAAGTAGCCTCCTCTCGCGAGAAGTTGCGCCATAACACCTTCACCGATGCAATGCTCTTGTTCCGGAGATGCTGAACCTTCCGGTCAAGAATAGCTACTGGTTGCTCCACATAAGAAAGATCTAGCTGGGTCTCCACTAGCTCGTGGCTAATAACATGAGATGGATCTCTGACATACCTCCTTAACATAGATACGTGGAAAACAGGATGAAACACTAGCTAACGCTGGGGGTAAAGCTAGTTCATACGCCGCGTTGCCCAATCGTCTGAGAATCTCATACGGGTCAATGAATCTAGGACTTAATTTACTATGCCTGCCAAATCTAACTACACCACGAGTAGGCAAAATCTTTTAAAAGACATGCTCACCTACCTCGAACTCCAAATCATTCCTCCTGTTGTCGGCATAACTCTTCTGCCTATCATGTGCCACAACAAGCCTCTTCCTAATCAGCTGGACCTTATATGAAGTCTCCTGAACTAACTCCGGACCAATCAGCTGCCTATCGCCTATTTCCTCCCAATATAAAGGAGATCTACAAGGCCTACCATACAACGCCTCAAATGGAGCCATACCAATACTCACATGAAAACTGTTGTTATATGCGAACTCCACTAGAGGTAAATGGCGCTCCCAATCATCCTTCCAATCCAGAATACACGCTCTCAACATATCCTCGAGCGTCTGGATAGTCCTCTCAGACTGTCCATCTGTCTGGGAATGAAACGCCGAAATGAGCTTCAGCTCCGAACCTAATGCATCCTGAAGACCCTTCCATAACCTCGAAGTGAATCTCGGATCTCGATCCGAATGACGCCTTCGGCACACATGCAATCTAATAATGCTACTAATACAATCTAGCTAACTTTCTACTGACTGCTTCTTCTTCATGGGCAAGAAATGCGCAGTCTTTGAGAATCTATCTACCACTACCAAATCGAGTCATTACCCCATCTAGATCGAGGCAAACCCATAACAAAATCCATAGTGACAGCTTCCCTTTCCATACTGGGATCTCCATCTTTGCATAGACCAGATGGTCGCTGCCGCTCGTCCTTCACTTGCTGGAAAACTGACACTAGACACATACTCCGCTACATCCTTCTTCATGCCAGACCACCAAAAGATCTCTTCAAATCCTGGTACATCTTGGTGTTACCCGGATGAATAGAGAATCTCGACCTATGAGCCTCCGCTAAAACATGCTCACGGAGATCCACAATGTCTGGAACATAGACACGGTGATGAAATCTAATCATGCCATCTTCATCACGAGTAATGTCCACCTTGCCCACTAACTCTTGGACTCTAGGGTCACCTTTTTGTTGCTCGATCACCTCATCCAACACCAAAGACCTAATGGACAACTGAGTTATAAAAGCCTGGCACAATGATGGCTCTAACTTAGTCATCGCATATGCCGCATCCTCCAACATTTTCCAATCCTGCTGGAGCGATGACCTCTTCCTACTAAGGGCATCCGCTACGACATTTGCCTTGCCAGGATGATACTGGAAGTCGAAGTCATAGTCCTTCAAGAACTCAATCCATCTTCTCTGCCTCAGGTTTAATTCCTTTTGGGAGAAAAGATATCTCAAACTCTTGTGGTCAGTGAACACCTCAAATCTGACACCATAAAGATAGTGTCTCCAGATCTTTAGTGCATGAACCACTGTCGCAAGCTCAAGATCATGAGCCGGATAGTTTCGCTCATGCTCCTTCAATTGACGAGAAGCATATGCTACTACCCTTCCTTGCTGCATCAATACACAGCCAAGGCCAATCCGAGATGCATCCGTGTAGATAGCAAAACGCTCTACACCGCTCGGTAAAACTAACACAGGAGCCGATGTGAGCTTAGTCTTCAATAATTGAAAACTACTCTCACACTCCTTCGACCAGACAAACTTTACTCCCTTTCTGGTTAGCTGAGTCAATGGTGCAGCGATGATGAAAATCCTCAATGAATCGCCGATAATAACCCCCAAACCAAGAAAACTCCGAATCTCCGAAGGAGTTTTGGATCTCCCAATCCATAACAGCCTGGACTTTTGCTAGATCCACTGCTACAACCAGCACCGGAGACACATGCCCAAGGAAATGAACCTCGCACAACCAAAAATCGCACTTGCTGAATTTTGCATACAGCTTGTGCTCACGAGAACCTCTAATACTACCCTCAAATGCTGACGATGTATGGCCTCATCCGGAGAGTAGACCAACACGTCATCAATGAAAACTATGAAAACTATCTAGGTAAGGTCTAAACCTTGTTCATGAGATCCATGAACGCTGCAGGGGCGTTGGTCAGACCAAAAGGAAGGACAAAAACTCATAATGTCCATAACGGGTTCTAAAAGCCGTCTTGGACACATCCTCACTCCTAATCCTCATTGATGATATCCAACCACAGATCAATCTTAGAAAGATTGATGAATCTTGCAGCTGGTCAAACAAATCATCAATCCGAGGTAAAGGATACCTGTTCTTCACCGTCACTTGGTTTAGCTTTCTATAATCGATGCATAACTTAAGTGACCCATCCTTCTTCTTCATGAATAAGACAGGTGCGCCCCAAGGGGAAACACTAGGACGAATGAATCCCTTATCTAACAAATCCTGTAATTGATTCCTTAGCTCAGCTAATTCCGCAGGTGCCATCCGATAAGGTGCCTTTGAGATAGGAGAGGTGCCTGGAAGCAACTCTAGAGTGAACTCTATCTCTCTAGCTGGTGGCAAATCAGATAAGTCATCGGGAAAGACATCTGGAAACTCCCGCACTACATCGCTCTCCGTAAGGGTGGGTGACTCATCAGCCTTGGGTACTAATACTACGCTGGCAAGAAAAGCGTCACAACCCTTGTTCACCATTCTTATCGCTCTCATGGCAAAGATGACAAACTTTCCCGCTAAGTTCCTTGGCAATGGATGAGAAAACTCGTCCTCACCAGGAATGCGGAAAACGATCTTCTTCCCATGACAATCTACTAATGCATAGTGCTCCTCTAGCCAATCCAGACCAAGAATAGCATCGTAGTCCTTCATCTTTAGCAAGAAGAAACACCCTTCCAAGACTCTATCCTCAATACACACCGATAAAGACGGAATACACTTCCTAGTCGATACTGTACCTATGAGTGTGTGCACAGACAAAGGAACTTCTAACTCCTCAGACTCTAACCATGACTATAAAGCTAACTGCCTAGCAAAACGCTCGAAATGAACGAGTGAGTAGCACTCGTATCAAACAAAACCCGAGCGTGAACACTTAAGAACAAAACTGTACCTTCGGTGACATGCTCCGCCTGCTCGGCGTCCTCACGAGCTAACGCAAACACTCGAGCTGGGGCTCGAGGTCTCCCTGGTCGTCCTGTCACTTGCGCTGCTGCTGCTGCTGCCGCTAGAGCCACTCCACGCTGAATTCCCTGCTAAAGTCTGGGGCAGCTTGATCTTGTGCTCGCTGCTCCCGCACTTCAAGCATTTCCCCGCCATCTTCCAGCACTCCGAACCACAATGTGCCCTCCCGCAATTGGGACACTCCTTCTTACTACTAGGGGAACGCTGAGAGATGCCTGACTACTTCCTAATGCTACGGATGCTGCGATGACTGGAAAGCCGCCTTCTTCTTCTCCTGCCTCTGAAATGGAGCCGCATGCCTCTTCTGATAAGCCTTCTTCTCCTCCAGGTACTTCTCCATCTCTCCCTCCTGCCGACACGCTGCGCTGAGCGCCTCGTCGAGGGTACGATGGTCGAAAGCTACCAACCTCGACCTCAGTGATGGCCTCAGACCCATCACAAACTTCTTCACCTTCCTGTGCTCATTAGCTACAATATGAGGGGCATACTTAGACAGCTCAGTAAACCTGGCCTCGTACTCCAGTACGGTCATGGAGCCCTGAGTCAACGAGAGGAACTCCTGCTCCATCTTGTCCTGGATGTGCTCCGGAACAAACTTAGCTTGGAAGAGCCTCACGAACTCGTCCCAGAACACCTCTACAGCACCGTCCTCGAATCGGGTACGAAGTAACGATGACCACCACACGTCAGCTCGCTCCTGTAGCATATAGGTGGCTAAAGTGACTTTGTCATCCTTAGCGCATCTAATAGCCCGAAGATCTTCTCGATCTCCCTCATCCAGCTCTCAGCAAGTAACGGATCGCTCTCCCCCCCTTAAAAGAGGGTGGCGACATCCTCTTGAAACCGTTCCATGATGGAGGGTCCACCATGTCAGCCTGTGGAGCTGGCACTTGAGCCTGCTACAGCAAACACATAAGCATCACACATTCACACATGGCAACATATAGCATGATATTAAATAAAAACAGACTACTCTATTTATATTATATTATTATTTTTTCTTCCTCTACCTGAGCCTGTTGAGCCTCCAGTTGAGCCTGGAGTGCAGCCTGGGTATGGGCCTGCGTCTGCAAGACCTGCACTAAACCCTGCATGAAGACTCCATAGTCTACAGGTGGCGGTGGGGGAAGTACAGGACCCTGGGGTGCTGGGGCCTGCTGTTCACCCTGATCCTCATGCCTAGGCTCATCTCTCCTCTGCTCACCCTCACGAGCAGGAACACCACGCCTACCTCGTGAAGCCATACCCTGCAAAATGATGTAATTCACGATTTAGAAACTAGGCTATCTAATTTCTAACTATTTACTTATCTATGTAGACATTCTATACATGGTTAGCATACAATGAAGATGATGGTATGTGTATATTTATGTACAAATTTCAGCCTGTAGCTCTGATACCAATCTCTGTAATGACCCTCCTTATACCGATACGGTTACACCAACCCACATCGGTATAATGAATGTCGCTACAGTAGGACGTTTACCCAACAATTGTGCAATAGGCTGAATCATACATAAATATATAACACGTGACAGCGGAAATAAAATAACTGGAAAGTAACTCTTATTCCATCATCATCATTTATACACAGTCTATATAGAAATGGAAAAGCAAATACTTCATAACTGAGAAATTACAACTATTATATTGTCCACATGGGACTTCATAGAGTCTTTTATTACATACTATGAAAGAAAGAAAGTACAATGCCGAATCCAAGACAAAAGTCTCATACTCCCGCTCCGAGTCACTCCTAACGATCTCCTCGGAAGAAGTAGAAATGACTGCACCTATACGCCGAAGCAAGAGTGAGTCCAAAATAACTCAACAAGTAACACCAACCACACTAAACATACATACATCACATGACTTTTCACATTCTCATGCTACCCGGATATCACATAAGCATGGACTTTGATAAAAGTTTCAAGAAAAACCTAAACATGATTTCTACACATGCCACACATGATAAATGACTCATAACAATTTTTGCAATGGTTTAAAACCTATCACATGCTTTCTACAAATTTTTCAATATACTAAACTAAGTCTCATTTAATCACATTTATATTCGAAGACTATAACCCTTTTTAAATATTGAGTTTACACATTTTACAAAAGACATTCCTAGCATGGATTCTATGATCAATTTCACATGGATAACATATCTATACACATGAATAGCTTGCTGTTTTGATATAGAAATATCACATTCATATAAGGAATTATCATTTTACATGTTATTCCCTTGATTCATAATCTTACATGATCATTTACGCAATTACACAACTTATACATTCACTTTTCACATAAACACAAGTTCACATTTTATTAAATGTCGTGACACATAGCCCAAACCACCACTAGAAGGACACACACTAATCACATCACACACATCTATCACCTAGACATTACAGTGATAAATCTTAGTTACTACGCAGAACCGGGAGAGGCACTCTCCACCCTAACTAGCGGTACTTGTCCGCCTCTAGGATTTCATCCCAATGCCCATGGGATACCACAACTATGAACCTTCCCATGGGGACTTTACCACAGTACAGTTCCACAGCCCTCTAAGGTAGCAGTGTCACCCATTGGCACATTTACACATTTTTCTAAACTTTTAACACACACTTAATACACAATTTTAACACATCCATTTCATGCTCACACATTTTCATACTTCAGTATTACCTAGCATGGTATTACTGTTCTCAATATTAAACAGATTCAAAACAAGTCTAATCATGCTGAATTTAGCAGATTTTATCAACAACCATATTAACATGTATTAATTGATCAATGCTCACATAAAACCAACATATGTAGTTACTGTCATCATTTCAATACAAAACTATAACCACAAACTTCTTACAGTTACCCATCATGCATACCAAATTTTGCATTTTTTTGAATTACACAAAAATTATGAAAATTCTAATAGTGGTATTATACAAGGTAAACATAGTCAATCTAGCATGGATTTTCATTATTCAGACCCACAACTCATTTTATACATGAATATTGATAGTCCTAAACATATGTCAATTTCTAGGAATTTAACTGTTTCCACACTATTTATCTGAATTTCTACACTAATAAAACAAGCTTACTGTTTTATCATTCAAAAAATGTAATAATTTACACAGATATCAGAAATTTCTCAAATTTCTACATCATGAACTGAAACCCACAAACATTGCACAGAAATTTTTATGACACTTGGATTCTAGACAGATTGCACAAACGAAAATTTACAAGATTAAAACTGTCAGCCAGACAATTCAGGAATTTTTAGTAATTGAAGCATTCCACCAAAATTTATGAAATCTCACAACATGCTCCAACATAGATATTTACATATGATATAAAATTTACCATATATCCTTATGCGAAAATCTCGAAAATTTGATCATATAGGTCAAACATACACATTGTTGTAGTCTGGCGAACTTAACGGCATGCAGGTGGCCGTTTATCAGGTTAACGGCAACGAAGTGTGCCGCCAACTGAAGATCTTAACGGCAAGGGATCCTGCCGTTAAGTTCCTGTCTGTGTAAAACACAGACTGAACGCAAGAAACATGGTGAAATTGGGGTTTCAAGACACGAATAAAATTCAGAAAATACCTAGGACCTACTAGACGCACGTAAGAATGATGTAGAAGGGTTACTTGCCTCTTGGAAAATCCATAAGCAACGATTTAAGCTGGAGAAGCCCTCCTCGGCATGAGCCAAAGAGTCCTCAAAACTCTCTCGATTCGGGTTCTGTGTTGATCTCCTCTACACACCAGTGTGGGGAAGTCGTTCCCGGATGTTCAGAGTCCTCTCCAGTCGTTGTAGAACGCCGGATGAAGCCTCCAGTCGCCGGATCAAGGGGTTCCAAGAACAGGTTTCGCACAGAAAATAGGGTTTTTGACAAAAGAGTCAAAAAGGGTTAGATCTGGCCGGAGATGGGGTGTTTTTTAGAGTAAGGGGTCGGAGACGTAATTGGCTAAGGCTGGGTTACCGTTGGGGAACGGTTACCATAACAAGGGGCGAAGATTTCGGGGCGTTTCCGGATCTGAAATCGCAACAGATCTGGGAGGTTAACGTCAACATCACAGGCCGCCAATTCTGAGTTGGCGTCCATCGATGTGGCCGCTGACTCATTATCGACGTCAACTCATGTTGACGCCAACAGGTCGTCAAGATAGAACTTAAAGTACCGAAAACCTTATACATATACATATACCATACAACTATACATGTAATTTACAATGCATACCTTAAATAATACTTATTCATGCAATGTAATTTAAATAAATAATGTGCACAATACAAGTATACATCATATATACATATTTACATATATACATAAGCAATCACCCAAAGATGAAAATCAAGGGCCTTACATTTGTCTTCTTTGCTTACTTCGCCAGGTCTTTTCTAACCCTTCATGGTCCACGGACCCGTGGGTGGCGGCCCAAGGTCCTAGTACTTAGAGGGCTCTGGGTTTCGAATTCTTGGGTCGTTATAGCATGCTTCAACTGATGATGCTTCTGTGAACACCCCTTGGTGAAGCTAGAATTCTTTGCTGAGAATTTCTCCTATCATGTTGGATTTATTTACTAAGACATCCGTAAGACTTCAGTAACAATAGATTTTCACACAACTGTCGAGCAAATTGTACCATAACAATTCAAAACACTCTCTGAATTTATGTCCGACTACATAGACATGAGTTCTACTAGTTTTAGGGAAGGATTCTATACTTTTGTTCAAACTACGCTACCCACCTTGACCACGTTTCATAATGCGCCAGTCACCATGCCTACGTTTAACCACTTTAACGCACCGTTCCCCAATTGCGTGTTTGATCTCCTATCACACCAGTAACTTCAACTGCATCCTAGAATGCACCTAACTTGGACACTACGACTATCATGTCATAAGGCAAGTGATTGTTCTAATCACATGTAAACTTGTTCTATCAATAGCATATACAAACTGTGCAGACCTCTTTTTCCCTATTATTTACATACTATTTTATGTGATGTTCGACCATAAAGTCTCTGGACTTCAAACCCTACTCTCTACATGGAATCTTTGATGATCTTGTACATCTATGCCTTGCTTACATAAGCATAAATCTTTGGAATTTGTTTGGCCATTAAATCTGATTGTCTAGATATTACATGGAATCTTCTACCACAACCCTCAACACCTTGCATTAATAGGCTCGATCTGGTCTTAGAAGAAGTGTCTGAAAGTACTTGTGCCCACACGAGTTGATTGATTATAGTGTGGCATTGCACCAACATATGCTTGCTAGATTAATCAATGACAGTCCACTCATGAATGAATGGATGTTTACTTGACTTATGCATGTTACCCTTGTAGATATTTACTCGTGATATGGCCAATTCAATATCTTTCTATTTGATAAATGTTCTTGAATACTTCTTGAACTATTATCATCATTGTGCATTTGAGTTCATTAATTATCATCTTTGTCTTGTTACTCATATGTTCATTTATACCTTCATGCCTCTTGTTCATTATTTATTGTATTTATGGTTTAATTGTTTTCATGACATTAGTGTATTCTACCTGTTAAATCTTTAATCATGTAGAGATGCTTGAACTAGACATATAAATCCTCGTTAGCATTATCCTCACCTATGTATATTTGTAGTTGTTTGGTAATAATGATGAAGAGACACATTCTGATAGATTGAGACAGATAAGAGTGAAGAGCATCACATTTATTGTAGAAGAACTTAAGTTAGCAGAGTCTTTATTTTCCCGCAAGTCAATGTAATAGTCTAGGTAGGCCCTATGTAATGGTCCAAGAAATTTTAATGTAATAGAATTAGTGAATCCAAATATCAATAAAGTTTTGGCTATTCATCTTATGGCAAATTTGATTATTATCTTTATTTTATGTTATTATTTTCTTAAGTACTAGTTTTGATCAATGTGATTAATATAATTATACTTTCTAATATTCTACATCAAGACATCAAGACGTGACATACAACATATGGGACATGACAACCATTTAATGGTTGCCACGGGCGCTCAAATGGTTTCCGTACATGATGAGTTGAAGCTTGCTCCTTGCCCATGTTGTATTCTATCATGTCCACCCAAAACGAACTAAAATAGGATTGTTGATATGGTGGGTTGAATGACTTTTTCTCTGAAAGCCCTGTACATTAATTCGTGGCCAGGTTTGGAGGAGGAGGAGGAGATGATGTAAGCTGTGCAAGACCAGTCTTATCATCTTACTTCCAATGGCGGTTTTTAGCTGGTTTACAGGGGCAGAAAAAAAGTAGAAATATATCGAAGTCGATCGACCTCACAAAATCTTCAACCTGATGAGTTAATGTCCTTTCAATGGCCATTTGTTCCAGATTAATTTTCACCATCAATGGAAGCTGTTTAATTAGATTGCTTTTGCACTTCTTACATGCCCAATTATTTGAACGCAGACAAATTAAAAAACGAGTTGAGAATGATGTCGAGTATGGACCTTCAAGGAGGGGAGAGCATTCATTTTTTTGATCTTTTATCATCGTTGCCCTTCAGTGACTGCATTTGCAAACACAGCCATTCTTGATATGTTTAGTAACCCATGATGTAACTTACCTTAAGCTAATTTATATAGTTGGGCAAAACATCCTCATCTCGTCATTTATGGAGTTCCCTAGGGATTTATTACCTTAGATAGTACGTGTTAGGAGGTTGTTTTCCTTGTGCAGTTTTTGGTATCTCTTGAACCCACTTAAGAGTTAAGAGTTAGGAGGTTGTTCTCCTACACCAAACTCTAAACCCTAAATCTTAAACCCACTTAGAGTTAAGAGTTCAGTGAGAAAGGAGCCACATGGGGGTTGATATGTCTAGTGTCCCAACCAGCAAAATCTCCCCGGACACACGGCCGGATAATGCCACAATGATGCACATATATGTACGGACACAAGTTTCTCATAATTAGAAATACCAAGCTGGGCATGCAAGACCACTCCCTGCCCCCGTCCCCACAAATGTTCTCCTTTGGCCCAACGAAAAGGGTGGGAAGACTAACATGATTATCTTAATCACTAGAAACCTCCAAGAACCATAAAATTATTCATGAGAGTGTGAGAGCCATGCACAGAAGAGGACAACAACCCACGCGCCAACAAAAGTGGCCCATGTTCATGGCATGAGCTGTGGATCGATCATCAGACTAGAACAGGTTAGCTTGATATGTTTCTGTCAGTGATGCATTATATATAGTGATCATTCTAATATGCAAAACCATATATAACTTTTGGCCTCTAGAAAAATAGCACAGACCCTGCAGTCCCAATTCTCTTTTCCTTTTACCCGCGCAGCATTCTGGCGATTTTTAAATCCAAACAGCTCCTTGGCCTTCTCACAGCTTTGCCCACCCATAAACCTCATCAGAAGCATAACTTCCCATGTCTACTACCACCTGGAAAACCAAGAGATCTATATGGGGACACTCTTCAGACAGGAATCTATGGGCATTGCACTATCTAATACTATTAAAATGGCACCTATCTCGCACATGTCACTATGAGATCCTAAGTGACAGTCCTACTCTTCAGTACGTCAGCTTTATATTTTATATACTTCCCTCTTCTCCTTGAAGAGTTGAGTTGTATGTTGTGTATTCTGAGCCATTTGACTATAAGGTCTCATGAGAAACAAGAGGAATCCATGTGGACCCTTTTCGGTAACAAAGTTGATGGCCCAGGAAACTTTTGGGGGACGAAAGTGGATATACAATCTAAAGAACCACATCTACATGTTACCCCTATTATTTGCTGCAGTGTTTGAGCTGCTGTATGAGGCCATTTCTGCCAGAACCCAGAGAAAATACACATGACATGAGAACATGTCAGAGACATTCACTGGAGAAGGAAGAGGACAATTGTCATCAGCATGTGGTTCATATGGGCAGAAGTGAAAACAGTAACTTGCTTCAAGATACCCCCACCTCCTCCCAACAGAAGGGCCCGGTTGATTTTGACAGGTTCAAGTTTTTTACATATTTTTTAATCAAGATATAAAGTGTATATTAAGTTGGACACATCTTATAATTAAGAGTGTGCTACCTCAGAAATAGGGTATATTAAATATCCCATCCCTAGTTGTGTCAAACCTATAAAAAGATTAAGATGACACACTCTTATAAAATGTGTCTATTTAGTACAAATTTTTTATTTCTCTTTCTTGTCAGCCGCCTCTAGTGAATGACAGGTTCACGCGCGGCGGTGCAGGAAGATAGAAAGAAAAGGAAAATGGTTTAGTAACACTATTTGATAACACATTAAAATAACACATCAATCAAAGTGCACCACCTCATCATTTATGAGATATTTTTTATTTTTTTATTTGAATTACTGATGTGACACAGTTTTAATGGTGATGTTACCAAATGATGTTATAAAACTATTTCTCAAAGGAAAAATGAGAACTCCACCACCCCATGCATTGCCCCCTGGGGAAGAAAGGGACCAACTTTGTCCTCTCCAATGGCCTTCTTCTTTCTTTCGCCCTTTTCATTCCTATCTGTGTTTGTTGTCTTCTATAATCATCTCATTGATCACCAATCATGTGCAATACAAGCGCTTTTTTTGTAATAAACTCTCGTCACCCTGTTTGATGGAGCGTATAGTACGTTCAGCTCACATTTAGTTAAGGGAGGCCTCTGATTTGCCCTTGTTGGTAATGGATTAAATCAAGGTTAACCCGGTCAATTTTCTTAGAGGAAATGAGTGGTAGGATCTATATATTCCGATCTAATGAGAGCATCGAATCTGTAGATAAATCCCATGCACGCATTGATGCGCTACAACATTAAAAGGTTTATGTTCAAAACAAAAAAAAACATTAAAAGGTTTATGTTCAAAAAACAAAAACATTAAAAGGTGGGCACACCTGCACGTGACTGCCTTATATATGAGGATAATAAAATATAAGATAAGAGAGAAAAAATTGGCAATTTTCTCTAAATTCTATCATCTTCGTATATACTAATTATATGAGAGTCCGTCTATATGTGTAATAAATAGAGAAATGTTTATTGTAAGATAAGTGTAATGAAATTGATGTGGATTATTTGGTAAATAATTCAATTAATTCAAAGTCCGACAAACTTTCTCTCTCTCTCTCTCTCTCACACACACACACACACACACACAACTAATAAGATTTTTCAAGTAATTTATATCAACTTTATTACAAAATATCTCTTCCAATAAACATTTTTTATAACAAATATTACTCAAACCCCTAAGATGAGAAAAGAATACTGCCCAACTATGAAAAAGACAATCTAAAGGAGCCAATGGGCCTTCCAAAGTGGGCAAAATGGGCTGCCCAAACAAGTGAAAAAAACCAGCACAGGAACCAACGAAAGCAGACCACAGGTCTGAAACCAGTGGGAGCGTGTGGCACATCCGAATCAACGTGCGCAGCTGGAGAGGAGCACTCCCGTACTTGTTGTTTCAAAACAGGGACCTTTGTTGTGTTCCTTGTGCTCTTCTCTTGATGGTCATCTTGCTCTCTCTCCCCCTGATATTTGGCTCTTCTTCAGAGAAAGAGGCCTTTCCTGATCAGCAAGTAGTGGTCTATACACTACTACTGTTGCTGCTACCGCTGCATGGATAGCTTTTTCTCAGCACAGCTCTCAAATGGTTAAAGAGAACAACTTATTGCTCGATGATTTTACTATCCGTCTCACATACATGGGGCCGACCCCACTCATGAGACATGGCCAAATCCTGCTACTGCCGTTCCATTCAACCCCAAGCATGTATGCTCGATACTCTCTCTTGCATCATTTTGCTCTGACGTGTACTTGCTCGCTTTCTTCATTGTGAATGTGTTTGGGCTTGCGATGGATGATTATATCACTTCTTCCTAATATGTCATGGCTCAGTTGTCACTATGACTTTGGTTTTGGTAACTCTATTTCAATTCGGGTTCTAGTTCTTATACAATTCCCAGTAGCATCAGCTGGTATTCAGAACGGGATCACTCAATCCTAAAAGGAAAATAATGATCATATGGCGGGCACTTCACATTCTACTCAACTCTCCAATATGGAGTTTTTCTTTTTCTTAGTGATAAGGCCTTGGGCCGCCACCTTGGTTCCAGCCAAGTAAGGCCCATTAGGGGCCCAACAGCTGTAGCAACTACATCACTTGAGTTTTCCCATGGGTGGAGTAATCCCATATCAGAAGTCAAGGGTTCTCCAATGGTCATAGGTAAAGACGATGGCCAAGTGTCACACTTGGGCACTGTCAGCACTTTCTCTCTCTCTCTCTCTCCACTTAAACTAGTCTTTTCCAACTCAGACTCGACCTTCCCCTTTACTAGCTTGATGCATGGTTAGATGGTCATCCTCAAGATCCACATTCATAGGACTAACTTCTTTAAAGGTTGAGGTGGACCAAGCCAAGCGGAGCACTTGTTCTCCACCCCTAGTTCCTAGCCTAAGGTCATCTCGAGGCCAACGTGGTCTCCCTCTCTTATGACCCGAAAGATCGGGTCGAGACTGATCATATCATTGGCGCCGTCTATAGGAACAAGATGCCTTTTGTCATGGCTCCTCCAAAGGTCAAGGTAGTGGCTCGGTCGTAAGAGTTCGAGCATCGAGAGCCGGAGGGAGCCATGAGTGTCGTGGATCATACGGCTGCCCAAGCCACCTCGATATCGGTAGCATAGTTCTAGGCTCTCTCGTAACAGGTGGTGCTGGTGTGCGAGATGCTAAGGGGGCTCATGTGCCTCCCCAAGCTGACGGGAGCCTTGACCCCTCGTCTGGGTTTGACCTCCAGAGCTGAAGGCAAGCCTCCAGAGGTCACCAAGGACCCTCCTTGCATATCAATCCCAGAAATAGAGTCTGAAGGCATCCGACTCTAAGGTCGAGGCCTTGAGTATCTCCGCATTGTCTCCTATGCTTAACCTGAGGGGTCCTATGTAACTCGCTAGAGGAATGCAGCTTGAGTCGACCATAGGGCGAAAGCCGACCACATCCACAGTTCGCCAGCTGACTCAGATCCATGTCGAGGCTGGAGGGGTAGAGAAGAAGCTATAAGTGATGTATAGAAGGAAGTCCAAAGGTTAGCCACTAGATCTTATGGAATAGCTACGCCCCAGGTTTCCTATGGTCCCCCTTCATTAGGGAAATCCAGCAAGTCAAGCACCTCAGGAAGCTCAAAAAACCAAACGTGAAGGCGTACAATGGCACCACTGATCTGTCTGACCACTTGGAATGCTTCAACACTCTTCTATCCTTTCAAGGGATGTCGGATGATATCAAGTGTTGAGTGTTCCCGACCCTACTAGAGGGGGAAGTGGTAGCTTGGTTCAAGACCCTCGCTATGAGGTCCACTGCACTACAACAAAACTAGTTTATATATATAGCAATAAATTGTATCCATAGTTTAGTAAATTGTACCAATAGACTGATACCAACAAAAGTTTCTACGGTTTTGTTATGTATGCTATGCGGTTGTTACTAAAGCTTTTCTTACGGTTATGTAAACCATATGAATATATCGGTCCATTGTAACGATTACATAACCACAACTTATATCGATACTTACGATTATAACCATACGTATAAGACTAATAAACTGTAAGAACGAACCTATTTTTTTGAGAGAAAAAAATATCCTAGATGAAGGTATAATTACGGTGGAAGCCTTATGTGTAAGGTCATCATTCGTAGGCATACATGACTACACTTACGGTGAAATCTGTAAGTTTACCACAATGTACTTGAAGTGTAATATCGTAAGTATATCCCCTATAGTTACGCTAACAATTGTACCAATATTTGGCTATACTTACGGTAAAATATGTAGGTATAAAAACATTTCAATGACCTTGCATAAGTACATACATGACCAGCATAGTTTACAATATATAGTTCCTATCATACAATAATTTTCAAAAAAAATTCACGTCCATACATCACAACATATCTCCATACATCACAAAATTTTTAAATTTTTATACATCCATACACCATAATATATCTCCATACATCACAAGTACAAAATAACTAACTACATGTCATATTCACAGTGATTGTCTTGATCACATGACCATTACATAGTCAAATATATTCCTCAAGCTTGGAAGTTGGAACAAAAAAAGCATAAAAGTATATTTGCATACACCTAAATAGGGAGAAAAAAATAAAAGAAAAGGTTATAAAATAGCAAACTAAAAACAGTGTTACTGTGAAAGTGAAAAGAAATGGTGCAAGTAACAGAACAAATAAAAAGAAAAGAAAAACTTGGAAGAAGAGTGAGATGAGATATCATTCATCAACCCTTTAAAGCTATTCACAAGGATAATTAAACTCATGGAGTGGTGCTTAAACTCTAGTGAATTCAAGTGGTGAAATTGCTATAAAAAATAGTACCACATGTTTTTGGTTTCATATAATAAAAGAAAATCATCAAACAACATAAAATTGGTGACTGATTTACTATTGGAGGTCTCTAAAGGGAGATGACTGAGTTGGATTTGGAAAATAAATGAAGCCAAGGATTTGGAAATGCTTTCGAATAATAGGATTAGCCTAAATCAAACACAGTCCAATCTACATGTAGCTTTCTGGAATGAAGTACAAAATAGAAATATACACATAATCACCAATCTATATGTCACTGGTACAACAACAGTCGGCGGTTAACATTGGGCGACTGTTGAACAGTCGCCTTTTTGCAGTCGGCTATTCTAGGGTCGGCAGTTGATGAGACGACTGTTTTGGAACAGTCGTCGTATTGAAACGGTCGGCTGTTCCATATTTTTTTCATAGAATTGTCGACAGTTTAAGAACAGTCGGGAAATCTTTCAAACTTTTTAAATAATTTTTATTATTAATATATTAACATTGGACAATATAGTTGTCGATGGTAGGAAAATTGTCTGACTGTTCTTTCAAACTATTTTTTATTTTTTTAATAATAATATATTGTCATTTGTCACCTACTAAATATACATTCATATGTTTCACTAGTCTTAAAAATATAAACATCCACAATATTTTATTTCACAATCACATGTATAATATTTGGAAAATATATACAATTATATTCAAATACATTAATCCTTTCAACACAAATACACATTCACGTGCCAATAATAAGGACACAGGGTGTACAGGCCGTGTCCAAATATACATTCAAGTGCCAATCACAAGATGACTACATCTTTCTTTGAAGTATACACAGAAAGTCCATTAAATATCTAAGGCAGTAGCTGGTCTTCTTGTCAATGCCCAGCTGCCAGCCGGGTCCTTCATGGAGGTAGATGAAGAGGAGCAGGGTGTAGGAGCAAACTCATGTACAGTGTTGTCCCCTTCAAATAGGAGTGATCATACCCTGAACAAGATCAGACCAACAGTGTTAAAGTTCAAACCATGTTATTGAGAAGGGGAAAGAGTTCAAATAAAAATGCAAGAGTCCATCTCTGTTCAACAAAATATGGTTCTATCTCTGCTCTAACCTCTTCTGGAAATTTGGATAACCTTCTGGTTTGTTTGTTCATCATCACCCAAACACTGCATTGCAAGTCACAGTAAGAGAAAAATAAAACCTTCAGATTATTGACATGGTAGCTCTGCAGACAAAGATTTGGTCTGTAAACAGAAGTAGAGACCATGATGTATTCTGCACTAGCACAATGTGATAGTTTGGCCCGTCTGGATGTCTCGTATATGCCAATCGCAGTGCATCCCATTCTTTCCATTGAATCTGAGAAAAAATATACCATCACATATAAAGAAGTAAAACATTTATTTCTAAAGTTTAATCCATTGAATCTAAATAGCATACGAAATAGAGGTGCCAAGCCATGCTCAGCCTGCAGAATCCCAACAACTGTATTTTTACAATATTGGCCACATGGATGGACCTGCACAAGGAATGATATCTATGATAAGTAACATCATCTATCTATATGGAACAAGATAGCCATATTCATAAGAATGTCAATGGTGTGAGATCATTGGGTTACTATACAACTGCTTCACATCAACAATGCCAACAATGGTTCCCAGTACATAAGCAGACTAACTAAGATAAAAAAAAAAAAATACACTTAAGAGTCACGAGGTCAGTTGGCAGTTATCCAAAATCATAACTCTGGTCTCCCTCAAAACATTCTCCATTTTAGTCTGCATTCTGCAATGCCAGGTTTTTCAACAAACCTGCAATTTCAAGAGAAGGGAAAACAGGGAAAGAGGAAGGGCCAAGTAACAGAAGGGGAACTATCATGATTTTGTTTCTAATTAGGATGACCAAGTAATCATGATTTGGTTTCCTGATTACCTGCACCCTCCTCAAGGGACAAAATAGTACCATCTGCATACTGCAAGTGTGTAAGAGATGGGCCCTCTCTGACCACCTGAAAACCTGTAATCAGACAGTAGCCTCAGCCTTCTGTGTCTACCACACCCTGCTCACAGCACTAGCTACAAGCATAGTGAGTGGTAACCACAGCTAGGTTGACATGGCCTGCAAGGTGCTGCAAAATGCTGGTTGCAAGAGCCACTCCTGAAGGATCAGTGCCACTTCCAATCTCATCAATAAGAACAAGTGACCTTGGTGAAGGATCAGAAACCACAGCTACGTGAAATATGCCCACTAAAAGTGGACAGGTTATGCTCCAAAGACTTCAATCCAAAAAAGAAGTGTTTTAGAAATAAACAGAATTCAACAGAATACATAATTCTTTTTCTAGCCAAGAAACAAAGAGAAATACCTGATGATCTCCAGTATCAACTAGCACTTGATCAAACCATGGAATTGTTGGAGTTCTTTTTGCAGGCTAAGCTAAGGAATTTCATTTCAATATGATCAATGCCCTGCCACTACAGCAGGGACCTCAAAAATAAAATTTCCAGAAAGCCAATTCCACAAAAATGGGATTTTAAGTTTCTAAACATGCCATCAGGTAAAGGCTTCTGGTCTGGCAAGGGCAGAATGGAACTTAGTTTGACATGCTCCAGCGATAAATAGACAACATTATCAAACCATTTATCAAAAGCTCCACAGAGCAGGAAAGACCCAGTATACTATCTCCTATCCACAATAAAGGTTTACATACAACAAGCTTACGAGGAAGGGTAGTGTTCCACAAGCACTTGCATCTTCATGACCACCCATATGAGATTTCTTTTACTCATCTCTGGCGTAGAACCAAAACCATCTCCCAATTTCACAAAAAGAAGTTAAAATTTTGCAAAATATGCCACATAAAAAACTGATGCAATAGTAGAAAATGTTTCAAAAGTCCACAACAAAAAGAACATTGTTCCTTCTCTATCAGCATGCTTCCCATGGTGCCATGTCGAATCAACAACCTATAAAAAATAAAATTAAACTTTAATAAATAATAAAACTATAAACTCTAACAGAACATAAATAGATTCACTAAGCCTTCAGAAAAATGCATGGTTAGCATAGCTTCCATGCGTTCCATCCTTGCTTGCATCTCCCTTTCTCTAGCTTGCATTGCCTCCTCCCTCTCTGCCTCTCTAGCTTTCATAGCCTCCTCTCTCTCCTTATCTCGAGCATGCATAGTTTCTATTTAGCTTTTGCATTTTGTAACTCAATGGTAAGTTGTTTGATATTGTAATTTGATGCTTGGTTTCCAGAATCACCCCAACGTGACATTCTAGACCATCCTAACCCGTAACCTCTCTCAAATCCACCATGGTGTCCATTACAGACAGCATCTAGTATAGGAGATAGTATTGTTGGCTCTGAACTAGACATGAGATCTTTTTCTTGACATGTTTCTATAACTTTCTCCTACAATACAAGTAAAATTATGGATATAAGTAAAATGAAAACCTACTCTGCAAGTGTAAGTTTAAATGTACATACACATATAGATCTAGTGTACTCATTGGGATAATCTCCGCCTTTTGTTTGATGAGCTTTAATGTATGCCCCAAGCGTTGTGTAACTATCTCCCAATTTCTCCCGCTGCATCAAAGTTAGTAAAGAACTTATAAAAAGAAAATCAAAGTTATAAAATCATAACATACTTGTTCCTGATTGTGACGTGCAATTGATTTTGCACCAAGAGTATGAGTTGCTTGTTCTTGTGCACGATTCTTTTGATTTCTTTCAAATTCTCGAATTTTCTCATCGGTTCTCCAGTATTGCACAAGGCAATCCCAAGTTACTTGAGTTATCCTTTGCTCAGGTGGTTCTACAGACAATTCCTCATTCTTTCCCTTCATATATCCTTTTTTCTTCAACTCACATCGCCATTCTTTTAGTTTAATCTGTAATGACCTGTAGCAAAATTGATTGACATCTTCCATATTTGCAGGCATCCCCTCTTGATTTACAAAGTCAAAGTGTACCTGTTATAATTACATCATCAACAAATATACACAAATATAAAGAGATATACATAAACATGAAATTAGAATTTAATTAACATGCCATTATTTCCTTCATGACATCATTAAAACTTTGCATGGATTGTTGCTTCCACTTTTTGTATGGACAGAAATAAGCCTCATTTCGTGCATATAATCCGAGTGTTCCAACAAGTTTGATGATGGTTCTCCAACTGGTTGGCCTCTAATGAACATGCATGTCCACTTCATTCCTTGAGGGGGTTGAAATGCTGTCTTTTGAGTTGGCCCTCTTGTCTTCCTCATTTTAGAAATAGATGTTGAAAATGCTTGTACATTGCTATAATTGCTTTCATGTATATCTTCAGAACATCTCTCATCTACTCCAACATATGGAGGAAATTCATCCTCATATGCTCCATTATCAAGAGGATCTAAATTTCCAATTTGAGGGAGAATGCATGTGCGATATTTGGTTAGAGCATCTAAAAGTAAGAGAAGTATCCTTAGAAAACCATATCCACTTGCATATCCATAACAAACAACCAAGATAATATTAGTTACCTGGAAGAGGACCAAAAGTACTTCTGTTTTGGGAGATAGCGTCTACTCCATTATTAAGAGTATCTAGATTTTCAACTTCATTATCAAAAGAAATTTCAGCTCTAGGTGCACTCTTTTGATTTGGTACACATCTCTTCTTAACTGAAACATGTGAAAAATAATAGCATCATAATTTATATTTATAGACAATTCTCAATATTTATATACAGAACAAAAAGAAACAAAACTAACCAACAGGAGGACTTGGTGAATGCCCTTTTTGGCGAACAGTAGCAGGTATTAAGGTTGTATTGTTATGCATGTCATTCGTCACTCTCTTAGACCTAGTTTGAGGGGCCTTGCCTGTAGATATTTGGTTAGAGCATCTAAAAGAAACTTATACTTGTAGAGCAGGTGAATAAACACACAAGATAACATACGTTACCTGGAACAGGATCCAAAGTACTTCTATTTTGGGAGATAGTAGTGGGAATTGAGACACTTTCATTTTGCATGAAGTTTGACATTGACTTATATTTGATTTGAGGGGGAATTCCTGTGCAATATTCAATTAAAATAAAGACAAGTATTGTTTAGAGAAAACCATATCTAGAATAAATAATGAACTTTTTAAAAATGAATGCATATAATAAAACATAATATAAGTTACCTGAAAGAGGACCTAAAGCACTCCTACTTTGGGAGATAGTAGCTGGAATTGATTCACTTTCATTTTGCATTAAATTTGTCATTGACTTAAATCTGGTTTCAGGGGGCATTCCAGTACAATATATATTTGGTTGGACCTTCTAAAATAAAAAAGATTATCTATAAGGAACCATTCATTAAAAATGAAGAAATGATCTTTTACCAGCAACTAATTCTAATTGTACAATAAAAGAAAACATAATATATGTTACCTGGAAAAGAACCCAAAGCATTCTTTTTTTGGGATATAGTAGGCATAGACTTGAATTTTGATTTTGGAGGCATGTCTCTGCAAAATATATTTCTAATTAATAAATTGCATGTATTGCAAATATATACAAAAGTGCATGTTAAAATAATAACAAAATCACTACCTATGTTGTTTTTGTCATTTGTTTTTTTTACATGCTTCTGCCAAGTCTCCTTCCTCTATTTGTGTACCAATCCCAAGTTTTCTTCTCACCCAAGAAACTTCATTGTCATCGGACATCAAATTGTCATTTGAAATTGTTGGCTCCATATTTCTCAAGAGTGTCTCATCCTCATTTTCCTCTTCCTGAGTTTCAACTAGAGGCACCTCATAAGTATCTCTTGACTTCCATCGAAAAACTACACTCCATCCTTCTCTCACGGGATCCTTAGAGTAATAAACTTGTTGTGCTTGTGATGGAAAAATAAACAGCTCATCTTTGAAGCTAGATCGTGTTGTATCCACAGTAGTGAGTTTGAATTCATCTACTATAAGACCAGATCCCTCATTCATATCATACCAAATACACTTGAACAAAAATATAGGCGCCATAACCCCAAAGTGAAGCTCAAATATATTTTTCAAAACACCGTAAAAAGTATTTCCATGGTCACCAATTGTTACAATGCCATTATTCTAAGTAACACGTGCATTGCCAACATAATCAATTTCAAATGTGTACCCATTTATACAAAAACGTTGATACGACACAATGCTATGGTTTGGACCTCGAGCCAAACTAATGATTTCTTCTGATAGATCCATTTGACCTCTTAATTCATCAATCTAAGAACATGGAAGATATGAAAATGTTAAAATACTAGTAAATCCATAATCTCAAAAATAAATGAATGCTAGTAAACTTACATAATCTCTAAACCACCCAACAAATTCATTATGTTGTTCCAATTGAATCTGATCATCATTGAAAGTAGGATGTTGACTTTTCAAGAAGTCATTATGTAACCTAAGCATAACCATTAGCCATCATTGTTAAATCACAGATGTTCAAATCAAATAAAAAGTGATGATATGCAAAATTATAAAACAAACTTACAATAGATATGGTTTGATTATTGATGTATTAAATAAAAGAAAACGATGTGCTTGATAAGCATCCTCAGCAGCTATAAATTTTGTGACACTAACTCCACTTGGACCTTCTTCAAATCGCACAGGCCTATTCAATTTGGTCTCTACATCATTCAAGTAACGTGCACAAAAGGTTGTTGCTTCTTCCATAAGACATCCTTCAGCAATGGAACCCTCAGGCCGACTTCTATTCCGTATGTAATTCTTAAGTGTAAGTAAATATCTCTCTATTGGATACATCCATCGATATTGAACCGGTCCAGCAAGTTTAGCCTCTGTTGCAAGATGGATAGTCAAATGCACCATGACATCGAAAAATGCAGGAGGAAAGATCCTCTCCAACTTACATAGAATTTCAGGGATTGACTTTTCAAGTTTCTCCATTGTCTTAACATCAATAACTTTAGCACACAACTGCCTAAAAAAAATGCAATACTCATTCAAAACAAGAGCCACCGATTTTGAAAGTGTTGTTCTCATAGCCAATGGAAGGAGTTGCTGCATTAGAACATGACAATCATGACTCTTCATTCCCATAATTTTCCGTTCTTGAACCCGCACTTGTTGAGAAATATTTGAGGAAAACCCATTTGGCAGTTTCAAATTTTTTAGCACTTGTAAGAATCTCACTTTCTCTGCATTACTCATATTGTATGAGGCATGAGGCAATATAAATTTTCCAACGTGCTTCTTAGAAGGTCTTGGGTGTAAAGACTTTCTTATTTTCAACTTTTGCATGTCAAGACGTGCTTTGATGTTATCTTTACTCTTTCCATCCTTTTCTAGAATTGTATGCAAAATCTTGTCACAAACATTTTTCTCAACATGCATGACATCTAGATTGTGCCTCACTAGTAAAGTTTTCCAATATGGGAGCTTAAAAAAAATACTCAATTTTTTCCAACCAGCTGGCAATTGTTCTGGTTGATTCCTATTAGATTGATGTGCATCTTTAGGAATCTTCCCAAATATGACATTATTGTAACCTTCCCAACTCCTCAACACATCCTCTCCATATAAAGGACTGGGTGCCAACTCATGTTCAACTTTCCCATTGAATGTCTGGATATCATTTCTCCATGGATGGTCAGGTGGCAAGAAACGACGATGTCTCATATAAACACATTTACGACTGAAAGGAAGATGTATAGATCCATGATAAACATGACAAATAGGACATGCCATATATCCTTTGGTGCTCCAACCTGACAACATACCATATGCAGGAAAGTCATTTATAGTCCATAAGACAGCAGCATGCATATAAAAAAGTTCTTTTCTATTTGCATCACATGTCTCTACTCCATGTTCCCACAAGATTTTCAACTCATCAATCAAAGGTTGAAGATATATATCAATGTCATTACCAGGTGACCTTGGACCATCAATGAGAAGAGGCATCATGAAATATGATTGTTTCATAGCCAACCATGGAGGTAAGTTATAAACAATTATGATGACAGGCCATGTACTTCAACTACTACCTGCTGCTATTTTAAATGGACTAAAACCATCACTAGCAAGTCCAAGTCTAATATTACGTGGATCTCTGCTAAAGGTTGGATGCTTAAGATCAAAGTCTTTCCAAGCAATAGAGTCTCTGGGATGACTCATTTTTCCATCTTCATCTCTTAGTGCTGTATAATGCCATGTCATCAAATCTGCAGTTTTATCACACATGAACAACCTTTGAAGTCTTGGTATTAATGGAAAGTGACGAAGAACTTTCACAGGCACATTGTTCGTTCTTCTTGTTTTGCTTGCTCTCTCCTTCCATCTTGAAGCATTGCACTTTGGGCATTGGTTGAGATTCTCATACTCATTTTGAAATAGTACACAATCATTTGGACATGCATGTATTTTTTTGCAACTCAAACCCAACTCAGACATCATCTTTTTAGATTCATACCAACTATTGGGAAGTGTATTACCATTAGGTAATGCATCTTTAAACAATGCAAGCATAGCAGAAAAAGACTTGTTGCTCCATTTGTGCAGACATTTCAATTGAAACAAACGCACTATGAAAGAAAGCTTGGAATATCTAGTGCAACCTGGATAAAGAGGTTTCCTAGCTTCCTCCATAAACTGATTGAATTTGTCTACCTCTTCATTTCGTCCTTGTCTTTCTACATCATCATTAACAGGTTGCCTTATAAAAACATCATTCAACATTCCAACCATGTCATCTACTGAGCCACTGACTGGATTAACCTCCTCTCGAGACCTCTTACGAGACACTCCATGAAAATGCCATGTAGTATATCCTTGGGTAAATCCTTCCCGAATAATATGGAAATGAACTGTTTCTTTATCATGATAAAATTTATTTTCACACTTCATGCATGGGCATTTCATCTCTAAGCTTTCATTATCATTCATATCTCTTGTTGCAAACTGCATGAAACATTCAACTCCAGACAAAAAATGTGGGTTTACTCGATCATGTTTGTTCTTGTACTTATACATCCAACTCTTATCAACAAGATAATTAGACTCCATATTTAAAAATAATAAAAAATGAATTAACATAATATAAAACATCTGATAAAATTAAAAACATCAATATGATAATATGCAAAGATCAAAGCAATAAATGTTCTTCCCAGATCATTCATATAGAGCTCTTTGGGCGATGCTTTGCAAATAGACCCACCTGGCTCCTGGTCTCTCTTCCCTAGTTTGCAACTATGCATAAGAAGATCGAGTGGGTCTGAAATAGAAAGAGGAATAGAGACAATAGAAACAGCAAAAAAAGGAGTGCCGAGATCAGAAAATGGGGAGAAAGGAAGTTTAGAGCAGTCGGCCGGGATGGCGTTGCATGCATGCATTCTCCAATTCCGACTGATTTCAGAAAGGGATGCCATTCTCGGGAGAGGTAGTAATTAAGTTTCATGCGTACATAGGAAGTATGTCATGTTTCAAAATCATAAATATTAATGAAATATCTTGTTTCTCACTTTTTTTCAATTCTCAGACAGCACTGAGAGGGATTCCGACGCAATCCTCCTTTCCCCGCAGTATTACATCTAATCCGACATCCGACACAGGTTGGATCAAACAGAAACATGAATCACAGAACTGGAAGATCGAGAAACGAAAACAACAAGGACAGGAAGAAATTACCTCAAGCACCTCTCGCGATTCCCCTGTGTGTGTGAGAGAGAGAGAGAGATGGGGGTAAAGCCTGGCTGTGGGGGCGTCTGCCGTGGTAGAGGCGACCTGCGCAAAATCGGGCGAGTGGAAGGGCGCGACGGTAAAGGGCTTGGCGGCGACAGCAACGGCGTCTACGGGTGGCAGGGCGCGGCGGCGGCAACGTTTGCTGGTGGGAGGGCGCAGCGGCGTCAGGCGAGTAGAAGATGGCGTGGCGGCGGCGGCGGTGTTTGCTGGTGGGAGGGCGCAACGGCGTTGGGCGAGTGGAATAGCAGGGCACGGCGGCGTGTGCGTCGGCGTCGGCGTCAGCGAGGGGAAGGGGACGGCGTCATCAGCGAGTGGAACAGTTCAGAGAATGAGGGAGGGAGATGGAGAAAGGGGGGAGCAGGCTGGAGAGAACGAGAGAGATGGAGAAAGGGGGAAAATGGGTTTTGGCACCACGCCTACAGGAAGGAAAAAATTTGGGAGGTCGGGAGACCATACGCCGACTGTGTAATCCCAACACCGTCGGATATGTTGTAAAAAAAAAATGTCATCGACGGTCAAAACAGTCGACTTTTCTATAAAACCGTCGACTGTTTTTATATTTTGGTCGGCTATGCCCTGTTTTGTACTAGTGTGTAACGCCCCGACGCAGAATATCGGAGCGGGATTACAGTTATTAAATAGTACAGAGCGAGAAAATAAATAACAAACCATTATACATCTGGTTAACACCAAATAAACTCCAATTTCATTAATAATCCACCAGTCATCATTACATTCACTAATAATTCATCAAACTTCAAGAACTAACTATTACATCAGCGTATCAGAGTCAAAACTAGGGCGCAGAGTACTTTATTCAAACTCAAACTATTACATCATGACTAACTGACTCATAACTATACTAACTAACTATTAAAGCATTGATTGCAATAAATGGTCACTCCTGAGAATCCTCCTCAATCCCGTCCTCGTGAGTATGGTCATCGTCAAACTCGCCTGAAACACATTAAACAAATATGCAGGATGAGCAAATAACGCCCAATAGGACTTAATATCTCGTATAAACAAGCAAGCTTTAAGTGTTTAACTTTTTATCAAGCAGGGTAACTAACAGGAACGAGCAAGTACAAGAACGATCAGGTATAGTCGTGTCAGTAAGATCACAAGACAAGAATACCTTCATATGTAACAAGTACAACAAAAGATTTGGACATATTTCAAGTTAACAAGTAAATTGCACAGCAGTGCACAAGTCACGATAGCAAGTAAATCAAGTAACATGCGTTTGGTCGATCATCTTATCAACCACAAGTCAAGTATCATGTACAGGAATGTTTGTGAATTGTCTTAGATCAAATCTTGTGTGTCATGCGTTAGGTGTATGCCAATCACCCTGATCATTAGACCCTTGCGAGTTATAGCCTTTCAAGTGCTCTTCCCAAGGACCAGATCGGGCCCTTATAATGTTGTCTAGCATAGTCATATTTTTATCTTAGACAATCACAAAATGGTCAAGAGAGTACCAAGAATAGATGAGAGTAGCAGATGAACTAGACGAGAGTGTAGAGAGAACGTGAACAGATGAGAGTATCGAGATAGTAGATGAGATATGGACATTTCCGTAAAATGACGAGAAACACACGATAGTAACAGTTGTACGGCACCAGGTCGGGTACCGACAGTCTAGTAGAAGTCACAACCGTCCCCTTAGCCGTGCCGGGTACACGGGTCAGGTGGTCCGACGTGAACCCAAGACAAGAAGGAAACACTAAGGCCATGGATCGTATTGATCCCTAAGGTGTGACGGGTTTTAGGGTACAACCAGCTCGTTGACTAAGGACGTGCGCCAAAGCCAAGGAGACTTACGGAGGTCTTGACAAGGAGTCTCTGGCCCAGTTGAGAGTATTTTCGATGGAGAGGTGGTCCAAGTCAAGAGAAAGTGTGTAGAAATAGGTCCGTCGTGCCTCGAGTGCTCGAAGGCCGAGGGAAAACGGTAACGGTAGATAAAATGTGCGAGTAAAAATGGAAACAATTGTATTTAATAAAATAGGGAATTTAGTAATTTATTTCACTAAATTACCGAATACATTATTACGTAATTTAATAAGGTCAAATGGTAATTAATAATATTATGTGTGTGCAAGTGTAAAGAAATCTCGAGAATATGATAGGTCGTGCATTTGACTTTTAAATAACATATTTCATGCGATTATTAACAGATATAAATAATCAAATTGTTACAGTTCAAAACAGTGCATGATTAGGGCTAAACTTGAGCCATATAGCTTAATTGACAAGGGCATGAGAGCAATTTCATATTCTGGCCGAAGTCTCCAAATCACGGCAGACTGGCCTGGCTCGGACCGGAAAGGAAACCACGGCGCCTTAGGCCGCCGCGTTCTAAATGCGACGTGCCTGCATGGCACGACCTGACTGGTATTGCGACGGATCGCGCCGTCGCGATATCAGGACGGTCCGACATTTTTTCCCTTTTTTCCAGGGTTGATCAGATTTGACATAGGGCTCTTCTAAATTCAATATAAAATGGCATAATGACCCAAAAATCATGAATCTAGTTTCAAATGAAAGTAGACACATAGATCTATCAGCGTGCACGATTAATTTAAAATTAGACAAGATTTAGGCATGCTTTGAACAGGTTATATTCTGATGACCTAAACAGGCGCAGTCAGGGTTCAAAGAATTAATTAGAGATGAATACATGATGAAAAATTCAGAAGCTAGGGGCGTTTGAAAGCTAATAAGATGTAGTATTTATTAAAATTTTCTCATGGTGTGAGATCAAGTATACACGAGTTCAAAGCAAACATGAAGGGTTAGGTGCATGGTTCTGACAGAGATTCAAAGAATTAATTCTCCCTAATGGGAGATTTAAATAGAGCAAGACCAAGGCCGTTTGAAAGCTAATAAGATGCAGTATATATGAGAATTTTATCATGGCATGAGAGCAAGTACATGTGGGGAATTAGAGAAAACATGAGATTTCGGTTCATGGTAATAGCAGGGCTTCACGAATTAAATTCGCCCAAATGGATGAGCGAAATGCAACCAGACCAGAGGACTTTTGAAGAGGATCATGAAGTCTAACTAGGGTAAATTTTTTCACGATTTTAGCTTGAGAGATTGCCTACCTTTTGTTGAAGAGATGAAAACCCTAGTTTGGTGATGAAAATGGAAAAAGTCCTCCTTGTTCTAGCCTCCTCCTCCTTGCTCCTTTGTCTCCAGCCCTTCTCCTCATTCTCCAGAGTTCCAGGAACGAAAATGAGTTGCTAGGGTTGAGTTTTTGGTGTTTAAGCTTGCTAATAGAGTCCTTTCCATCTAAAACTCCTTCCTCCTATTTAAAATTCCGAATTTCCATATTTCTCTCCCACTTTCTCTCACTTATCCACCTAATAAGGCTGGGGAGAGAGCTAATTTTGTGGGAAGGGGGTTAGGGTAAGTGTAGGACTCCTTTTTAGGATGTATATGTGTTAATTAGCATTTATCTTAACCTCTTTCCATTTATTAATTAATTGAATCCGAAATTTGGATATTTAATTCCCATCCCATGGTAGGCTTCACACCATTAGGCCCAATCTATTTGGTTTAGACCATTTGTTTAACCCACTACTAATTTAGCTTAATGGGTTATTCATTAAATTCCTTTTATTTCATTCAATTTTTATTTATTCTCCCTTTATTCTAATTAAATCAATTTATTTCATTTATTTAATAATAAAAAATTTATTTTAATTGGATTTTAAAAATCCAGGGTACTACACTATAAGGCTACAAAATTAGTTCCATTAAGAATGCCATGATGAACCTTCAATTTTTAAAGTCGGTGTTGGGAATCATGTATCAATGTCATGGAAGAGTGAGCAAGAAGATAAATAATATATTGAACAATTTTATAAGACACAAACCAAAAAAGACATTAAAATGTCACAATTTCATACAATCATTGCAGGACATTCTTCATTAACTGATTGGCCATCTTTTTTGAAATGTGTCTTAATGTCATGCCCCGCCAATTTAGCAGCGGAATAAATCGGAGAGGCATGAACAACGTATATGGTAATGTAAATTACGCATACATTCGCAAATATCAGAGCAACTAATGAATAATAATTGTAATTAAAACTCATCATTTTATTGATATTTCTTCTAAACTATTACAACCACTAATTCAGAGCCAAAACATAGGGCTCAATGACTTTATTACATTTGGAAATGATAACTAAGAAACTAACTAAACTAACTCTAGGGTACTAAGGACATTCCATCGCTATGACTTCAGGACGCTCATCACTCCAGTCCAATCCCGTTGTTGTGTGTAAGGTCGTCACTTGACTTACCTGAAAACACAATAACAAATAACGAAGGGTGAGCGATAACGCTCAGTAGGACTTAATATCTCATGTAAACAAGCATGCTTTAAGTGATTAATGTCTTGTAACGCAGGTTAACTAGATAGAACGATCAAGTATAGTCAAGAGAGAAATAGTACATGATAAGAGATTGATGGCATACTAGAATGATAGCATGCGATAACATCTGAACGATAATACATTTCTCAAGAGTATTGCAAAATTAGGATGACAACATAATGAGATAGCGTGTAACAAGATAGTGTATAACAAGATAGCATGTATCAAAATGACATGTAATAGGATAGCTTGTATCAAGGTGGCGTGTAATGAGATAGCTCGTATATCAAGATAGCGTGTAACGAGATTGCATGTAAAGAGATAGTGTGTAAAGAGATAACGTGTATGGTTACACCACGGTGCACTAGTCGAGTATGGCAATAGTCACTTTGGGACAGTAGCCGTTTAACGATAGTACATTACGTCTGAACTCCTCAGACTAATGTTATAACAGTCAGTGCTAGCACAATAATAGCACCAAAATGGTACAGTACATCTGAACTCCTCAAACTAATAGTATAACAGTTAGGTGTCTAGCCAATGTCGAGATAGTCAGAACCAGTGCAATGCAGAACACCGTCAATAGCCCCTGCAGGTATTTTCGGGTGGCTCTCTGCCCCCAGGACTAGATTGGAGCCCCTCGGACACTCTCCGTGCCATGCACAATTATGCATTCAAGTCAGGAGGGTCACCGGACCCATATTATGGCGCTAGACAGTCATGTACAGTACAAGTAATGGGAGCCACAACAGCTCAAGAGTCTCAAGAGAGTACTAGATGAATAGACGAGATAGTAGAGTGAACGTGAATAGATGAGAGTACAAGGATAGTAGATGAGATAGGGGTATAATCGTAAAACAATGATAAACCACGATAGTAACAGTTGCACAGCACCAGGTCGGGTACCGGCAGTCTAGTAGAAGAAGTCACCACCGCCCACTAGCCGTGCTAAGAACACTGGCCAGGTGGTCCGGCGTGATCACAAGATATGAGAGATCTTACTAAGGCCGTTTGGACCGTACTGATCCCTAAGAGTGTAACGGGATTTAAAGGGTACAACCAGCTCGTCGGCAATGGACGTGCGCCAAAGCCAAGAAGACTTACGGAGGTCTTGACAAGGATTCCCTAGTCCAGTCGAGAGTATTCCCGGTGGAGAGGTGGTCCAAGTCAAGGGAAAGTGTGTAAAATGGGTCCGTCGTGCCTCGAGTGCTCAAAGGTCGAGGGAAAATGATAACGGTATTTAAAATGCGTGAGTAAAAACGGAAACAATTATATTTAATAAAATAGGGTAATTTAGTCATTTATTTCGCTAAGTTACCAGATACATTACTGCATAAAATATTAAGGTCAAATGGCAATTAATAAAGTCATGTGTGTGTAAGTGTAAAGAAATCTTGAGGATATGACAAGTCGTGCAAATGTCCTTTTAAAATAATTAAATTTATATCATTAATGCCATTTATTAACTTGCCAAGTCGGGTTAACTATATCATGGTTTAATCATGGCTAATTAAGGGTATAAAGCTTAAACAACAGGGCATATGCACAATTTTTTCATTCTGGTCGGATTCATGAAAACGCGGCGGACTTACCCGTCGTGATTCAGATCGCGTCGGGGCGGCCGGGCGCGACAGGTGGAACGGCCGGTCTGGCTCGGTCCGGGAAGGGAACGCGGTGGCGAGGCCCGCCGTGTTCAAGACGGGACCTGGCGGCCGACCGCGACCCTCCTGTTATCGCGGCATATCGCGCCGCCGCGATATCAGGGACGGTCCGGGTTTTTCCCTTTTTTTCAGGGTTGATACTGGATGACATAGGGCTCTTCTAAATTCAATATAAAATCGTATAATGACCCAAAAATCACGAATCTAGTTTCAAATGAAAGTAGACACATAGATATATCAGCATGCACGGTTAATTTGAAATTAGACAAGATTTAGGCATGCTTTGAACATGTTATATTCCGATGACCTAAACAGGCACAGTTAGGGTTCAACGAATTAATTAGAGATAAATACATGATGAAAAATTCTGAACCAAGGGGCGTTCGAAAGCTAACACGAAGTAGTATTTTAGAGAATTTTCTCATGGTATGGGATCAAGTATGCACGGAGTTTATAGGTAAACTTGAAGAGTCAGGTACAAGCAATAGACAGGGATTCAAAGATTTAATTCTCCCTCATGGAAGATCGAAATCGAGCAAGATAGGGGTGTTTGAAAGATAATAAGATGCAGTATATATGAGAATTTTATCATGGCATGTGAGCGAGTACATGTTGGGAATTAGAGAAAACATAAGATTTCGGTTCATGGTAACAGCAGGATTTCACGAATTAAATTCGCCAAAATGGATGAGCGAAGTACAACCATACCAGAGGGCTTTTGAAGAGGTACATGAAGGCTACCTAGGATAATTTTTACACAATTTTTGCTTGAGAGATTGCCTACCTTTTGTTGCAGTAAAGAAGATGCCCTAGTTTAGTGGCGAAAATCAGAAAATCTAAGCTCCAATCCTCCTCCTCTCCTTGCTCTTCCTCTAGAACTTCTCCTCTTCATCTCCAAAGGTCTTAGTACGAAATTGAGGTTGATAGGGTTGGATTGGGGTGTCTATGACTTTCTACAAGAGTCATTTCACCTTAAAACTCTTCATTTCCTATTAAATTTTGAATTTCCATAATTATCACCTATTTTTCTTACTATTATCTATCTAATTTGGTAAGGGAGAGAGCTAAATTCGTGGCCATGGGGTTAGGATGAGGTAAGGAGTCTTATTTTGGATAATTACCATCATTTTAGGCATTATCTCACTCCTATTTAATTTATTTATTAATTAACTCCGAGTTTTCACATTTATCTCCCCATATTCTGACATTTATCCACTAATTGGCTTAGGGAGAGATCTAATTTCGTGACTAATGTGTTAGGATGGGATGAGGATTCTTTTTAAGATAAGTAAGAGTTAAAATAGTCATTATCTTAACCCTTTTCTATTTATTACTATTTTAGGTACGAATTTAGCCTAATTACTTCCCATCTCATGATGGGCTCTTCTCATTTGGGCCCAACAATTCATGTTAGGTCCATTAATAAAACTCATTACCAATTTGACTTAATGGATATTGATTTAATTCCAATTATCCACCCTTTATTCTTATGTAAATCTATTTATCACACTTATTCAAGTAATTTCATATTTTTAATTCGATTAAATATTATTTCTTCCAATATTTCTAATCTTCATCATTTGCGCTCTTACCCTTGGCCCAATAACTCGTGTGAGCTAAATTGTACAAGCCATGTACTTACTTTACTTAATGGATTTTTAATTATCCTTTTATTAGAGAATTTATTCATGGGCCAAGATTGTCCATTGATCCAAATATCATAATGGGATATTATCCCATATTATTTAAAGTCTACCCACATGTTTATTTTTATGTATAATCCACTTTGGGTCATAAAATAATGGGTTCTTCGACTTATTCCTTAATTATGCTAATAAGTCGCATAAATTCTTAAACTAAGTCCAAACGATTTTTCTATGCCCAAATTTCATGATGGATCATTAGAGAACATTATTTAAAGTATAATTATTATTTTTACGGAATTTTTATATGGATTTATACGCATGTGATAATAATGCGTACCTTTTTAACTGGTTGAATTTATTAATTGATAAAATTTCAATTTATCCATTATTTTTAATTAATAGATTTTTCGGGGTACTACACTTAATGAAGAGATCTACACGATCTAATAAGGCTCCATGTTTCTCATACTGCACCAATAAATTGCAAGGTTAGTAAGACAAATCAACTAATATTTTTAATGGTAAAAATCCATGTTTCCCAATTTACCTCCTCTTGATTTATATAAGCATAGCTTTTAGTTCGAGCAACATGATAAAGTTTATGTTTCTTTACATTCTATGTGTTAATCTCACTATATCCATAAAAAAATATGAGACATGAAAAGAAGTCATATATTTCCGTCACAAGAAAGATAAGAACATATAGTAATAAGCTTTCACCTTCCATTTTGTGGTACACCAAGAAGCCACAGCATTTCTCCATTGCTCCTCATTAACTCATTTATCATCTGGAACCTTTTGTTGATTGGCTCTTAAATTGGAATTGAAATATTTATTTCGGAGTCCTTGCTTCCAAGATCGCCATTTTTTATCCAAGTCATCCATAACCCATTCTCAGGCACATCATATTTTTTCTAGATGGAATGTCATCATGTTAAAATAGAAATTATGGTAAAACTTAGCCAAAATAATTTTTTAAAAAAATTATCACCTTCACATAATCCCAAACATCATCTTTATTTATTTTAGGCATCACCTTCTATGCAATCTTGTCAATTGGTAACTTATCACCATTCTTGGCAATTGTTCCCAAGAATGACTTCATAGATCGCCCCCCATCACCAAATGCTTGACCAAGTGGTTCCATTGCACTTTGATACAGATGTCATCTTCCATCTCATAGTCATCACGGAGTGTGGTGGGTCCTTGACACTTTTGAGTAGACAAAAACCCTAGGAGGTGAGGGAGAGGGTTTGAAGAGTGTCGAGTAAGCCCAGGGCGGATGGGACCTTCGAGGATGACAAAGAGGCTAGAGAGGTTGGCGATGGCGGGAAGAGCTTTCCCTCGTAAGCTCGTGCACACCTTCGAGGTCGACGAAGAGGGCTAGGGCTTTTGACCTTCGAGGACGACCATGAGCAAATGGAGGGAAGAGAAAGTGGGAAGAGGGTCTTTCTTTTCCTTTTTTTTTTAAACTAATGGCACGTGGGTTCTATACGAGGGAAAAAAGGTGGAAAAAGGAAAACAATTGTTGGAGTCTTTATTTACGGTCTCAACTTTACTGTGTCTAATTGTTACGATCGTTCTTACGATTTTTTCTTCTCCACCGGACTAAATATATATGTATATTATAAAATCATAAGTATAATAAATTTATACATATGGAACGTAAAACCGTAAGTACTAACTGTAGCTATAAACTAATTTTGTTGTAATGTTTCATCATTTGAGGTGTCCAGGGGCTAGTTCCTAGATCACTTCATCGGCTATGCTCGGCCCTTGAAGAGCTCAACTTACATCCTTTCCATTCAACAGTAGTTGGGAGAGTCTCAAGAGCTACGTGGGCCGCTTCCACGCAGAAGCTCTGTAGATCACGAGGCTTAATGTTGCCACCATCATCTCCACCCTAATTGGGGGAACTACAAATGTGGACTTGCATGGGTCGCTCGCCAAGAAGCTACCATCCACATTTGGAGACCACATGGGCAAGGGGAGCAGCTATGTCAACCAAGAGGCTATCCTACAAGACTACACGATGGCCCAATCTAGACTCAGGAGAAGAGGACCATGCCAGAAGAGCACTTCCTCTGCCGAGAAGAGAAGAGGCTAAGGAGTGATGACCATCATGAGTCCCCCCCCCCAGAAGGGCTCGGTCCCCTCTATCGACCTTCACCGTGGCATTATCCTAGACCCTGATGGAGACACGAGATAAACCATACCTACAGTGGCCAAGAAGATGAAGTCAGACCCCGCAAGCAAAAGAAGGTGAGATATTGAGAGTTCCTCCAGGACCACAACCATGCCACCGATGAATGTCAACAGCTCCGGTTCAAGATCCAAGCACTCATAAGGTGAGGCATCATCGACAAGGAATCTCAGGCTAGCTAGCCTGCATGGCCTCCTTTATATGCACAAGTGGCCAGTCAGTCTTTGTTCATGCAGTCCCCATTCTTAAGTGTGATGAGCTTGAACTCATTTGGAACCCCATACTCCTCGAGAGGACCATGAATTCCTCTTGGTAATGTTTGACATAGACTGGGCCGCTACCTACGCTGCATGGTGGATCGATCTCACAAGCTACTCTACCTCCTCTTCCTCCCCCCCTCCCCCCTCCCCTACCACCTCAGCCCCAGACACTCGATCTTAAACTAAATGCATCTCACTCACCACCTCCACCTCAACTACTTCCCTCGGATCAGCCACCTCCCCCACCCCATTGGACACCTGAGATGAGCTCTATGATGACCGTGACTCCATCATACTACCTATTCAACCTCAATCTCGTAGAAGATGCACTCCTATGAGCTTTTCTCACCCACTACTTCACATTTTATGACCTCGCACTTACCCAAAGCTAACATCATGGCAAAGGGAAAGCACCATGCCACTTCATTTTCACCCGCCCCCGCCCCCTCCAACCATGCCCCAAGCTCTCCTAATCTCTCATGGTCTCTAGGCTCTAGAAAATGCACAAATAAAGCCCCTTCATGCCTCCGACTAGGCCATTGCCCAAATAGCCCTAACCAGCCTAAAGACCAAGGTTCAATGCTCACTAGCTGTAGCAACAACCGACTACCTTACTGGGTGAGTGACTCAAAATTTCCAAGGGCATCATTACAAACTGTAAAAACCAACATGTGGCCCTAGAGAAGAAGACACTAGGACCCAGACTTGAAAAGCTTGATTCCAGTGTCTAGAGTAGGGGGCTCATGATTGGCCTGACCTATTAGTTTGGGTCCAGACCCAATGCCACACATAAAAGGAGAAGACAAATAGGGACTTAGTCCCATATCAACATGAGATTTTTCTCAGGGCCACGACAATCTTCAAAGGAAGATCAACATACACAAGTAGAGATACAAAACAAGTGTCAATACATCACTCCTCTCTACTTCTCTTCATAGTTCTCAAGTCGACTTTAAGTTGACTTAACCATTAGAAAGTTTATCTTAAGAATCCTTTTTCAGGTTAACTCTTTGTGATCTGTGTTAGCACATGGTGAGAACAAGTTCCCACACAAGACTAAGCACTTTATTGCTTGAGACCTAAGCTAAGGCCTTCTGAAGTGGACCCATTTAAGGAACTAGGAAGGCCTTATCAATTACAAAGAGATGTGCCCCTACAAAATTTGTTTGCTTCTCATGTTTTAGCAAATGGTTGCTTTCCATCAATTGCTAAAATATTATGTGATAGAGGGGTCCTTTTATAGCCCTCTCCTTGTCTCAGAATATGTTGGTCCTGCAACACTTTTGCTAAAAATATTTTGGAAAATGCTATTATGTATCTATACTATACTAATAAAAGAGTTCCTAGCCCAAACACTTGACAGCAATAGAAAACTTTTTTCCCATCTAAACTATCTCTCCCACCTTCTTTCTTCATATCTATCTTTATATTTCTCTCTATATCTCTTTATGTCCACCTTTTCCACCTACCTTTGAATTCTTTTGTGAAGTCTCACCACCATGCAAATTCAAATAGAATGTGGTGACATTCTTGTTTCCATGAAAATTGAACAAGCAGCAAAGCGATGTTTCTTCTCCTAGAGACCCCTTTATACTCTTTATAAAGGGATCATGTAGAACCAGATCATGAAGGTTTTTCCCACTATTACCATGGAGACTTCCATCCAAGCCAACAGGTGTTTCATCCACTTCACCATCCTCTGAGCCTCCCACAGCACCTTCTCCAACTCCTTCATTGCCCTCCTCATGCTCCACCACTGCTCCCTCGGTGAGAAGCACCCAAATCTAGAAGCACTGATCTGTATTGTCCCTTTTCCTGAAACCCACATCTCCTTTCCTATCTCTATCTCCTTTTCTCTAGTTGTAGTATCCCAAAAAATTATGTAATTTTAAATATAGGATAAATTAAAATTTTATCTATTAATAAATTCAACTAGTTAAAAAGGTACGCATCATTATCACATGTGTATGAACCCATATAAAAATGACGTAAAAATAATAGTCATGCTTTAAATAATATTCTCTAATGATCCGTCAAGAAGTTTAGGCATAAAGAAGTCATTTGGACCTAGTTTGAGAATTTATGCGACTTATTATCGTAAATAATGAATAAAACAGAGAACCCATTATTATATGAGCCAAAGTAAATTAAAAATTAAAATAAACATATGGGTAGACTTTAAATAATATGGGTTGATAGCCCATTATAATAGTTTGACCAATAGACAATCTTGGTCCATGAATAAATTCACTAACGAAAGGATAATTAACCCATTAAGTAAATTAAGTATATTGGTTGTACAATTAAGTTATACATAAGTTACTTGGCCAAAAGCAAGATGCCAAAGGATGGATGAAGGTTATCAATATTGGGATAAGTAATATTAAATTGAATTAAAATAAGAAATCAATTGAATAAATATGATAAATAGATTTAAATTAGAATAAAGGGTGAATAATTTGAAGTAATTAAAAACTCATTAAGCCAAATTAAGTATGGGTTGTATAAGTGGTCCAAGCATGGATTGATGGGCCCAAATGTGAAGAGCCCAAATTGCATGGGAGTTAATTAAGCCTAAATTCGTACCTAAAAATATTAATAAATAAAAGGGGGTAAGATAATGACTATTTTAACTCCAAAATTATCTTAAAAATAGTCCTAACCCTAGCCCAACTCAATAGGACTCTATCTTAATCTAAAAAGGGAATTTAGATAAGACGAAATAGCGATAAAATGGAAGACCTATAATAAATAGGGAAATTCGTAATTATAATATCTCTTAATTAAAAAGGGATCATTAAAACACCAATATGACCCCTATTTATCTTAAAAAGAATCCTAGACATACCCAAATCCATTAGCCCTAAAATTTAAGTTCTCCCCAAACCAAATAGGTGGAATAATGATAGTAAAGGGGGAGATAAATAAGAAATCGGAGTTAATTAATAAATAAATTACATAAGGGTAAGATAAATACTAAAATAGGATGTAAATATCTTAAAAAGAGTCATAAGCCTATCCTAACCCATTACCCATGAAATTGGATCTCTCCCTATCTTATTAGGTGGATAAATGCAAGAGAATAGGGAGATAAATGTAAAAATTCGAAGTTTGAAGGGAATGAAAGAGTTTTAAGTCATTAGGACTCTTGAGCAACCTAATAGACCTCTAATTAGTGTCTACCAAGCCCCATTTTCGTTCCTGGAACTCTGGAGAATGAAGGAGGAGGCTGAGGACGAGGAGAGCAAGGAAGAGGGAGGCTTGGAGCAAGAAGAACTTGGAAATTTTGTCAACCCAAACCCTAAGATCTTTACAGTGCAAAAAGGTAGGCAATCTCTCAAGCTAAATTCATGTAAAACTTACCCTAGGTAGAGTTCATGAACCTCTTCAAAAGCCCTCTCATTTCGTTGTATTTCGCTCATCCATTTGGGCGAATTAATTGCATGAAACCTGTTGTTACCATGAACCTGAACTCTCATGTTTGCTCTATATCCTGCATGTACTTGTTCTCATGCCATGAGAAAACTTCTCATTAATACTAAATCGTATTAGCTTTCAAATGCCCCTAATTTCGCTCTATTTCGATCTCTCATGAGGGAGAATTAATTCTTTGAATCCCTAATAGATCCATACACCTGACCCTTCATGTTTGTTTGTGAACCTCATTTATACTTGACTTCATACCATGAGAAAATTCTCATAAATACTACATCATGTTAGCTTTCGAACGCCCCCAGTTTCGAAATTTTTCATCATGTATCCATCGTTAATTAATTCATTGAACCCTAACTACGCAAGTTTAGGTCACATAAATGTAACTAGATCAACGTATGCCTAAATCTTGACTATTTTCAAATTAACCGTACATGTTGATGGAGCTATGTGTCTACTTTCATTTTAAACTAGTTTTGTGATTTTTGGATCATCGTATGATTTTATATTGAATTTACAAGTATCATATATCAAACAGGATCCGCTCTGGAAAAAGGGCAAAACCACTTTTCAGGGCTCGGGCCACCTCCTGAGGTCGCGACGGCACGATACATCGCGATCTCAGAGGGGTCACGACACCGGGGTCTGACGCATTATGAACGCGGTGGATCGACGCGTCGCGACCTGCCCCGGTTCATTCCGTCGGCCGATTCAGCATAACATGACCGGGCCTTGCGTCGTGACTTGAAGGCGACAACCAATCCCGTCGCTGATAGCCCACGAATGCGTCGTTAAATATGTGGCTAACAATCTTAAAATTAATCGGTCTACACTAAATATTTTGACAATAGTTAAGTGGTGAGAGCCGAGTCGAATCCATGGAGAATTAGATTTTAGAGTTGAAAACTTTGAATTTTTGTTTAGGAAAATAACATGATGATATTAAAACTAAGTTGCATTAAATAAATCTAAACTAAGCTAAATAAATAAAGAGAGAAATAAAGAGTGAATTGGAGAATGCGAGACAAGATCTAAAATTTTAATCCACTAAATAACAGAAATACTTAACAAGAAATGTTTTCTAACATCAACAACTACACTAAGAAAAGATGGGAAATAAAAAGAAAACAAGAGAGAGAACGAGAGACGAGAGGAGAGAGAGAAAAGTGAGAGAAGATAGAGGAGAGAGAGCACGAGAGAGAGAGGAGAGAGGCGAGAGAGAGAGAGAGGAGAGAGGCGAGAAGAGAGAGAGCGCGAGAGAGAGAGAGCAGGAGAGAGGGGGCGACGAGGCGTGCTACGTGCATGCAAACGCATGCACGTAGGCGCACAGCGAAGGGCGGTGCACGGTAGGGCGATGCGCAGCAAGCGGGGGCAAGCGCGCGCGGGGCGCGAGGCAGGCGGGCTCGCATGGGGACGCGCTAGCACGGGCGCGTGGAGGCAGAGGCGGCTGCAGGCGAGCGGGCGTTAGCAGCGGCAAGGGCGGGGCTGCTGCTGGCGCGGGCGGGCACGCAAGGCGTGCGGGTGCGGCGCGCAGTAGGCAGAGGCCGCGCGCGGCGCTGTTGCTGCTTCTGTCTGTCCGCCAGGGAGACGCGAGAAAGAGAGAGAGATCGGAGAAAAAGAAAAAGAGGGAGAAGAGGTCGAAGAGGAGGAAGCAGAGAAGGAGAGCAGGGGGATGCGCTAGAGAGAGAATGAGAAGGGAAGAAGGAGAGAGAGTTGCGGCCAAGGGAATCCACGAGAGAGAGAAGATAAAGACGGGAATAAAGAGAAGGGAAGGAGAGAAGAGGAAGGAGAGGAGAGCTGCGGGGCAGGGGAAAGAAATTTGTGGGGAAAGGAGAGAATGAGAGAGAGAAAGAGAAGATTTCTTTTTAAATAGGTAGAGAGAAGAGAGGAAAGAGGAGAGATAGGGGAGAGATTTTTAAAAAATATAGGAGTGATTTAAAACTTAAGAGAGGGAATTTTAAAAATTGAAAAAGACGAGAGGGAAAAGAATCTTTCTTATTCTCTTGGTCCAATAAGATTTTTTGGCCCATTAAAAACCTCATGTCTTGGCCCATTAGTCCTGCAATCACCAACACAAAAGAGTTAATCAATTTCCGCATTTTGTAATGAAATGATACAGAACTTATGAAATATCAATTATTTGTCAGTCAAAAAACAATTTTTTATAACAATTATGTAATTATCAGTCGCGGACTTCAACAGAGTGCGATTTTTGCAATAAAACCCTATGCCATTTCGACCTTGACCAACCCTAATTAACTACTGTTATGAATAACTTTGACAACATTAGCAATTAATGATTAATGATACATGCAATCAATCAATGTAAAAGCCATATGCACAATCAACTATGATCTCTTGATTTCTTACACAAGCTCACACATAACGATCATATTGTCCCTTATACCCTATTGAATTATTTAATAATGTATTTGATAATTTAGTGAAATAAATGACTAACTTTTCTTATTTAAATATACATGTCTTCATTTTATTCGTAAGTTTTGTACATCGTTATCATTTTCCCTCGGCCTTTGAGCACTCGAGGCACGACAGACTCGTTTCTATACACTTTCTCTTGACTTGGACCACCTCTCCATCGGGAATACTCTCGACTGGGTCAGGGACTCCTTGTCAAGACCTCCGTAAGTCTTCTTGGCTTTGGCGCACGTCCTTAGTCAACGAGCTGGTTGTACCCTAAAACCCATTACACCTTAGGGATCAGTACGATCCATGGCCTTAGAGTGTTTCCCTCTGACTCTGCGATCACACCGGACCATCTATCCTGTGTACACAGCACGGCTAGTGGGCGGTGGTGATTTCTACCAGATGCCGGCCCATTAGGGGTGTGCGTGCAACTGTGACTATCGTTGTTTCTCATTTTTTACGATTTGTACCTATCTCATCTACTATCTCGTTACTCTCATCTGTTCACGTTCTCTCTACATCTCATTTATTTTGTCTACTACTCTTCTTATGTTCTTGGTACTCTACTTGGCTATCAATTGATGTTTAAGATAACAAACATGACTATGCTAGGCAACATTATAAGGGCCCGATCTGGTCCTGGGGGAGGAGCACCTGAAAGGCTATAACGCGAGGGGCTAATGATCTGGGTGATGGCATACACTAACGCAGGCACGTAAGATTTAATCTATGATAATCAATCAATCAATTGTTTGTTACTTGAACTCGGAGTTGAAAGAAATACCGACCCATATTGCTATCTGACTAGTTTACTTGCTATCTCGTGATATGGCCAAATTCTTGTGATGATATACTCTCGTGAATATGATAATATTCATGATATCTTGCTACATCATTTCTTGACTATACATGACAACTTGTTCTCGTTTCCTACCCTAAAGACAGTAATTACTTTAAGCATGCTTGTTTACATGAGATATTAAGTCCTACTGAGCGTTATCTCTCACCCTGCGCTATGTTGTATGTGTTTCAGGTAAGATGGAGGACGACCCTACACACACCAATGGGAATGGACCAGAGTGATGAGCGACCGGAGTCAGTTAATGAAGTGCTCTAGTATAATGAAGTCATAGCGATGGAATGACTTAGTATCTAGAGTTTAGTTAGATATTTGCTTTAGATTTATTTTCAATGTAATGACGTTATTGAGCCCTATGTTTTGGCTCTGACATTTAGTTGTTGTAATAGTTTAGGTGATTATCGATATAAAGAAGAGTTTATTTCAAGTATTATTCTTTGAGTTGCTCTGATATTTACGATTGTAGGTGCAATTTACGTTAATACGTGTTGTTCATGCCTCCCCGATTTATTCCGCTGCTAAATTGGCGGGGCATAACAGTTGGCATCAGAGTCTAGGATGTCCTTATTAGGATATTATATGTCTAGGATATTCTAGATGAACTGTCCTGACATATGTCTAAGTCAACTACCATACCTATGGAGGATGGGTAGAACCATGGTTAAGATCTGAATACATTTATATAATAATGTTACAACTTAAATATTACTTTAGCACCCTAATGCCAACCCTATTCTTAAGGAACTCTTAATGGACGCCGAACGTATGCCCCTGCAAGATGAAATGAGGTCAACTCAAAAGTTAGTTTGGGCATGTCAGAAAGTCGCCCAATGCTGAAAGGAGCCTTGAGGACGACAAGAAGATTGGAAAAAGCGGCTAAAAAGAACGAGAAGAAAAGACACAACCAAGACAAGAAGGCGAACACACAAAAGAACATAGCAAGATCATCTGCCTTCATTGTAGTATGCCAGGTCATGTGACTAAGGAATGCTGGTGGAAAGTAGGTGCATGTTTGCGATGTGGCAGTTTGGAGCATCGGATACAAGACTGCCCTCTTCCAAAGGAACCACACACTAACACCAAGGATCTCAGCTCTATGACAATAGAGAATCAACCAAACGATGATAAGAGAATGAAAGGGGAAGTGAAGCGGAAGGAATTTTGTAAATTTTGTAAAAAGCCAGGGTATCGAATTGATAATTATTGGAAGAAATTGGGCAGATGTTTACGTTGTGGAAGCCAACAACATCACGTCATTGTTTGCCCAATAAAGAAGAACCAACTCCACGCCAACAACAGTTACAAGCCCTTGTGGATATAAATCATGCCAATAAGATGGACAGGTATCATCACTAACCTTTAGTTAAATTCATATTATTTTCTAGATAGCAAACCCTAAGTGGGGGAGTATGGAATGAAATATTCAGAATAATTGGTAGTCGTATCATATCATCATGAATTTAGGGACCAAATTCTTTTTAAGAGGGGGAGATGTAGTACCCCGAAAAATTCTGTAATTTTAAATAGAGTAAATTAAAATTTTATCTATTAATAAATTTAACTAGTTAAAAAGGTACGCATCATTATCACATGCGTATAAACCCATATAAAAATGACATAAAAATAATAGTCATGCTTTAAATATATATCTAATAATCTGTCAAGAAGTTTTGGCATAAAGAAGTCATTTAGGCATAAAGAAGTCATTTGGACCTAGTTTGAGAATTTATACGACTTATTATCATAAATAATGAATAAAACAGAGAACCCATTATTATATGAGCGAAAGTGAATTAAAAATTAAAATAAACATATGGGTAGACTTTAAATAATGTGGGTTGATAGTCCATTATGATAGTTGGACCAATGGACAATCTTGGCCCATGAATAAATTCACTAACAAAAGGATAATTAACCCATTAAGTAAATTAAGTATATTGGTTGTACAATTAAGTTATACATAAGTTACTTGGCTAAAAGCAAGATGCCAAAGGATGGATGAAGGTTATCAATATTGGGATAAGTAATATTAAATTGAATGAAAATAAGAAATCAATTGAATAAATATGATAAATGGATTTAAATTAGAATAAAGTGTGAATAATTTGAAGTAATTAAAAACTAATTAAGCCAAATTAAGTATGGGTTGTATAAGTGGTCTAAGTATGGATTGATGGGCCCAAATGTGAAGAGCCCAAATTGTATGGGAGTTAATTAAGCCTAAATTCGTATCTAAAAATATTAATAAATAAAAGGGGTAAGATAATGACTATTTTAACTCCTAAATTATCTTAAAAAGAGTTCTAATTACCCTAGCCCAACTCAATAGGACTCTATCTTAATCTAAAAAGGGAATTTAGATAAGACGAAATAGCGATAAAAATGGAAGACCTATAATAAATAGGGAAATTCGTAATTATAATATCTCTTAATTAAAAAGGGATCAGTAAAACACCAATATGACCCCTATTGATCTTAAAAAGAATCCTAGACATACCCAAATCCATTAGCCCCAAAATTTAAGTTCTCCCCAAGCCAAATAGGTGGAATAATGATAGTAAAGGGGGAGATAAATAAGAAATCCACAGTTAATTAATAAATAAATTAAATAAGGGTAAGATAAATACTAAAATAGGATGTAAATATCTTAAAAAGAGTCCTAAGCCTATCCTAACCCATTACCCATGAAATTGGACCTCTCTCTATCTTATTAGGTGGATAAATGCAAGAGAATAGGGAGATAAATGTAAAAAATTGAAGTTTGAAGGGAATGGAAGAGTTTTAAGTCATTTGGACTCTTAAGCAACCTAATAGACCTCTAATTAGTGTCTACCAAGCCCCATTTTCGTTCCTGGAACTCTGGAGAATGAAGGAGGAGGCTGAGGACGAGGAGAGCAAGGAAGAGGGAGGCTTGGAGCAAGAAGAACTTGGAAATTTCGTCAACCAAAACCCTAGGATCTTTACAGCGTAAAAAGATAGGCAATCTCTCAAGCTAAATTCGTATTAAAATTACCCTAGGTAGAGTTCATGAACCTCTTCAAAAGATTCGTTGTATTTCGCTCATCCATTTGGGCGAATTAATTGCTTGAAACCCTACTGTTACCATGAACCCAAACTCTCATGTTTGCTCTATACCCCCGCATGTACTTGTTCTCATTCCATGAGAAAATTCTCATTAATACTAAATCTTATTAGCTTTCAAACGCCCCTAGTTTCGCTCTATTTCAATCTCCCATGAGGGAAAATTAATTCTTTGAATCCCTGTCAGATCCATGCACCCGACCCTTCATGTTTGTTTGTGAACCTTGTTCATACTTGACTTCATACCATGAGAAAATTCTCATAAATACTACATCATGTTAGCGTTCGAACGCCTCTGGTTTTGAAATTTTTCATCATGTATCCATTGTTAATTAATTTGTTGAACCCTAACTGCGCAAGTTTAGGTCACAGAAATGTAACCCGATCAAAGCATGCATAAAACTTGTCTATTTTCAAATTAACCATACATGTTGATGGAGCTATCTGTCTACTTTCATTTTAAACTGGTTTCGTGATTTTTGGATCATCGTACGATTTTATATTGAATTTACAAGTATCATATATCAAACAGGATCCACTCTGGAAAAAGGGCAAAATCACTTTTCAGGGCTCGGGCCACTTCCTGAGGTCGCGACGGCACGATACGCCGCGATCTCAGAGGGGTCGCGACACCGGGGTCCAACGCGTTATGAACGCGGTGGATCGACGCGTCGCGACCTGCCCCCGATTCATTCCGTCGGCCGGTTCAGCAGAACGCGACCGGGCCTTGCGTCGCGACTTGAAGGCGACAGCCAATCCCGTCGCGACTTCAACAGAGTGAAATTTTTGCAATAAAACCCTATGTTTATACCATTTCGACCTTGACCAACCCTAATTAACTACTGTTATGAATAACTTTGACACCATTAGCACTTAATGATTAATGATACATGCAATCAATCAATGTAAAAGCTATATGCACAATCAACTATGATCTCTTGATTTCTTACACAAGCACACACTTAACGATCATATTGGCCCTTATACCCTATTGAACTATTTAATAATGTATCTGATAATTTTGTGAAATAAATGACTAACTTTTCTTATTTAAATATACATGTCTTCGTTTTATTCGCAAGTTTTTTACACCGTTATCATTTTCCCTCGGCCTTCGAGCACTCGAGGCACGACGGACTTATTTCTATACACTTTCTCTTGACTTGGACCACCTCTCCATCGGGAATACTCTCGACTGGGCCAGGGACTCCTTGTTAAGACCTCCATAAGTCTTCTTGGCTTTGGCGCACGTCCTTAGTCAACGAGCTGGTTGTACCCTAAAATCTGTTACACCTTAGGGATCAGTACGATCCATGGCCTTAGAATGTTTCCCTCTGACTCTGCGATCACACCGGACCATCTAGCCTGTGTACACAGCAAGGCTAGTGGGCGTGGTGATTTCTACCAGACTGCCGGCCCATTAGGGTGTGCTGTGCAACTGTGGCTATCGGTGTTTCTCGTGTTTTTACGATATTGTACCTATCTCATCTACTATCTCGTTACTCTCATCTGTTCACGTTCTCTCTACACTCTCATTTATTTCGTCTACTACTCTCTTATGTTCTTGATACTCTACTTGGCCATCAATTGATTGTCTAAGATAACAAACATGACTATGCTAGGCAACATTATAAGGGCTCGATCTGGTCCTTGGGAGGAGCACCTGAAAGGCTATAACTCGCGAGGGTCTAATGATCTGGGTGATGGCATACACCTAACGCATGACATGCAAGATTTAATCTATGACAATCAATCAATCAATTGTTTGTTACTTGAACTCGGTTGAAAGAATACCGACACATACTTGCTATCATGACTAGTTTACTTGCTATCTCGTGATATGGCCAAATTCTTGTGATGATATACTCTCGTGAATATGATAATATTTCATGATATCTTGCTACACATTCTCTTGACTATACATGACAACTTGTTCTCGTATCCTGCCTCCTAAAGACATTAATTACTTTAAGCATGTTTGTTTACATGAGATATTAAGTCCTACTGAGCGTTATCGCTCACCCTGCGCTATTGTTGTATGTGTTTCAGGTAAGATGGATGACGACTCTACACACACCAATGGGAATGGACCAGAGTGATGAGCGACCTGGAGTCAGTTAATGAAGTTGCTCTAGTACAATGGAGTCATAGCGATGGAATGACCTTAGTATCTAAGAGTTAGTTAGATATTTGCTTTAGATTTCTTTTCCAATGTAATGACGTTATTGAGCCCTATGTTTTTGGCTCTGAATTTAGTGGTTGTAATAGTTTAGGTGATTTATCAATATAAAGAAGAGTTTATTTCAAGTATTATTCTTTGAGTTGCTCTGATATTTACGATTGTATGCGTAATTTACGTTACCATACGCGTTGTTCATGTCTCCACAATTTATTTCACTGCTAAATTGGCGGGGCATGACACTAGTGGTCGCTCTTCTTGGGCAAGAACCTGAAACAGCAGGCACACCAATCAGGAGACGAAGGGGAGCCGCCCTGAGATTAGAGACCACCAATGCATCCTGCTCCCTCTTGACCTCTTCCCCGACCTATCTTCTCTGTCAGGCTTCACTGGAGAAACTATGTCAGTAGTTGTGGGCTTAAAGCTCACATCTTTATCCACCCATCCACTTCACCATCCTCTGCGCCTCCCACGACACCTTCTCCTCCTCCTTCATCACCCTCCTCATGCTCCGTCGTTGCTCCCTCGGTGAGGAAGTGCCCAGATCTAGAAGCAGTGACCCATAGTTGTCCCCCTTTCTGTAACCTGCATCTCCTGCCCTGTCTCTATCTCCTTTTTCCAAGGTTTGCCCTTCCTCGGCGAGAACCTGAAGGAGTAGGCACACCCACTCATTTAATAAGTATCTTGGATGAGAGAAGGGGGAAGATAAGGATTCCGACGAACCCCTACAAGGCAGTCCAGAGGTGCTCCTCCATGGCGAAGATGAGCCCCCCCCCCCCCCCCCCCGTACAACATGCAGAACAACTTGGGATCTAGGAGGGGCAATTGGTCCTTTAAAGAGGTGGTGGTGATGGTGGACAGACTCCACACAAGTTCGAGACTCTACACAAGTTCAATGATACTGTTCCCTATGGTGTTCTCCGGGTGATCAACCTCGTGATGTGGATGCCGATGGTGACGGCCATTAGGGCCTTCGACCTGCCCACTTACCACCTCGACATCACGCCCTTTCTCAGCAACCTCCTCAACAGGAGGCCACACAACATCAACTTCCAAATACCTAACCATAGTGTTTATAGCATATATGTACAAATTAATCCATCCATGTTGTTGTTATACCAATCACCTGCCACTGTTCCCCGTGACCTCTCTCTTTTTGTCATCCGTGAAAGGAGTTTCGCAGTGGTGCTAATGGGCAAACGAGTATTGAAAAGTATTTTGACTGTGGCATAGACACTTAAATCGGTCTGACCCCTCAACCAAACAGCATGGTTCCACCGTCCATTAATTGCTACACTTAGATTCTCCTTGCCGGCTACTGGTGACTATTCTGCCAATAACTTTAAGGCTGAGCAGTAACAATGGCAGACAGTGACCAGCGATGAGGGAGAAACCGAGTCTGATGCACAAGTTGGTCAAGATAGAGATCCCAATGGGCCGGATTGGATCTAACTAGATTTATAAATAAATTTTGATATAAACCTTAATCTGGTCTAATTAATAGTACAATTATTTGTACTCTTTCTAGATTAACAAAATATGGTCAAGAAACCTACCCAAATTAAAAAGAGAAAATAAGGTAAAGAAATCTTATAGTAAGATTAAAGGAAATATGAATTAGATTGGTTTAAGTTCGCAAACTTTTAAGTTGAGTTCTTTGACCTTGGACATGGACATTGGACAGTACCAAAGTGACACTCCAGTCATGCAAGTCCTCACGTACATACGCACTGCATGTAAATTCTTGAAGTGTTATTATATAGTAACCTTTCATTTTTCTTGTTCTTGCGTTGCGTAGTATTTTATTGCATTATTAGATCTATGTGGCAACGTGTCCTTTGCAACGTCTTTGGTTGTATGCAACCTCCATATCTGTTACGCAGATAAACTTGGTCTCTACTGTGTTATCTCCACTAAGAAGACTCTTGTAACAAAGAGTCTTCTTGTATTACATAACTCCATTTAAATAATATAAAACTGGGATCGATCTCTCTCAAAAACAGTGAGAGAAGAGAACCCATGTTCGCTCATCTTAACATGGTATCAGAGCACCACGCTCCTACCATGGCTGGCGACCCTACTTCTTCTTCCACCTCCGTTTCTGCTGCAACTACGTACTGTTATCTCCACCAGCCTATCTTTGAGCATGCATGTCTCCCAAATGTCAAGTCACTTCCTCTCCATCAAGCTGACGCCAAATAATACATGATTTAGAAGCAGCAGTTTATTCCATTCCTCAACAGTCAGCGATTGCAGGGCATCGTCGACGACACTTACTCTAAGCCTCCAGTGACCATCAAACAAGGCGCTGCAGACGTCCCAAATCTAGAGTATGATACCTGGTCTATCAAAGATCAACTTGTTCTAATTAAGTTGGATCTCCTCGTCTATTTCTGAAGAAGTGGCCCATCTCCTTACTTGCATTACACATGCCTCTGAAGCATAGGAAGCCCTGTCTACCGCTTTTGGCTCCGCTTCAGAGTCGCGTGTGCTACGGTTGCATCTTCAGCTTCAAAACCTTAAGAAAGGTACATAGTCTATCACTACCTTTCTTCATAAGGCCAAGTTCATTGCAGATTAGCTTGCAGAGGCAGGGCAACCGGTGTCACCTGCCCAACTTGCTGCCATCATCTCCCGTAACTTGGGACCTGAGTTCAGTGGAGTTCTCTCTGCCCTCTCCATTAGAGAACGACCCCCTTCGTTCCATGAACTCCATAGTATTCTCACAACTATGTATGGAGTTCAATCTGGAAGCCTCCATCACTCTTAACGGCTGAAGAAGCTCCCACGGCGAATCTCACCCAGCAACATGGGGTGGTCGTGGATGAGGGAGGGGGAGAGGTCGTTTTCCTCCATGTACTCTCTGCAATCGCACGAATCAAACTTCGGTTAGGTGCTTTTATAGACCGGGTGCACCTCAGCCATATGTTGCTCCGTTGCTGCATGTCGTACATGTCGCTACATATCAACATCTGCCTCTTGTTTCCTATGCTCCAATCGCTGCTCCTCTTGAAGACTGGTATCCTGACACTGGTGCTACACATCATGTGACACCAGATTTGTCTCTCCCTCGCCAGCGATTATAATGGCTCTGACACTACAAGAAAACCGACTTGTACCTACACTATATACCTACGCATTGGATAGTTGTAGGTATCAGAAGGATATACCTATGCCAGATAAAAAATATACCTACATAATAAATAGTATAGTAGGTATAAACCACTTTTTTTTAATTTTTTATTATTTTCCCTCCCGAAGCGCTTTTCCCATTTTCCCTTTTCCCCCCTTTCTGTCTCGAAACCCGCGCGTCTTTGCTTTCTCCCCCTTTTCTACCCTATTCCGCCAACGACGCCTCACCATCGCCATCGCCGAGGAAGAGGGAGGTCCTTACGGGGACGACGGCGCTGTGGTTTGCAGGGGAAGCGACGCAACAAGACGGTCCTGAGGAAGACGACAGTGAAGGCGATCCGGAGGAAGAAGGCGGCTTGGCCATTTCCGGCAAGTGATCAAACCCCCCTCCACTTCGCCCCTCTCCCTTTCCCGATCCTCTCCTTCCTCCTCTCTCTCTCGCCGCTCTCTCTTTCTTCCCCTCTCTCTCACGTTCGCTCTCTCTCTCGTGCACTGTCTCTCTGTCTCTCTTTCTCTCTTACTGGGTGTCGCCGCCGCAGGCGACCTTTGGTGGAGTTGGTGTCGCCGCCCCACTTCTTCCTCCCATGTTCTGTATTGTGGAGGAGGTCGCCACCGTGGTGATCGCCGCTGCCGCCGCCCTGTGCTGCCGCGCCGCTGCTGTCTCCATCGCGTCGCCGCCGCTCCCAGGAAGCAGTCCGCGGCCAGTGTGTGAAGGGTAGACATTGCAGACTTCGGTATTTTGCTGTCCTTTTTTTTTTTGCTTCATTAATGTGATTTCCGGGATTGTATGTACTATTGTGATGGTAATAATTTGAATGAAGGATGCTGTGATTTTCTACTCTATGAATTTATTATTTGAGTTGAGAGTAGTTCTTTTATAGCCATGAATGTTCACCTTTTGTGTTGTTTATTACCATCCTCCTATCAGTGCAATATTTTTTGGTTATCAGTTGAATATTCCATGGGAATCCCACATTCCCAGACACTATTGATGCTGTCCTAAATCTCCAAACATCAAGGTGTTTAGCAGACTCTGTCGTATATCTCTGTGTATGTTGACATAAGTTGTTTGTTTGGAACATCCTTACTCTTCCCCTATTCTCTGGATAAATAATGAGTTTCCATTTACATGGACACAGAAGAGAATCGCAAAAACAAGCTATGGTAAGAGTTTATGGGAGCCTATTGGATTAACTATTGGCACAGTACTATGTTTCAAGTTTTACTTTGTATATAAATATGATGAATGTTTACCATGTTGAGGCTTAAATGTATGTCTAATGTTTACCATGTTGAGGCTTAAATGTCTGTTCTTTGCTGGATATCATATTTTTGTCATGTTGTTATCATGCAATTTAAATTGAATTTCAACTAATTGATGGGGGAGGGGGGGGGAGGGGGCAGTGGTGGGTCTGAGAGTGTGTATGTGTCTATCTTCTTGTCTTCAATATTTTTACAGTGGTGCCAATTGCTTTCCGTTCGGCCATCGATCGACTGCAGTGCTAGCGACAGTAATTAGAGCGTACTGTGAAGTAGTACTTCACAAAGTATGAGGTAAGTTTATCAATATATTATCATTTGCTCATCCCACCTGAACTTTATTTCCTAGTTTCTTACATATTCTACTTGTTTGTTCATGTTTATAGAGATATGGATTGGAGTTGGATGGATTTGCCAAGAAATGTTGTGGGTTATTATGATGGTGTAGATGCATTCATGAAATTTGCTTACAGACATTTACCACCGGATAAAAAAATTAGATGCCCTTGTGTCAATTGCACTTGTCTGAAAAAGTGCCCAAAAGAAATAGTTAAAGAGCACTTGTATTTGGATGGTGTTATAAAAGACAAAGACTTTTGGAAATTTTATGGTGAAGGATCATCATATGAGATGTCAGAAAATTTTGGTGGGAACACATCTATGCATCAAATGCTGGATGATGTCTTTAAAATATCTTCCCACAAAAGAAAAGAAATTCAGCTTGATAAGGATTCCAAGTTCTTTTATGATTTATTGGAAGATGCTGCAAAACCAGTCTATCCAGGATGCAAAAAATTTAGCAAGCTTTCATTTTTGGTTAGATTGATGAACATTAAATGCTTAGGAGGATGGAGTAACAAGCATTTTGACATGTTGTTAATGTTGTTGAAGGAGTTGCTTCCAGAAGGTGAGTCATTACCTTCATCATTTTATGAAGTTAAGAAGATGCTTGATAAATTGGGCTATGGTTATCGAAAAATTGACGCATGTCCAAATGATTGCATCTTATATTGGAAAGAAAATGAGAATTTTGATTGTTGTCCTAAGTGTGGAGAGTCCAGATGGAAAAGTGTTAAGTCTAATAAAGTAGAAAGTAAAAAGAAAAGAGTACCTCAAAAGATTCTTCGTCATTTTCCACTTATTACAAGACTACAAAGATTATTCATGTCTTCTAAAACTTCTACAAGTATGACTTGGCATGCAACTGAACGTCAAGAGGATGGTCTGTTAAGGCATCCTGCTGATTCTCCTTGTTGGAAAGCTTTAGATGCCATCAATGAATTTGGGTTAGATTGTCGAAATGTACGCCTTGGTTGGCAAGTGGTGGTTTTAACCCCTTTGGGACGATGAACATAACTCATAGTACTTGGCCTGTTTTGGTGGTTCCATATAACTTACCACCTTGGGAGTGCATGAAAAGCACAAATATGATACTTTGCATACTCATATCTGGCCCAAAAGGTCCTGGTAATAATATTGATGTGTATCTACAACCACTTATAGAAGAGTTGCAAATTCTTTGGCATGGTGTCGACACATTTGATGCAGCTAAAAATGAGATTTTTTGTATGCGAGCAGCATTATTATGGACTATTAATGATTTTCCAGCATACGCCTACATGTCAGGTTGGAGTACTAAAGGTCGATTAGCTTGTCCTACTTGTAATAAAAATACTTGTTCAAAGTGGTTGAATGCTAGTGGTAAATTTTGTTACACAGGACATCGCAGATGGTTAAGAAATGATCATAAAATTTAGAAAATGAGTCAACAATTTGATGGACATGAGGAGTGGGGTGATAGACCCATGCCATTATCTGGGGATGAAGTAATGTTACAACTACAAGACCTAACTTTCAAGCATGAGAAAAAAACAATCAAGAAGAAAGGTAAGAGAAAAAAGATTGTGGAAAAAGTTGATCCTAATAAATATTTGGGTTGGAAAAAACATAGTTTTCTTCTCTTTACCATATTGGAAATCTTTGTTACTCCGCCACAATCTAGATGTGATGCACATTGAGAAGAATGTATGTGAGAGTATTATTGGAACTTTATTAGCAATTGAAGGGAAGAATAAAGATGGTGCAAAAGCTCGTCAAGACTTGCAATTTGGGTATAAGGATATCTCTTCATCCACGAGAGGTTGGTTCAAACAAGACCATTTTGCCAGCAGCACAATTCACATGTAGCAAGAAAGAGAAAGAAACTATATTCAAGTTTTTTCAAACTGTGAAGGTTCCTGATGGTTATTCTTCTAACATTGCAAAACGATTTTGCAACAAAGATAAGAACTTGTGGGGATTGAAAAGTCATGACTATCATGTCATTATGCAGCAACTACTCCCAATAGCTGTTCGAGCACTACCGAATAAACAAGTATCTGATGTTATAAGTGACATATGCCATTTCTTTTTGAACTTGTGTTCAAAAAATGGTTCAGCTGATGACTTCTATCAACTTGGAAACCGAGTTGCCTTCATTTTGTGTCGGTGTGAGATGATCTTCCCTCCTAGTTTCTTCGATATCATGGTACACTTGATCATTCATTTAGCAGATGAAGCTAGAGTTGCTGGACCAGTTCATTATAGGTGGATGTATCCATTTGAGAGGTAATTTTCAAAATTTTGTTGTGATGAACATGATTGTTGACTTATACTAATGAATGACCTATTCATATTGTAGGTATTTAGTAAAGTTGAAATCTTTTGTGCGAAATAAAGCATGTCCAGAAGGGTCAATTGCAGAGGGTTATATCATATCGGAGGCACTCATATTTGCATCTAGATATTTGGATGATGAAGTGGAGACATGGTTGAATAGGCCCCCAAGACAGGTAGAATGTCATCCTATTGTGGTTGAGAAAGGATGGGAGATCTTTTCACAAACATGTCGCCTAATTGGAGCAGCTACTAGCGGTACATTAAGTGCTGATGAGTTATTTCAAGCTCATAGATATGTGTTATTTAATTGCAAGGCTCTTGAGCAATACGTAAAGTAAGTTTTTCAATAATGTGTTAATCTTTAATTGCATTCTTTAATTGAGCACAAAGATGAACTTTTTTATTTCATGCAGTGATCATCTTTTTGAGGTCAAGGACATGTACCATGGATTGCAGGAGATGGAAATAGAGCGTATCCATACATCTGAATTTCCAACATGGCTAAAAACTCAAGTATATTCATTTCTACACACCATGTTTTTTTGGTTTAAACAAAATGAAGGCAATCCAGGTTTTTTTCTTTCTTAATTTTAAGGTGCACAAACTACAAGAGATAAGGCATGGGTCAATTTCAGCAATGCTTCGGTGGATTAAAGATGGTCCACTTGAAGTGGTTAAAGAGTATGAAGCATGTATAGTCAATGGTTTTCGATTTCATACAAGAAATCTTGAACGTCGCCGAGTCACTCAAAATTCTGGTGTTATAATGTCTGCAACCACATCATGTTTCTCAAGTTCAAAGGATAGACAACCCATCCAGGGAAATGTCACATATTACGGTGTACTTGATGAGATCGTGCAAGTTGATTATTATGGGGAGATGAAAATTGTTCTCTTTAAGTGTAATTGGATTGATGGTAATCGATGGGTAAAAAAAGAAGGCAATATCACCATTGTCAATACTTTGTGTAAATTAAGAACTAATGAACCTTATGTGTTGGCATCACAAGTAGAGCAAGTTTGGTACGTTGAAGATGTTCGTAATATTGGTTGGTATGTTGTTCGAAAGACACTGCCACGTGAATTCTTTGACATGGCAAAAGGAGAACATGATAATGAAGGAGATTTTCTGGACATTAAGCCAACAAATTCAGTCCTCTGTCTTGACAGTGATAAGAATGGTGAAGATATTGATGAATTAAGTCTAAATTGTGAAAGAAATGATGTTGAGGGAATAGAGATCTAAGATGTTCAATAATTAAGTATGTATATATCTGAATTTCATATTTTCAATATGCCTGCTTAGCATATTGCATATCTCTGACTTTCATATCTTACTTGTAATACTTGTTTTAGAGGGGTAAAAAGATCATGGAAAATTTATCATACACCCCTACGCACACGACTTCAGCTGAGAAAGGCATGTGGGGCCCTGGATCATCTTCACATCCCCTACCACCAAAAAGAGTGAAAAATGTTGAAGATATTTATGACGTCTCCAGACCGCAGCAACATGATGTCTCACAACCGCAGCAAAGAAAATTAGATACCAGCAGTTTTCAACAATATTTGGAGTGAGTCAATTGATTTTTTTTCATATAAGTTATTTCATACTAATTACGCTACTATAATATGTTTAGGCATATGTTGGGGACATTGGGAGAAGAACGGCTTGTAGATGTAACAATTTTAGATTGTTTCTGGTATCATATGTATTTGAATGGTTCTCCAAAAGTCATGGAGTGGATTAAAGAAAAAGGCATCTTCTCAAAGACATATACATTTGTGCCTATTGTGGATGTGAGTTAAAGTAGTAATATTGTTTCCTAACCTCTTTAAAAATGGATGCATGTACTAAAGGTTACCTATTGTAGGGGGCACTGGAACCTTCTTATTCTGTGCAATTGGGAAATTCATTCAACAATAATTACAGTCCGTGCATGATCCTTCTAGATTCTCTTATAATTTCAGAACCATTGAAAGTAGAGCCAACAATTAGAAGGTATTAGTAATAGTTTTTACTGTAGATGCATTCTTAATTCTGACATTTATTTTAACCAAGTTCATTATGTGGTTCTTATTGTAGATTTGTAAAGGAGTTGTATCATACACATGGCAAGATGGCTAGTTCTCGTAGCATTGCTTCTATTCCACTTTTAGTTCCAAAGGTATCTAAGATATTTAAAATATTGATAATTATTATATTGTGCTCTAGAATGCATTTGAATGGTGTTTTAAATTGTTACAGATACCACAACAAAGGGATGGAGAGGAGTGTGGTGTATTCACGCTCTATTACATATATCTTTCTAAAAAGTGCTCCAGCCACTTTTTCATTTACATCATATCCATATTTTGTATAAGTTCTAAACTCAAACTTTCTAATTATTATTGTTTAGTAGTGTCTTTAAACTTTTTTTTAACCTATTTGTTTTTAAAATGTAAATTAAATTTCTACATATGACTACCACTTGGTTTTCATATTCAGAAATTGATGCATTTGAGCACAAGATCAGAAAGTTTGCAGATCTGTCCATAAATGATTCACCTGTGATATCGATGTCATGTGAAGAGTTGGAAGATGAAGGTGATAGCACAGAGAAGGATCATGATGTGGGGATGAAGAGGAAAGGACGAGGACCTACAATGTGTCATGACGTGCATGCTTTGGAAGATGGGAAAAAAATTTGTGTGGAGTGGGATGATATTGGTCAACCAGTGGGGAAGGGTGGTAAATCATTGAGGATATTTTTGGGAACAGTGGCAAGAAATGCAGACAAGTGTCCTATTAACATTCAAAGTTGGGATAAAATGCCACAAAATTGTATTGAAGATGTGTGGTTGTTTATTCAGGTAATTATATTTCTTTTGAACATTATGTATGCTGAATTTATGATCTTGTACATGATATTTCTAATGAAACATATTTCTTTTCTTTGTAGAGAAAGTATGATGTTCCTAATGAAGACTTGTATAGGAATTGGGTTATGAAAGATCTATCATTTAAGTATGAACATCATGTGTGACTAAAAATTTTGTTGTGCAGAGAAAAAGTGAAATCAATACGAAAAATAAAAGCGTCCAAACCATGTTCCATTTGCAGGGACTCGATCATATGCAGACATCCGACAAGTTGAGGTGAAACCTATAAAATAACTACTCTCACAGTTTTTATGTCATATATATATATATTCACACTTGCATTATCTGTACATTTCCTATCCAATTTTTTTAAAAGTCCACTTTTTCATAAGGAGAAAACTGGGACTGATCCAGATCGAGCTGAGGTTTTCATTATCACACACACTAGAAAAGATGGCAGGCCCATAAATGAGGAATGTGCAATTGCCATTGTAAGTCTTCTTTAATTATATGTCTATGTGTAATGCATATGCCATTGTAAGTCTTCTTTAATATCTCTTTGTTTAATGCTTATGCCATTGTAAATCTTCTTTAATATCTTTCATATGTCACATATCCCAATGTTAAACAGGAAAAGCTTAAAGCTCTGAAACAGACTCAACCTTCAGCCAACTCTTCAAATCCAGTGGTAGCAAAAGATGATGCCTTTTCTAAGGTGTTCGGATAAGAAAAATCTGGTAGAATACGAGGAGTAGGCACTGGGCCAACACCAGTTACTTTGTGGGGAAGAAAAAATGAAATGTTAAAGTCTGAAAATATGACATTGCATCAACGAATCAAAGTTCTTGAGGAGAAATTTGCTAAACTTGAGAACAAGGAATTGGAAGAGGTATATATTTATTTGCATAATACTGCATAAATTGATTCACTTATTAATATTAACTGGTTGCTTATTGTTTCATGTAAAAAAGAATGAGTCACAAGTACATAGAGACTCACCAGGGCTTTTCGCCTCATCTATGGCAAGTAAGGAGTGTTCATCGAGTAAGGATCCGGTGAGTGATAATTTTTTGTAACTCAATTAATTTGATAGTGCCAATAGATAGAAAAGCCTGCCAATGTGTGAATGTGTGCATAATTTTTTACCTTTAAATGCAGTACTGAATTGACAAAACAGTTCATAATTATCTTCTGGAGTTTACATTTCCTGTAGTTTTCATTTCTTACCTTGTCCATGCTACAGTTGATCCTGTAGTTTTCATTTCTAAAGTTGAGTGCAGACTTCGCTGGAGGATCTCCAAATGGGAACTGAAAATGGTGCATGGTTGTTGAAAGAAAAAAGGATTCTCCTTAACTCATTCAGTCTTTCTCTGTTTTCTCCCTTAAGTACGGTTATCTGTAGGAATTGATGAAATTACGTAACTAATCCATGATGATTTCAATGTCAAATTGACCTAGTATAATGCCTTAACATGTTTGGAATGTTTTGGGTGAAGCAATTAAGTGCTTGCATCTACAGTAATACAACAATGGCGAGGAGTTTATCATCCCTTTATCTAGGTGAGTTGATGTAATTATAATGACTGGTAGAAGAATCTGTGATTCCTAATTGAATTTTGAACTATGTGATTTCCTATGGTCACAAACACATGCAATGGGCATAGTTGGTAATCCCTCGAAACACTACATTTTTTGGTTGTAATTGTGGTTTTGAAGAGAGTATAAATGAACCAGTAGGAAGTGGTCCTCATCATACATGAAGTGACTTCATAATGGATACACATTCTCAAATAAGACTATGCTTGTCAGTTGACAGTTTTTGTTCTCCATTTTTGCATCTCAGAATGTGGTTAGTGGTACAAGGAACAACAAGTAAGTAACCATTTTCCAAAAATCTGGTCAACAGTGGTATATTTTTGTTCAACATGAGTTAGTTATAATATTTTTATGTAATTTGATGACAGGAAGAAGGTGAAATTGCTGGATTTGGAGAATGAACAAGTGGCAGAAGGAATTGTTATGAGTATGGATCCAGCAAAAATTGTTATGGGGAGACCGATTGGAACTGTGTACTGTGAAGTCTCAATTCATTATGCAAACAAACCTGATGCTCCCTTGTTTGTTAAAGATGACCATAGATTTCGAATCAAAGATGCCATTGGAAGTCAAATTATATGGTTTCGAGATTATGTAAGTTTTTTGTTTATTGAAAATTTATACTACCTAACAAATCATCTAGCACTTTTATTAACTTCTTTTATTGTTTTCTTTCTATGTAGGTGTTGGTGGATGAGGCAAAAAGAACACTATTTAGTGGTTAGCATTTTGTAAGCACTTTGAAACAATTTGGTATATGTATATATTTGCAAACAGTTTCTAAACACAATATTTGATGAATGTGGTTATGTGTTGAATGAATGTGACAATGTTGAATGAGATAATGTGAATGTGAAGTATGGATCTCACAAGGGGATAATCTTTTGCTCTCATAGCATTTTCCTTTATTAGTTAGTATTCTTTTTTTCCTAAACTGGTTCTCAAGTGTTGAATGAGATAATGTGAATGTGAATGTAGTTGGTGGATGTAATCCTAAGAAAATTAGTAGCATGGAAACTAGCAATTGGTGATGGATTGTTGCCCCTTGGCCTAGGATATGAAATTGTCCACAAAGCATCCAACATACAAGTCCTTTCAGTTCCCTGTTCTATTGTTCTTACACTGTCATTGTTTGAGAAGCTATTTGACTTATAAACTTTTGTTCTTGCAGGTCAGAGGAACTACAATAAGGTATATCCTGCTAGATATGCAAGGGAACCATGTAAGAACACATTTTATTTATGCAAGGAAGGCATACATATGAATATGTTTATATGAACCTATTGCCATCGTACTTCTATATTTTGCTTTTCCTGACATCATATAACAGGGCTTTCTATAAGTGATGGCCCCTTATTTCAATGTCTGCACCATGACATGAGCAACCAGTAACTGCTATTTGTGAATCGTGATGGCCAATATTGTGCTATGTGTGGAGGGAGGGAGAGGAAAAATAAAGTCAGACAAGTACAATATTGTCATTCCCATACTTTGCATACTCATAACCAACCTGCCTTCCTATCTTTTGTGGTATATATATCCAGATTGGTTGTATAAGTTCTAAACTCAAAACTCATTTTCATTTTGTAGAGAAGCTATTGGAGTTCTTGAATCAGCAACAAGAGTACAACTTGGATATGGAAAGAAGTTAGTAGACTTTGTTCTCTTTGGATGTACCTGTGACACATTTTTCTGAGTGTACATTATACACATCATGTTGATTTGTGTTTTGTTTCTCACAAGTTATTGGAAACATTTTTCAGGATGGTATTCTTACTTCTAGATATCTTTTCTTCACTGGTTGTGAGACATGGCAAATGGATTGATGCTGCCCAGAACAGATCAACTTTTGTTTAATATATCACTTTGTAAACACTTTGGTATAATTTTGGACAAATAGATGTTGTGGATGTATATTTGACATTAATATGAAAAATGTTGTGAATGACCACAATATGTGTTTGAATGAGTGAATGTGGTTATGTTGATAATTGTAAGAATATGAATGAATGTGGTTATGTTGATGGTGTATGAATGAATGTGGCTATGTTGATGAAATGTATGGATGAATGACATTTTGTGAATGGGAATGAGTGAATGTTGTGGATGTGATTGTTACGAATGGAATATGAATAGGAAAGGCAGGTGAATATGTATATGTTATATGTGGAGGAATAATAGATAATTTTTTTTTCAGGTACAAAAACCTACGACATTTAACGTTGTAGGTATAAAACCTACCACATTTTATTCTGTAGGTAAACAAAACCTACGATCTTAAATATCGTAGGTAAAGTACATGTACTTTACCTACAACCCTGTCGTAGGTAATAGTATTACCAACATGTACTTTACCGTCGACCGAAGCCGTAGGAAATGTCGTAGGTAAACATATATACCTACGATATTTGCCGTATTACTGACGTTTTTGGTCGTAGGTAAAACTGTGTTTTCTAGTAGTGTGATCACCTTCGTGTTGGTAATGGCTCCAGTGCGCCCATAATCCATACTGGTTCATCGATCGACTTACTCCTCTGGCAACCATCAATGTCACCTCAAACACCGTCTTCATGTTCCCTCTATTCAGAAGAATCTCCAGAGATTCATTTCTGATAATGACTGCATTTTGAATTTCAACCTGACAAATGTCTTGTTAAGGACAAGACTATAGGGGCGGTCATTCTGCAAGGGCGCATGCAGTAAAGATGGCCTATATCACCTCTGGATGCCACAGAAGTTTCCCTCCAATCACTCAACAAGTCCTTGTTGTTTCCTTTGCGAACGAGCATCAGTTGCTGAGTAGGACAACACAGCCACCTATCTTTGTTGATGAGCGATTTCACAAGCTCCATAGATCGCTCTATGGCCTCAAGCAAGCACCTCATGCATGGTTTCAACAGTTGAGAACCTTCCTCCTCCACCTTGGACACGTTGGCTTCTATCGTCGATCTGGAGTGTTCCTTATTCTACTGATCTATGTACGTAGATGACATAATCCTCACCGAAAGCTCATCCTCTGCTATGTCATGTGCTCATCCAGCGACTTGGAAAGGAGTTCTCTATTAGAGACCTTGGAACGCTACATCATTATCTTGGCATTGAAGTTCTTCCCTCCCAAGTGGTTTTTTTCTCACCCAAAGACGCTACACTTATGACCTCTTAAAGAAGAACAACATGGATGGTGCCAAGCCGGGGTCCACCCGGCCGATGAGCTCCTCCACGGTTGTCCACACTCAACCGCAGGTGGTTGCTCATATATATGTATCGCAGCACCGTGGGAGCTCTTCAATATCTCACCATGACCCAGTCAGACATTTCCTTCGTCGTTAAGTACATTTCACTGTGAAGATCATTGGCAGGCTGTCAAATGTATTTTACGATATTTGAATAATACAATTTCCTATGGTCTTCAATTTCGACGATCACTGCAGGCCCAATTGCATGCGTTCTCCGGTGCAGATTGGGCAAGAAGCCCAGATGATCGACGATCTACAGGGGGTTACTCCAACTTCTTGGGCTCCAATCTTATCTATTGGTCGGTAAAGAAGCAACACGTTGTTGATTGTTCGTCACCAAAGGCAGAATATCGGGCGCTCGCCACTGCTACTATATATGGAGCTTAATTATTGGGATCCAATCACTGTTACCTGAGTTGGGCCACCTGCCAACTGTGTCTCTGGTGTGCTAATCTTGGAGTCACATATTTATCCGCCAACCCAATATTTCATGCACGAATAAAACATATAGAAATTGACTTATATTTTGTCCGTGATCTAGTCTCTCAAAAGCTGCTTCAAGTACGATTTATCTCAAGCAAAGACCAAGTTGTCGACCTCCACTTTCCGCTGTTCGATTTCAACAAATTGTCAACAAGCTGCACCCTTTTTCCACTGGACGGTCCACCTTGAGGGAGGGTCTTAATTAGATTTATGTGGCTACGTGTCCTTCGCAACCTCTTCGGTTGTACGCAACCTCCATCTGTTATGCAGATAAACTTTGTCACCATTGTGTTATCTCCACTTATAAGAAGTCTTTTGCAACAAAGATCTAAGTCTTGTTGTAGTACGTAACTACTCCATTTAATATAATATAAAATTGGGATCTCTATCAAAAACAGTGAGAGAAGAGAACCCTTATTCGCTCATCTTAACACCCATCAACCAATGTGCATTTACATGTACAATATGCAGGTGAGAATTCGCCATCCCCTTGTGGCTGCATCAATTACGCCAACCTACATACATATCTGTGGCTAGATCGAGCTCCCTGCATAGCTACATATCCCTTGCTCTCAAGCTTCAGCATCATCACTTTATTTGACACTCTTTTGAACAGTTATTTTATGAAATTTTAAATATATATATATATATTCTTCTATTTGTTCTATTTAATTTAAAAATAATCATAACTATATATATTAATTATAACATAAATTTCTAACATATTTCTCCCACCTTCCTTCAAGACATTCACGGTCATTCCATCTATACTATAATATTAAAATAGATCAGTTTCTATACCCGCCTTCCATTTAGACGTCCACGTGTCATTTTATTGTGAACTCTCACCGCCAGACACATTCAAATAAATCGATCATTTTATATTTTAATTTTTTTTAATCAAGGGCAAACAATTCAGTTCGATTTTCATATTTTTTACTTTTTTTGGAACAACTCCGTCAATAGTCGGCTGGCGTAACTGTTGACCATCACAAGGATATTATTTTACGAATTAAAATATTTAAGATGCTAGTTAGTTAGTTAGTTAAAATTTCAAATGATGTTATTTTTAAAGAAAACCCCATTTATTTTTGGAGGAGATATTAAAATTTTTAAAAATAAGTGGCACATCTCTAATAAATATATCTAATTTAGTATATATATTTTTATATGTATTAAATTTTTTTTTAATAAAAGATGATGGGGGGACACATCAAGGGTTAGGAACATGTAAGGTATCAATGTTGACATCGAAGTCTCTATTCGATAAAGTCCTCACGCAAATGGACTCCACCTAAGCCCATGTGGGGGTAGAGGACTTTGGCTAGGGGACTACGTAACCATGCACAGGCTGCCAGCTCCCTGCCTTGACGAGTGGCTACGGCTGCACAGGCGACTGCGTGGCCGGGGGCGATCGAGCACGGGCGGGGCCATGATCACCTGTCCCCCTGCCGTCTCCTCCGCATGGCCCTGCTTGGGTCGGCTTGCTCGGATCGTCGCAGTGCCTCGCATGCGGTGGCCGTGGCCCCGCAAATGGCATGCATGCCCGCTCCCGTTTGCGTTCTGGCCTCCGCGCGCGATGGCCCTGTGGACGTGGCTGGGCCGTGCGGGCGAGCCTTGTGCACAGCGATCCCCGGGGAAAGGCCCAGTACCGGCGGCGGTTGGGTGGGGGGGGGAGCGGCTAAGGATGTCAAGGTCTGCCATCTCCGCGACGGCGAAACGTCCGTACTGGTACGAGTATGAAACAGTACGTAGCCAATGGGATTTTACTTTACGTGGGCATAAAAAATGTCCACTTCATATTAGGAGTCAAGTAGTCATGTGGAGGGGTACACCCCAAAATATATTTAATGTATCTTTTTTTTTAATTTTTTATTTACTTAGAAAAGTGTATAGAAATAGATACATAAGTGATGTTTTAGTGTATACAAATAACATAATAATGTATATAAATAAGTATATTTGTGTATATTTTTACATTATATTATATATTGTTGTATTATTTGTATGTACTTAATAACTATTTATATATATTATATGATTATTTATATACACTTTTCTAGATAATTTTTTTTAAAAAAAAAAAGATACATTAAATACACCTTGAGATGTGTCTCTCCATATGGCCCAATAGAAGAGGAGCGCGGCCCTTTTGAGTCATGATTTATTCCCGACTTTCTAAAAGCATAGCATTACTCATTCATCTATTTTTTTTAGGTATATACGATCACTTTATCTATTGCTCTAAAAGTCACTTGTAAGTGACTGCTGGAACAGAACAACAAAGACGTTGATATGGTTGGCTATGCAGGCGATGAGCCGTGTCATAGAAAATATTTGGTGTATGTTACTTAAGAGTGATATGCAAACACACCATTATATAACTAGTCATTTAATCACAAGAATATAGACACGCACTCTCTTACAAAGATTTACATCAAATATTTCTCCTGACAACACTATGTGATGCTATATAGTACTAGCCGTTGTCTTAATCTATTTGGGAAAACATATCCTCAAAGTATTCGAAATATCTAACGTTACTAGTGAAAACGAACACAGCGTCACGCAAACAATTGTCCATTCCCACAAGAAAGAAAAATTGGAAAACAGCCAAAAAAGCCTCCCTTCCCCTAATTAGCTAGCTGTTTGATTTGGATCTGTGTTTCAATTGGATCCAGTGGGTACTCTTTGATTATGGTATGAAGTTCAAATTAGTGCTTTTAGGTTTTTCCTTTTGACTCCCGGATTAGGTATCACATATTTTTGAACTACGTAGATCATTCCTTGATAATAGACAATATTTAATAACACAAAATTAAATTTGAAGTTGAGTCATGTACTATTGAAAGTAGATTTATATATGATGAAGTCGGGATACCTGCAAAGTTTGTTGAGATGGCGAACTCAGATCTGATGATGGAGGGAGAAACTAGGTTGATGATATCGCCCAACTTGTAGAAAGTCAAGCATAGGAAAGGTTCTTGTGATTGACCTTCTAACGTTTAAGTCAGAAGTCGGCTTGAGAATGAGACCAAAGGAACGTAGAGTGTGTACATAGTGAGAGAGAGAGAGAGAGAGAGAGAGACGTGGGTTAAGTCGAGATCTCCACTTGGGATATGGAACTTAGTCCTTTTTACTTAGACGTCATGTGGGACGACTTTATAGACAGAGAATTTGAGTTCCGTTGACACTCCACATAATATACAAATTGAGAGAGATCTTTGGCAGATCAATCTCTTATCTTAAGACTACCGGCAGGAATTGAAGAAGTAGATGTAGTGGTGGACCTCGAAACAGATTACTAGAGATCTCGAACTAGTTATATATAGTCGAACTCAGAATGTTGTTGTGCTTATTCGAGTTGACCCTCAACTTTAACTGACTCCTAAGCCGGTGGGCCAACTTTGTTGTTGGGCTGATTTCAAAGCTGGGTCGACTTTGTCACTGGACCTTCAAATGGTACGTCAGAATATCAGGACCCATCAATTTATAAAATTTTTTTAAAGATATTATAATAATCTAGTTCTCCAAAAGGAAAAAATAAAAGAACTCCGCTCTTACGTATGATATACTATTCTGCACACCACCTAATTAAAGAGGAAGATATATGGCTTTTGAATTTGTTCCGTAGGCTCTTCTTTTCCAACCACAGGAAAGTATATATGTGAGTATTATAGAGAATAGATTCAGATGGCTTGCACTATGCATTCACTGCGTTTGTAAGATTTTGTAAGATCTTTTGAACAAACTCCATTAGGCAAATGGTGAGACATGAACATTATGATGTTTGGCCACATGTCCAATATGAACAAGCAAATATGACTTGAACGGCCCCTAAGATTCCATGATGATGGTGATGCTAAAATATGGTGAGGAAAATACCCGAATAATGGACTCGGTTCCTTTGGGATAACGATCATATAGAACATGGTAGGGAATGAAACATAACCTCAATGCACAACAGCATGTATCCTCCTCAAGATTTTGCATAGAGACTTCTCTTACTACCACAAAACCCCATGTGATAGGGATGGACCACACACGACCTTTGAAACTTTGTTTTTTTTTTTTGAACAAAGTAAAGGATCTTTCATTCACGCAAAGAGACTTCAAGTACAATCGACAGGTATGGGCGACATAGGTCATCACAGCCAGCACTCCATGCAAAGCCATACAATTAGAACAGTGAAATGCATGGCCAAAGACAAAGAGCCATGAAATACATAGGGACCTAAGGTCCAAACCAACCAGGCAAACCCAACCACCCAAAGGAACCAAGTTTGTTGCACAGAGCGCCATGGATCAACACCGGATCTCGTCGACGGCTTCACGACGGGAAGAATCAATCTAACATTGGGGGAGAGCTCAATGGCAGGGGTGAAGGGAGCTACTAACTGAAGCTGCCAACGTGAAGGATGAAGAACATGTGAAAGCATCGTGCCAACCATCGGAAGAGAGGGCTAACGCAGAGCACGAACGATCACCGCATCTGTCCCCGCCGAACACGGACCACACAAGATGGGAACAGGAGAAACATTAAACATAGACAGAGAACAGAGGATCCAATCAGGAAACCAAAGCCAGATCTCTTGATGATCGATGAACACCATAGGCTAGCTAGGGAAGAAACACTCCGACGAAGATGGGGAAACCCAAATCGACAGAGACAAACCCCACCAGGGGGAAAACCACCCACTGTTGACTGACAGTTACGGAGGTGGAGGAGGAGGGGGCTCCAACGGTAATCGGGGACCCCTCCACAATCATCAAATTAACCTGCACAATAGAAGCAAACAAATAGAGCAACACCATCAAAGTACTAAGTCACTGTAGGTGGACTTCAAAGCGGAGACTCCCTCGTCGGCGATGCCGAAGGTACCACCAAGACAAGGGAACAAAACTCCTACCAGAGGAGAAACAACTGGATAACCTAGACAAAAGCTCTTAGAGGGGGAGATCCTCCAAACAAAGTCGGAGAGGGAGGTTGGGAGCCCTCCGAATAGGAACTTCGATGGATAGCCCTAAGACGGCAATGGCGGAGATGAGAATGGGGAAATGCCCACTGACGAGGGGGGGGGGTGTCGGAGGGGAGGGGGCTCCACGATGGTGTGGACAAACCCCCTCCCCTCCAAAACAGAAACTACAACGGAGATCCCTAAGGCGGCATTGGTAGAGATGAGAATGGGGAAGCACCAGTTGGTTGGGCACCTCATTGCACACCGGAGGTGCAGGGTTGACCTTTGAAACATAGAGGAGTTCAATCTGACTCAGCTTGGTGGCCGTTTTATTTCCATTTTATTTCAGAAATAATAGAGATTAGATCGCACATTATGATCATATATATACGAAAAGGGGTTAATCTTACATATATATGAGAAATATCAAGCATTTCTCTTATGTGAAAGGGAACAATAAGATTATTCTGCATTGTGAAATCTCAAGATCCAAATTAGTTATTTGTATAAGAAAAACTAACTTGTACATGGAGATGTGGGAATTTGTCCCTTCTAGACTCAATCTCTTCAAAGCCAATTAAACCCAGTGAACTCAACTTCTATTGGGTTCATTAGGTTTAATCTCCCTCACTCTAGTTCAACCTAATGAGTAATCCAAATGTCAGTTTAGAATTACTCAGCCTTAAATTTATATAGCTGGATCATCACATCTATTCTCCGTCTTTGAACTTATATATAGTTCAGCTAGCATATCTATTATTCAACTTTGAGTCTATAACTCAGCCAACATTGCTATTGCTCGGCCTCGAGTTTATAAGCTGACTAGTACATGATCAATTGCTCAATCTTGAATCTATAACTTGTACATCACATCGATTACTCGGCCTTGATCTTATAGCTCGGTCAGCATGTCTATTGCTTAGCCTTGAGTGCATAGTTCGGCCAATATTGTTGGCCTTGATCCTATAGATCGGGTACTATGTCTAGTGCTTCAGTTAACCTAGTAAAAAATGAGGGATGATTGTTATAGTAACAATTGGTAGTAACTCTCACATCCTTTATATAGAATGTGATCATTAGTAGTAATTAATCTCATTTTTGGAGAATGTGGTCATTATAATTGACCAATGAAGGCCGATTACTATGTGGTCCTCGGAAACAACTCATAATTCTTCGTAACTCTTGCAAGATGTGGAAAGTTAAAGATGGCTAGATGCAGGAAAACCCTTCATCAACTCCAGATACGCAAAAGGAAGCAGTGGCGGATCTAGAATTTTTATTCAGTGGGTGCATCCTTGGACATCTCTTCTTGATCCAGTGGGGTCACTAATGGTGAAAGCTTATCTCATTAATGGGAGTTTTTCCATCCAGTGAGGTCACAGGACCCCACTGGGCTCCATGTGGCTCTGCCACTGAAAGGAAGCACCCCAAACACTATAAAAGAGTTTGAGGGTTCTCTCTAATCTTAGGCCTTTCACCTTTGTTCTAATTTTAACATCAAAGGATTTCCCTTGGGATAAATCCCATAGTTCTTTGACGCTCTTTCTTTAGTTGCAATTTAACAATACAAGTGACATCAGCTACTTGTTAGATCTCAAGATCATCTCATAGCTTAGAGTGCTACTTGAGATCTGAGCATCTTTAGCACGTAAAATTATGTAAAATCCTTTAATTTAGAAATAATTAACATTCAGTAGATTAATTAACCTTCATAAAATCTCAGTGAAAGAAGGAAAAAAAAAACATTATAGCCTTTGATGAAGTTCACACTATTGATTTTTTTATCTCCTCAGAATATGTATTTTGATGATAATAAAAACTCTGATTATATATTTTAGTAATGTAATATTGAAGATAATATATATAAACACCATTCAAATAATCATCAATAGCATTCACATATATATTATCATACTCTATAATATATATGTTGACATATGATATATACAGGTGTCGACTTGTTGAGCGCATGTGTTGACCTGTGTTGACACATGATATCTATGTGTTGACTTGCGGTGCTCATGTGTCGACCTGTGAAAATCATTGTGTCGACACATGCTTGTCAGCTCATCTCTATTGACTTTCTTTTTAGTCCTCCTATATGAATCTTGGTGATATTTTGGTTTAATCTGATTTTATGTGATTAATATATATGTATATATGTTTTATTAAGTCTGTCAATAGAAAAATAAAAGTAATATAATGGCCCCAAGGATCACCATTGTAAATATTCTAAAATGCTCAAGTTAATTCTATTTTATTCACTTCAAGAAAAGATTCTATCGATTACTGTTTAAGTAAGTGATTACTGACTAAGCATATTAATCGCTGACTAAGCTTTCTATCGATTAGTGAAGAACGTTTTGATTACTGAGGTGACCTATTCCGATTAGTGCATATTTTATCGATTAGTGTTATAAGTTGTTCTGATTAGTGAACAACGTATCAATTAGTGATGTGAGTTGTTCCGATTAGTGAACAACATATCGATTGGTGTTATAAGTTGTTCTGATTAGTGAACAACATATCGATTAGTGTTGTTTTGTTCTGATTATTGACTACTTACTTTCTTACTCTATCGATTAGTGACCACCATTTCTATTAGTGACCAATCTTATTCTGATTATTGAACACTTACTCTACTATGTTTCTCTCATTAATTATTGAATACCAGTCAAGTATTATTTCGATTAGTGTTCACTTGACCTATTAGATATCGATTAGTGAATACTTGTGCTATAATGTTCCGATTAGCATATTTTTGTCTTATACCCTTTCGATTATTGATGTAACTCATTCTGATTAGTGATCAAACAACCTATTCATATCGATTGCCTTCACCTACCATCATGATCATTCTAAAAAGTGTTTTGGCATGCAAACTTACTTTATTTCAAATATAATTTATGAAATATCTCCCACTTACTTGAAAGACTCTAACTTTAAATGCAACAGATAATACTTTTCAGGCCTAGTCCACGTCTTACCTTGTGCATGTTTTTGAAGGACCCTTCTTTTCTCAAAGATAGAAAAGTAACTACCCATAATAGCTGGGTGTCAGCTGGATATGTGGGCTTCTACAGGATAAGGTATGGGTGCTTGACTGATGTATCTCTCTTACCTAACACCTCTCTCTTTGTGCATTAAATGTGAACAGGTATCCAGTATTCTCTTGAAGTAAACGTTAGACATGTCACAACCTTGTAATCATGCACATGCTGACATTAAGAAAGACTTAATGAATCCTCCACTTTTTAGATATTTGCATGAAGCCTAAGAGGAAGACTCTACATGCATTTCAACGGGTTGCATCCTCAAAAGTCTATAAAAGAAGGAGATGATGCAGTGAAGAAAAAATATATGAGAGAGATGTTCAAATTATCAAGAACACACCAACTCAAAGCATCCACCCTTCTAATAGTAAAGAAAGTTGAGTGTTGAAGCTTGAATCTCCAAGCTTTTCTTCTTCTTTTTTTTCTCTCTCTCTCTCTCTGCGTTCTTGCTGCATTTTTTCTTCAAAGAGAGCTAGTGTTGTCTCAGATCAAGCCCACCTATTGCTTATCTTGGAATTGGTCTAGGGACCTTGACATCTCATTGAGATTATTTGTTGTTCCCCTTTTTGTGAGAAGAGTAGGCCAGCGTATGAGCTAGGTGATTTTCCCCTCATTTAAGGGAAGACCAGCCTGCGAGTTGGGTGGGATTACATCTTCTGGATTGAAAGGAGGACCTATGTATCAGGGTGGCTCTGTGTCTTCGGGTTGAAGAGAAGACCAGCTACTGCTGGGTGTATTTGTCTATAAGAAGGATTATACTCTTGGATAGTGAAATCTCAAGTGTTATTGGAGACTAAATGTAGGACTTCCATTGGGAAGCGTCAAACTAGGATAAAACTCTCCTTGTATCTTTGTGTGATTATTTATGTTTATTTCCGCTACACTCTAACACTAACATTTACATCTTAGTGTTCAAAGTTATAATATTCCATAATCGTTTTAAGTAACCCATTCACCCCCTTTTTGGACTTACTACCGGGGCCAACACACACCATGACATGAACAAGAGTCCATCGACATATATATGTACCTGATAGGGCCCTCAGCAGGTCGAATAAGGGTCTTGAGCCCTTTGCTCAAGCTTGGCCCAATAAGGACCTCCTAGGGGCCCAACACAATAGAGGATACTCTCTCCTTGAGGGAGACAAATCTCACATCAAAAGATGTGATTTACCTCCAGCTAAGGGATGCTTCAATGGAAGCCCAAAAGTCATAGATAAAAAGAATTATGGTCAGGTGTCACCTTTAAACACTGCCAGCTCTCTCTTTCTCTCTATCTCCATTTAAATTGTCTTTTCTCTACTCAGACACTTCACTGACTTGACGTTCAGATGGCTATCTTCGAGACTATCATCCTAAGACCAACTTCTGTGTAGGGTGAGAGGGATTGAATTGACCAGGGACTTGTTCACTACCAGTAGATCTCACCCAAAACTTATCTCGGGGCAAACATGGCTTCTTACTGACTAAACCAATAAACCGGGTCAAGACTGACTATATCAGTACTTATGAAATAGGGAGTATGGCTCACCTTCCTACCCCTAACCCTAGTTATTATCTACATTTGGATGATGTGACCTACAACCGAATTAAAGGAACAGACCAGCCTGCCATGTCCATAGACACGAAGAGAAGTGGATAATAGGACAATGAGAGCAAGTTGGTTTTCCTCCATTGATAAGCTTCCAATGACAATGCTCTTCAGACCACATCTACAAGAAATCGGTCCACAAACCATTCTCCCAAGATTGGTGGACCGGAGATGGAAAGGAAAAAAAAAAAGAAAAGAGGTTTCGATGAAGTTTTAGTTCTTCATGTGACAAGGGTGGAGGTTTGCTAGCTAGCTATTCATGTCTAGATTTGAAGATGTGACATATAACTAAAATAAATGAACATAAAGTTCACCCACATTGGTTTCCCTAGTTGTTAGGCATGCTAAGCGATTAATTAACAAACACTACTTGTCCTTGTGCAAGGATTTCATATTAATGAATGACGAATGAGGTCATGGGTATGTTTAGTTTGTTGATTAATCACATTATGGAATTTTGTCTAAGTTCAATGATGTAACTTGTAACCAATGGAAATGAGCAGAAAAGTGCACCCATTTTCAGGTAAGAGATAGTTTATATGGGCATGAGTTGCATGCATAACTCCTACAAAGTTCCCATTTTCAGGTAAGAGATAGTTTATATGGGCATGAGTTGCATGCACAACTCCTACAAAGTTTTCTATTTACTCATTGATCCATTCAATTCAGATATTTATTTATAACTCCTTAAAGTTTTACACTCTTTAGTGAAAAACACCCTATAACATTGCAATCATTTCCTTATATACTGACCGAAAATCCTTGAAATGGGTGCTTATCAAATATTAATACGTGCAATTAAATATGAAAGGCTATCGGGGTAAAAACTAAAAATTTCAGCTTCATAATTATGTTACTTCAACCAACAAAAAGTTTTTGATTCACTGACGAATGATAACTAGAGCAATCACCTAGCCAGCACACAGCCAATTAAGTAGAATGTGTTCAAAAGTAACACGGACATAATTGTAACAAATGTGAAACTTTAGAAGAAAAAGATACCTTGCGCGAATCCTCCTCTTATTGAACTACATAAGGTTGGTGAAACGTGTGGGATAAGAAAAGAATATGTGTCATATTTGTTTATTGTTTCTCATGCCCTCCATATAATCTTAAATATCTTAAATAGATATTTGTAAAGTGCACATCAAATACTACTCCTAGAAAAAAAGGAGATGCTATAGATTAAATGGAGTTTCAAGTGGAACATTGAGTTCCACATATACTAATCCCTAGATTTTGGGTGAACAAAAGTTCATCCATCTTTAGACAAAAGTATTTCTAATCAATAGAGAGAGAGAGCAAGACACAAAAGTGTCCATCCCGCCTTGTATAGTGGGATGGGCATCCACCCGTCTATGGCGGGGTGGGGAGAGTTCGAGGATGGAAGGGAGTCGGAGGTGCGTAGAAGGTTGTAAAGGTTTGGGGAGCTGCGCTTTGTCAGGAGAGTTTTTCGAGAATTTTTCTAGATATTGAACTCGGGTGGCTCCAGTGGTCGGGCGGTGGTCTAAACCACCACACCGCTACCAGAAAAAGACACTTCACTTACCATCTAGAAAGAAAGATAACTGATGAGAGAAACATTGCAGGGATGGCCACACCCATGGACGGACCCAATGAAGAACCAATGGGGTCATGTGACCCCACTGGATTTTTAAAACCCTATTAATGAGTCTAAATTTTTCTATTACATTAACTTGGTTGAAAATTTTTCTAAAAGGAGTGACCCCACTGAAAATTTTTCTGGGTCCGTCTATGGCCACACCCCCACAATTCCAAAAAGTTAAAAGCACTTTATATATATGTCACTGTTGGATACTCTTTCTGCCAATGGAAATATCTGGCCTACTAAATTTACGTTTGCGGAAGGAAGTTAGGCAATATAATATGGTAGCTATATCATGCTACCATAGGAGTTGGCTATATACTGGCTCAATGGAATTTTAGAATTTTATGTTGGCATTAACAATGGTCACATTCCAAGTTATTGCCAACAAATATTTGCCTAGATTTGATGATGTGACCTATACTTGAAATAAATTGCACAAAAAGTGCACCCACATTTAGGACAATCGTTTTCCAAGTAGCTGGACAAAAGAAATTAAGACAGTTATCAATTTCTCTGCTGTCTTAAAGAAAAGAAAATATATACTATCTTAGAGAAAAAAGGGCTTTGAAGAAGATAGAGAATCTCCAACCAATCAATGTTGGAGGGACAAAAATCTCTTCATTGTCCCATCAAAGTATGGGAATGAAACAAGGGCTTCAGGTTGGCATAAAATTTTCATTTCTCTTTTTTTTTTTTACTTGAAAATACTAGGTAACTTAACCCATATATTTCATAACCTTCTTTAAACTGCTTAAAAATCTGAATTCGATGTGTTAGAAATTAGATTTTGATGAAAGGTCCTACATACTGAGCCACTACTAGACGTGAGGTGACGACTTAATTCATAGGTGCCTCGGTTATGAGTTCATTTGTGCGAATAAATCTTACTCAGTATAAACCTCTGATAGTCTATTGTATTGTACTTATCTGTTTAGTTACCCCAAATTATCCTATTCGAAAATATCAACAGGAAATCCGGATTTTCCTATTCCATACTATTCAAAGGGTCTTCAAAATATTTAGGCTATATTTGGTATTTAGATAGATCAAGAATAGAATATAAATATTTTTAAAATTTTGAAGATATCTTCAAAATTTTGAAGATATCCCCACTCCTATCCAAATACCAAACAAAACCTTAAATTTTAGATTAAGGTAACATAATTTTCCAACCATCTAAAAAAACTGATGGGTGGAAGGGTTGAGCATTACTTAATCTCCATCAAAATATAACGAAAAGAAGCAGTTCCTAAGATATAATAATATCTCCCTTGTAATAAGATCTGAGTCACAGAAGGATTCAACTCTTAAAAAAAAGTTGATATTTATTTTTTAAAATAGAAAAGGGTAAATCTCAGGTATTAAACTGAACATATGAACCAGGACCACGCCCCCAACCCCACCCCCCACTCCATTTGTGCTCTGGGAAGCCCATTGGGAGCCCACGGGCCAGCCCATCACGTGCTCCACGTCCCACACACGTGCTGTGCCAGTGGTGGGACGTGGGACGTCTCTGCCTCGTCGGATGCCGTCTGGTCCGCGGATCCCCTCACCTTCTGCCTCCCCTTCCCGGTTCCACCTGGTAAATCTCTTAAAAGAAATTATTTTGAAAGAAAATTTCCTACGTATGAATATATATAATTTTAAATATGCCTCTTTATTTAGATACCGGAAATTAAGATAAAAGGATTTTTATTTGGGTGACATTATAGTTCAACTATATTCCCGTTGTCTTTATTTGTTCGTACGAAAATAGTTTTACTTTGTAAACGTAGTTATAGAAATAATAACGATATCACAAGTTTTAAGTGTACGGAGTACTTCTCTATTATTGTGCAGTCGTATATAATTTTGCATGGCAGTTAACCGTAGAGATCTTTCTACATGCAAAAGTAGTTGTTTTAATTAACATTATGGAGGGGTAATTTTGGTCCTCTCACCTAAATCGTAAAAGCCCTGTAATTATCATGTTTGGCTCAAAAAATGTGAAAGCTTTATAAAGACCCATCTTAGAGAATCTTCTCCACAAATAAGGCCCAACGAAATACTAACGAGTCCCTTCTCTTCACGCTCCGACCAGAAAGATAGCTCAAGGTAAATATGAGGCTTTCGAGATAGTGACTCAAAGAGAAACTATAAGAAGAGATAACTCGACCTACACTCTATCTAGATATCCTAGTTCGGTAGAGTTTATCTCGATAGCTTATAATCTAGAAGGTCTTTAAGTCGGTATAACTTAGCTCGACAATAGTGAAATGGTTGATGCTTTTACTTGAGTTAGAGATTAGCAAATTCTTAACTGAATGAATAGTTATGTGGAAGAAGCGAAGCTTTAAAGAAGATAATATTAGACATGGGTAACTATTAATATTGGAGCTCGCGAACACCAATCCTTGAGTCCGCAAAGCCACACGGACGGAATTTCCTCGTTATCAAAAAACTATTAATGTCCATTATGGGGTATTGAAGCCCATCAAGGCCACTACCACTACTAGAAAAAACGGTTTTACCGATGGATATTTTCGACGGAATTTGTCCGTCGAAATATCCGTCGGAAATATCGATTTCTGACCGATTTCTGACGCAATAATCAGAGTTTTCGACCGATTTCCGACGAAATTCTTTTCCGTCGGTAATTTTCTGACCAACTATTTTCGACGGGCTATTTCCGATAAGTTTCTGACGGAAAGCTGTCGGAAATAGATTTTCCGACGGATTACCGACAGATTTCCGACGGAAAGCATCTGTCAGAAACGCCGCATTTTCTTGTGGTGTACCCAATGTTATACCCACAATTGAAGTCTTAACTACCTCCAGTTCCTACAGAACTTAAGAAGGTGTAACTTATAAAATCCAAAAGAATCCCTATGCCTAAGATAAGATACATTTGATACTCAAATTAGAGAAGGGTGATCTCGAATTAACTCATCTCTTGCTTGAGCTTTTGTCTCTATTAACTTAGTCATTGATGTTACGTTTGATATGAAGATAGATCGGGAATAAAGTGATGATATTTTTAAAATTGTAAAAATATTTTTAATTTATTTTTGATCTATTCTAATGTCAAACAACTTTTGACGAAATTTTCCTGAGATCAAATGTCGAATCCCTAACCTTACGTTTGTCCTGCAAATCCATCTTTCGTTAAGGGAGAAGCATACTCTGAATTCTAGTTGTCAAAGACATCTAATGGTTTGCACTAGATTTTGAGATCGACCGTCAGGTATAGAATATTATGGAAGGTTTTTCTATATATATATTTTATAAATTGCCAAATTAATGAATTTTATAAATTATAAAAAATTATATCTGACTATGTGTAGCTATATTTTGTTGACCTAGCTACCTTCAAATTAGACTTCTTAACAAATCAACAAGATACAGTCGAGAAAGGTTTTTGTTTTGTTTTATTTTCCTTGCATAAGAACAACAACTACTCAACTGCAATGGTTTTGGACATGTTTCAATAATATCTATGACAATTCATGAGAATAAACATATACTAATATAGATAAGGAAATATCCATTTTTGTAAATAAAAAATCTGATTCTGAAAGGAAATGGCTGTGGGTGAGCTTTCCCTTATTCTCACCTGAACAGCACTCTTACGGAACATCCGGGTAGCCGTCGCGCTCAGATGGAGGGTGACCAGAACCCGATCCCCCCACCCAACCGGAACCCAAACTCCTCCGGACTGGGCCGCGTGCGACCTTATTTCCCGGCCGCGCCTCGCCGTCCACCACTCGTCGCTGGCTTCCGCCGCCAAAACCCCGCCCTCCACCCCGCCTTCTTCTTCCGCGCCGCCAGAACCCTAACAGGAACCTCCACCACCTCCAATCTCTTCTCCGCCGCACGTCCCGCGCCCCGGCGTCGTTGTCGGCGTCTGCGTCTGCGTCTGCCTCTGCGTCTTCTTCTTCTCCGGCGGCGGTGGGGGTGGGAGATCGGTGGTGTGCCGCTGCGGAGATGATGGAGTGGGACAGCGATTCGGAGGGAGGGGAGGAGGAGGAGGTAGGGTTCCTGCTTAGCGACGGGGGCCCCTTCGCCTTCAGCATTGCGAGCATGCTGCAGTCAGCGTCCTGCGGGTTCGTGGTCAGCGACGCCCTCGAGCCCGACCATCCGATCATCTACGCGAACTCGACTTTCGAGAGGGTCACTGGGTACCGGGCGGAGGAGGTCCTCGGCAGGAACTGGTCGGTGCCTTTCTCTCACTGTCCTTGTCCTCCTCCGCGTTGTGTAAGTTTTCTGTCTGTTCGGGGATTTTTTTTTTCCCTTGTGTGTGTGTGGGTGGGTGTTGTGTTATTACGGGGTTTTGAGGGGTGTGGTTTTGGGTTTCTGGGCAGTGGGAAGCTCTTCCAAGTCGGGTTTGGAGCCTCGGTCGCTGAAACTGCGGTTGTTGCTTGGGAATCCAATCTGTGGTTTTCTGGGAACATTCCCCATCGTACTTGAAAGAAGCCATTTCTGATAAACGCGGCGAGTGAAGATCCATGTGAGCTTGTGGCTTCTTCTACAGCAGTCGAAGTGATCACGGGTGGTATGGCTTAAATGTGAAAAAGAACTTTGCCGTCTGCACTCCCTTGACAGTTTGAAATCATTAGGGATGATCTTGATAGGACCTCTTACGAACTGTGAGGAGCTGAGAGAAGTTTTGGTTTTGTTCACCCATTAGCCATTTGGTTTGCTGTACTGTCATAAAACCCAGTATTTCATGTGCTGCATAAATACATGTTTTGCCGCATTTTACGGTATGTTGCATCAAAACCAAACAGCTTTTAGTTCTTATGTAGCGAAAGAGAAAGATTCTTGGAGCTGTGAGGCATTAGGGCTCACAGCCAAGCAAGTCTCACATGAATAATTGCCCCGAGAAGTTATTCCTCTCCTTTTTACTTAACCATTAATGACTAATATATAAGCACCTCTCTCTGATCCGTGTTGTTTTGAGCTAAGACAGGTTCAGTGAGAACAAAGTTCAGTCATCAATATTGTTTTAATTCATGACATTGAAGCCTATCGTCACCATCATTAACCATCATATGCTTTCCATCAATTCAGCACCGTAACTCCAAAAATGAGATGATGGGTACGAAATGTCCAATATCTATTCGCTGCATGATTTAAGCTCTGGAATTGGGGGTTAGCATTCCACAGTTCCGCTAGTTTTGCATGAAGGGGGAATCTGACATGATTGATATAGAGTAGATTTCATTGGATTTTCCCTAACTATTTTATAGTTCTTAAATATTTATTAACATTTTTCATGAAATAGTACATTCCAGCTGCAGATTAGCCATGACTCATCTGAAACAGTGTGCGGCGGCAATTCGGGGTCCTGAACTAGAACAGACTGGCCCTTGCCAGTCCTGGTTTTGAAACTCGCTTTTCAGATGGACCATTATTGGAACAATGTCCAATAATTGCTTGCACAACCTCCTATCAAACTGCTAGCATTATCAAATATTCAGGAATTTCTTGACAATAAAATATCTGTTCTCACATGCTGGAGTCACTAGGTGAAATGTTTTTCTCCACAATAGTGAAGTTGAAGATTCCTCATAGGGAAAGGATTACAAGCAATTAGGGTAGATGATAAAAGCTCTGATTTTATGCTGTAAAGTTCCTGTATGACCTGCGGTGTCCCAGAATTCTTCATCACTGTCTTTCCTAATTATTGACAGTCAGTCCTGTACCAGCTTGACAACCCAAATTGAAATTCTATGCCAGTCTTCTTTGAGAATCTGACAATTCCTTTCTCCTCGTGTAGCCCATAGAATTTCAGATTGGATGATGGACTACCATATTCTTTTTCTAGGTTCAGGCATCCTCATCTTCCAATAGTTCTCTCATGTCTTCAGAAACGGACCCCATTCATTTTCAAATATTTAAGTATCTCCTCTAACATTCTTCTGGTGATGCCACTTTAGCTTTCTTTGGGATCTCAGCCTCCCAAACCTGCTCCTTCTATGATTTTCTTAGAAAAAGCTGTAGGTTTCATCACAAAATTTATTGCAAAAATATAAAATGCAAACCAAGGCAGAGGGCTACTGCCATCCATACATCATGGGATGGAGATTTTTGTATGGTGTTTATGTAATTAGCTTCTCTGTAGTCACATGTAATCTGGTAATTATGTTGTTTGTAGTTAGCAAGTGGTAAGAGACCTCTCCTCTACCTTCAATTGTACTTCCTCTATTTATTTTAATGAAATTGATGGTGCGATTCTCCATTTTTAGATAAAAAGTAACTGTATCTATATCTGTATATTTTCTCTATACATTGATTGGGATATGGTTTTCCTGAATGTGATATGTTACAATGGATCTTTGTTTTAGTGAAGATAAGGCCTAATGAGGCATCATGAAATAAGTTTTGTAACATGTTGTCATTGAATTTGGAAGCACTTTAAAGGTCGAAAGGTAGAACTGATGGCTACCCTGACGCCTACAACTTGTGACATATGGAGGGGCCCTCTTCTAGATGTTTGGTTGACTGAACATGGATATAAACTACTAACTATATAACATAAGCATGACAACAACTTCAAGCATGTAATGACCCAAAACTGTGAAGATATGGAATAAATCCCGGGAACTCTTATAAATAATGCATGATGACGCACTAAGGTGGATGCTTTTGTGAAATCTCTCATGGAGGTGTGGAACAGAAAATGAATAGTGCCCGGGGAATCAGATGACAGATTGACTGAAAGTAATTGGGGGTGAGGGAGATAGAGATAGATAGAGAGTGGATGGCAGAAAAATCCACTGAAATGCTTTCACATGATATTTGATGACGAAAGTTTGATTGCATTCAGCATCCTTTACTCTTGAGAATGGACGCTGTAATAGACCATGCCTTGCATTGAGTGGTAAAAGGAAAAAAATAAATAAAATGGAGATATTTGTCAGGTTTCCATGTCCTAGGGATTCTGGTTTGAGGAAAATCCCAATTAAAGTTTTCATGAAAATTCCACTTGAATTGATTATGTTTCTTTGAATAGAGGAAAAAAAAACAACTATTCAGCAGATTATTAGGTATTTTTTTGTTTTCAAGATTGAATGATTAATCACAATATTGGGCAATAGAAATGAACAACAACTTGCAAAGGTAACGGCAAACTTTGGGATGTTAAAAATGATTCCATGTTGTCAAGTGCAATAAATTTTAGGCAGGATACAATGAGAGGGATCAATGTAAAATGATTCCTTGATGTCAATGTTGCAACAAATTTTATGAAGGATATAATAAGAGAGATCAATGTAAAATGATGCCTTGGTGTCAATGGTAAAATAAATTTTATGAAGGATATAATGAGAGAGATCAATGTCAAATTCTGCCTTCATGTTAATGGTGCAATAACTTTGTATGAAGGATGTAATGAGAGGGATCACTGTAATGCTTTGAGAGAGCATGACCTGAAATTTTGATGCAGTTGCAAGCATTCAATAGGAATAGGGATGGCACACACTCTAGGGGTTGGAAGAGAAAGCGTAAAAGGCATTGTGTTAAGTTGGTGCCTTCTGCTAAAATTTCTGCTGAGGAAAGAATAATAGCTCATCAGAAAGAAAATCTAAGATGAAAGCATATTTTGTTGAATGTAGGTGCATGGTCTCAAAACACCAGGACTAAGAATCAGTCTGTATTCTCTGCTTCTTCACCTGTCTGAACTCCTGGATGAGAGTATTCTTCCTGTATTTTGCTTTACTTTCTGGTTGCTTTCTTGAATTTTATTTTCCAGGGCTTTGTTGCGTGATTTGTTGTTTACCTCCTTTGTTTCGATGTCATGTGAAGATTAATTCTCTTCTTCACATAGTGATAGAGTCTTTATATATTTTTTTTTATTTAGAACTACTCTCATCTACATTCTTCTCTGTTTCCTCTGGTAACTGTCCTTATGAAGTTGACTTTGTTTCCAAGTTTGCTTTATAGGACCCTTACATTACCTAAGAAGTTAATAATTTTTCATGCAAAATCTATGAAAAAGAATGAGTATGATTGGAAGTGATATCTTTTATTGTAATTGTTTCCCAGTTTTCGCTGATGATCCTGTGTATTTGGTCATATATAGATAGGGCTCCCTTTTGCTCTTCTGCTTTTGCTTTGATTCCTAGACCTGGTATATGCTATGTTCAAGTTATTGTATATGGTGTTGGAGTTATTGGGCCGTTCAACTCAATACTTTTAAGCAAAAAGTGGAGTAGCCTCCACTCCCCTACTGTGACTGAGCATATTTTGTTCTATCCCCTAATCAATGTTGGACTTTTGTCAAGCCATTTACAAGCCAACTTAAACTCTCATGCAGCAATGGCAACACTGATTGTGTGGCCCAAGAAAACACACCTGCGGGCTACCATGGGCCTTGTAAGTGAAAGAGTGGCATAGGGAAAACCGTTCTAATTATATTTTGCTTTGTCTTTTAACCAACCTGCATGATAATGATTACTTATTTTGATCTCCTCTGCCTCCACCCCCTTCTATCACAGGGTTAGAATTTTGTCATCTAGTTATCTTTTGTATTGCTGAGAAGTCTTTCCTGCAGGTTTTATCTTGTGGTTTAAATGTTACATTAAAGATTGCTGCTTGTGTTTCAGCCGGTTCTTGCAATGCAGAGGACCATTTGCTCAAAGAAGGCACCCGTTGGTGGAGTCTTCAGTGGTTTCCGAGATCCAGAGGTGCCTTCAAGAGGGCACTGAGTTTCGAGGAGAGCTCTTGAATTTCAAGAAGGATGGAACTCCATTGATGAACAGACTGACACTAATGCCGATATATGGGGATGATGATACTATAACTCATGTTATTGGTATCCAGGCCTTCATTGAAGCAAATGTTGATTTAGGTCCATCTCCTGGTTCTTTGACCAAAGAATCTGCAAAACTATCTGAACGTGTTCTGGTTGATCCCTCCTACCACCGCCCTGCTTCAGTGCGCCATGGACATATCTGTAGGGAGTTTTGCTGCCTGCTGCATGTAAGTGATGAGGTCTTGTGTCAGAATATTCTATCACGACTATCCCCTAGAGATATTGCATCAGTGGGTTCTGTGTGCAAGCGGTTCTATCAACTATCAAAGAATGAAGATCTCTGGAGAATGGTTTGTGAGAATGCTTGGGGCCATGAGACCACCCGTGCATTAGAAACAGTGCCTGGAGCAAAAATGTTGGGATGGGGAAGGCTTGCAAGGGAGCTTACCACTCTTGAGGCTGTTGCATGGAGAAAATTAACGGTTGGAGGTGCTGTGGAACCTTCTCGTTGCAATTTCAGTGCTTGTGCTGTTGGAAATCGGGTTGTCCTCTTTGGTGGAGAGGGGGTCAATATGCAGCCTATGAATGACACATTTGTGTTGGACCTGAATGCTTCTAAACCAGAATGGAGGCGTGTTAAAGTGAGCTCTCCACCACCTGGTAGATGGGGCCACACCTTATCTTGTTTGAATGGATCTTGGTTGGTAGTTTTTGGGGGCTGCGGTAGGCAAGGACTGCTCAATGACGTTTTTATATTGGATTTAGATGCACAACATCCAGCGTGGCGTGAAATCAGTGGACTGGCACCACCAGTCCCAAGATCGTGGCACAGCTCTTGCACACTTGATGGCACAAAGTTGGTAGTCTTCGGTGGCTGTGCAGATTCTGGAGTACTTCTCAGTGATACCTTCATGTTGGATGTCACGATGGAGAAACCAGTCTGGCGGGAGATTCCAGCAACATGGACACCACCCTCTCGGCTGGGCCACACGCTCTCTGTCTATGATGGACGTAAAATTTTGATGTTTGGTGGCCTTGCAAAGAGTGGACCTCTTCGACTGCGCTCCAGGGATGCATTCACCTTGGACTTGAGTGAGGAAGAACCCTGCTGGAGATGCGTCACTGGGAATGGAATGCCTGGGGCATGTAATCCAGCAGGAATTGGTCCACCTCCTCGTTTGGACCATGTTGCAGTGAGTCTTCCCGGGAGCAGAATTCTGATATTTGGCGGCTCTGTTGCGGGCCTTCACTCGGCTTCCCAGCTATATCTTCTGGATCCTACTCTGGACAAACCAACTTGGAGAATACTGAACGTGCCTGGTAGGCCCCCACGATTTGCTTGGGGACACAGCACATGTGTCGTCGGAGGCACAAGAGTTTTAGTCCTTGGGGACCAAACAGGAGAAGAATGGATGTTAAGCGAACTGCATGAACTGTCACTGGTGCGCTCCATCACCTGAGCATTGGAAAGCACCACCTCGTGGTCATCTCTAGGAGCGAACGCAGCATCCTCTTTTTTCTTTCCATTTTAACTCAACAAAATGTGATGACTCGACTGGTGATACATATAAGCTGCGGAGAGTTTCAAATCTTTTGTTCGTGTGGATATCCTGTGTGTAGAACTTTGCTTCTTCTGCAGGTAATATTATCCTGGACCATCACTCGGACATGTGGTGGCTTTGAACCCTCCCTGGTAAGATCACCGTAGTGTAGTCATTGTATTGTAGGATATTCTTCGAGACAGATTTCGTCCCTGTTTCAGCTGCTGTGTACACCGATAATGATCTAGTTCTCCTGCTTGTATATACATTAGGATTACATGCGAGTACGGTTTCTGGTGGCTTTATATAAAAAAAGATGTCTACTTTTATTTAGAGACGTACTTGTTCATGTTTGTATTTGTGTCCCTCAGTCCTAATGTCGGAATGATGCACATGATGACGTTACTTGGCAATCAAGTGGGGACAAAATTGTTATCGCGTTTTCAGGGTCTCGGGAAACAACATTTTCTTGAATAATACATGTATAGTTGGTGATGCAGTAGTGATGAATCCACTCTCTGTATGATTAGTTCTTATTGAGGTGATAAGAAATAACTTTATTAAAAATAATAAGTGATATTTATAACCATGACGTATCAACAATTACATGAAAGTCTACCTGCCGTTTGATCACTCGTTATGCACTTCATATCTTTGTTGGTTTTGTTTCCTATGCAACTCTACTTGCTGACGGGTGATTTCAAGATTTTCCTTTTTGAAAAGAAAAAAAATTCTCTCTCTGCACAAACAAAACCCTGCTTGAGCTTAGCACAACTCTACTTGCAGATATTGGGCACTTTTGGAGGTCATCTAAATTTCTCATGGGTTTATCCTACGAAGAGATGTTGATGAGGCAGACCCGGATTAGATGGAATGAGAAATTCTTTATACCCGTGCGAACGTGTAGAAATTCCCACCTGAGTTGCTCATCCAGATTCCCACTAGTCTGGTGGGGCTCTCACTTGGAAGACTCAAGTTGTTCGGTGGTTTGAGTCTTCGAATTCTAGAGAGACTAGTTCTGGGGTTTGGTGTTCTTGTGTCTTAAGTCTGGCATGGTTGCTGCCTTCTCTTAGGGGAGGCCGGCCATGCCTGGCCACCGTCGACGGAGATCTGCCTATCGGGGGTCCACACCACAAGTAGGGGTGTCAATGGGTGGGTTTGGACTGGCCCAATTTAAATTCAGTTTAACCCAACACTAAAATAACCTAATCTAAGTCTAACCTAAATTTAATAGATCAAAGTAAAACAAATCCATGGTAGTCTATTGTGATCCGTTTCAGCCCATCAAGCTAATATGTAGATAGATTTACTATTTTAATTTAAGCATGTTTTAATTTAAAGAGAACTGTTGGTGTGGTGGAAATCGATTTCTTTATTTAAGCATATTTTTAATGCATGTGTAGGTATGATGGTTATTGATAGGTATGGTTGTTATTGATGTCTCTTAGCCCAATGGGCTAATCCGAGTCTAACCCATCAAGTGATGACTTTGACAAATGGGCTTCAAAAGAGATCCATATTTTAACCCAAATTGAGTCTAGAGTGGACTACCCATTGGACTTCAAATTAACTCAGCCCATTGACACCCCTAACCACAAGATCAATGCGGTCCTCAGGGCTGCGGCGGTAGCTGATCCGTCTCGTCCCCAAACGCATGGCGCCAAGTCTCTTGTAGAGGTCCTTGTTGAATCTTTTGCAGTTGCCGAAGGTGGAGATCCCTCTCCACTCAGCACAAAACAGGGGAAACCCCGCATATTTCTTCTCCAAGGAAGAAATTGCTGCTTCTCTTCACCAGCCCCTCCAGTTTTCAGTTGTTGCGAAGACTGCCTATGGCCGACCAACTTTTCCTGAAATCAGATCACATCTTGGAGCCAGATGTGGCCTCCAAGGAGTCAATTCATTGTTAGTGCTCTAGACAGCAAACGCTTGTTGCTGCGATTCAGATCCCAAGATGATTACTTGAGGGTTCTTCTTCGGCAGTCTTTATATGTGAAGGATAAGTTGTTTCGTTTTTTTTTTTTTTTTTTAAATGGACACTCGCGTTCATACGTAGCGGACGAGGAACCATCCATTGTGCCGGTGTCGGTGGATTTCCCGGGGTTTCCTATCAATCTATATATCAACATAGCTATGTCCTATCTGTACCTGTGAACGTTGGCTTTGTCCTTCAAGTAGCGCAGATGACCTCACAGCTCATCAACACCCGGGCGACTAGGGTTTGTGTTGAGTTAGATCTTTGAAAAAATTACATATATATATTTAAAATCTTCCATATTTAGTTATATACTATCAAATTTCAACTATTAAATTATATATCTCTTAAATCGAAAGAAAATATCATATATACCCCTTTCATTTTATTATATCCATTTAACTCAACCACAGTTGAATTAACAAGGGAGAAAAGACTAATTTGCCCTTTAAAAAAAATTAATCATCTTTTCACTTGTTATCTCTCTTACTCGTTCTCTATCCTAAGATTATTTTAGTCATAGTATATATTTTTAACGGTTTCATTATTTGATAGCGAGATATTTCTTAATTTTTCAAAGTCAATTAATCCCATAGATATAATCGATGATTTTATTTTAATTTGAGAGGTATAAATTTTAATAATTAGAATTGAGGGTATATAGTTGAATATGAAAAATTTTAAAGATATATATGTAATTTTCCCTCAATCGAGAATAAATTGAGGATATTCTAAAAAATTTAAAAATATCCTTACTCTTTTCTCAATCTATCCTAATACCTAGCATGACTCAAATCTTAGAAAAAAGATGGCTCTGGATTAGTATGGGGACGTTGGTTTTTGGAAGCCGATTATTTATCGAAAGCTTATTCCACCGTGTTGTGCTTCTTGCAACGAGGTCGGGCATGAAGAAGAAAACTGCAGATCCCAACCATCGCTGGTGGAAAACCCATCCAAACTTCAGGAAAAGAAAAAGGAAATGCAATTATTAAAGAATCTTGGGTTGCTATTAAAAAAAAAGAAATCGGATGTGGTTCCTGTGAATGATGACACAACTCATGAATTATGATGATGTCCGCGGTGAACTTTGTTAAAGCTTTCGTGGACGATGTGCGTGGCTGCGCAAGTCGCAGATCTCACGGCCGATGAGCGTAATCCATCAACTGAATGCAGAGAAAGTCTCTCTTGCAGAGAAGTTGTTTGACTATGGGCCGGTGGTCTGACAGGGCCCAATGGGCAAGGATGCTATAATGTCAGTGGACGCAGCCCATTTTGATCATTTTGGAGCTCCATGTGGATGCTCAAAGATATATATTCGTCATGAGTCAACATCCTAGTCTGAAAATATTGGCAATCCATGTACCTATTCTTATAAAGATGCACTATAGAGTACACCTATTGAAAGACAACAAGGTGAGCAAAGCTTGTCCACCACTGATGTAACTAGTAAAGATGTTGTCAATTCCTCTTCTGGTAGTCGAAAATTCAAAACATGTCTTTTTTTTTTTTAGTAACGAGGAAATCCCGCCCCGTGTGGTTTTGTGGGATCAGAGATTGGTGTTCGTGAACTCCAAGGTCAGGACTTGGCAGCTCCTACTTTCCGTATATCCGTATTGCCCTTATCCCATTTGACCGGAAAAATCTCAGATCTACACACCTCGAGGATTGCATGTAAATCAGGTATACCCCCCTCCCCCCCCCCCCAGGAATCGAACTCGGGACCTCTTACTTTTAAGCAAGAGTTCTAACCGATCGACCCAACCGGGGTCCTCTTAATTCAAAACATGTCTAAATCGAAAAGAGGGTGTTGGAATCTATTTACCGACACCACATGTTCGATCTCCTAGTCCTCTACGCTAGAGCCCTTCTCCAGTTGCCCGTGTCTTCTCCATCTGTAGTTTCGCAAGATAATATTACAGCTAAACACATTTATACCTGCAACAAAATTAAAATTATATGAGGCTTCTGACAAAGAAACAGATGATGTAGATGTTGAGCATTACTCTCGACGTCTCTGAGCCTTAAGCTTTGAGCTGTTCTTCGGCATACATATATATTCATGGGATCAATCATTTATAGAGTTCTAAGAGCATACTTTTCTGGGTTAGAAGTTCTTGTTTCTATCCATTGATGATCTTCTATCTTAGATTTTCTTTCTTTGTAACGATCTTTGTAATTGGCTTATGCCATCCGATTTATATATGGCTATTGCCTTCTATTTTAACCTTTTTTCCTTTGATAAAATGGTCAAATTAAGGCCTTTTATTGAGAGAGAGAGAGAGAGAGAGAGAGAGAGAGAGAGGAGAGAGAGAGAGAGACCCCACCCCAAGCACCCCCTCCTTTGTGTGCGGCAATCGTCATAGGCTAGTCGGGTGGTTGAAGAGGAAGGTCAAGGCCGTCACAATAGTAGGTGTTACTTGAAGAAGAATGATGCCACCACACAGTAACGGACTACTGGTTCATGATGTCAGTATCCAACTCAGATAACATAGCACAAGAATCACCTCTCAATTTCATAGTCAAAGACAAAAGGTCCAACTGCAGCTCTACCTCAATGAAGCCAACAAACTATAGAGACCAACTAACAACACACCTGCAAACTATATAGCTGCAAGTTCAAGCCTAGCACCATTAAAGACTCCGATCCGAACTCCCTAAAGTGAGACACTGGAAATATAAAGATGAAGAGTTGTCTCTCTCATATTGTGGTCAACATTGTCCAAGTGTCCCCAAACTTCATTTACGATACCTGCAGCTACCTCACTGACCTCCACAGTTAGTGTAACAAACAGCTCCAGCCATGAAGAAATATGTCAAGTGCATTTTTTTAAAAACTCAATCATTAATTGATAATATATGGATGTATATATGTAGATCTAGTTTGTTGATATATATGTACCTTGTTGATGCATATCATAGTTATGTATAGAAATGTAAATTGATGTCCCATCTGGAAATGTGTGTACAGATATGTACTTGATGGCATATTATAGATGTTTTGTCATGATGATACAAATGATCATTTATTGAGGCTTTGCATGAGGGCATAATTTATATTCTATTCAAGATGACATATATATGTGCTACAGCAGATAATTAATCAAATAATAAGAGTAAGTAATCAGGCAAATATCCTGATGGTGTTGACATATAGAGCACCATGACAGATAAATAACAAATTAGTACTAATAAATACGAGGATTGAGATGCTCTATGACAGACAAAAAGGGCATATATACGCATGCATATACCTGAAGACTGTAATGTATTCCTCTTCTGACAACTCAGAGTCACTCTATTTTCAATCTATCTTGATATCAAACATGACTTAAGAGATCAAAATTAGGATGGACGAATATCTTCTGGTGCTAACATATAAATTGCTAGGACAGACAAATAGCAAACAACTATTGACAAATAAGAGGAGACATTTTGTGAAATCTAAAAAAAGACATATTTATATATTTAATAGGGTGTTTAATTATATTTTTTTAAAAAGCTCTTTCTAATTACAAAATTATAGTGTGTCAATTTTTGACTGACATTTTAAAATTGAGGAAAACTGTTACTATCTGTTTAACAGAACTAACATAATTTTTAAATTTTGTGTAGACCTGTTTGATAGACACTTTTTACTTTATTATTTTTTATAGTAAAAGTGACAAACATATTCCAAAAGGAGTTTTGTACCATTTATGAAAGAGAACTGCTAATAAATAACTATTAATACATCGTCAAATTCAGTAACCATGATGTGAAAGTAGTCTACAAACTTCAAAATTGTTTACATAATCTTCCCACATTTCCAATACAATTCTATTCCGAAGTTCTTTACCAAGATGACGTTGTGAATGTGATGTTGTTAAACGCTGTTGTTCTTCAAATCTGAGTCTTTCTTGACATCTTCCTTCTACTTCTTTGTCAATGTCTACACCATGTTCTTTTTCAATTTGCATTAGAATTTCATCTTTTCTTCCTCTATGATCACAGATAAAATTATGCAAGGTACATGCAGCAATAATTATCTTCAATCGCACATGAAGATGATATTCTAACAGTTGACGAAAAATACAAAATCTTTCTTTTAACACTCTGAATATGCGTTCAATAACGTTTCGCAGTGAAGCATGCCGCAAATTGAAAAGCTCTTTTGGGTTTTGTGGAGCAGAGTGATTTGGACCAAATTCCTTCAAATGATTTCTTACTCTACGATAAGGTGCTAAAAATTGTGGTGTTTGCATAACCTGCATCAACCAGATAATATTTACATATACATAAAATTAAATATCAGCGCATCATGATTAAAAGAATTGCATAGATAAAAATTTTATCTTCTGGTACATAAAATTCAGATGTTATAGCTCCTTCTAAAATAGTAGCATCGGTAATAGAACCTTCATATTCAGCATTAACAAAAAGAAAATGCATATCAGAAATTATTTTTTTCAACAGAATTTTCGACAGATTGTTATTCCATCAGAAATTTCCAACCAAAAATTTCCGACGGAAGTTATCTGTCTGAAATTCGTCGAAAATCTGACGGACATAGTCCATCGGAAATTCTGCCTTTTCTTGTATTGATATGTAGAACATCTAAAGGTAAAAAGATTTCCATCAAGGCATATAGAGAAAATAGGATGGAGAGGTGAGGAAGATCCACTGAAAGGAGAAATAGAGGTCAAAGAATCAACCTTTTATGGATCACAGGTTGGAGAGGATCTTGCCATTAGAACCTTGGCAAAAAGTTTCTCTCAAGAGCTACAATCCAATTGCAAAGAAGGGGTATTACATAGTGAAGGAAATGGCTGACGACCACCTTGAAGATGGAAGATATATAAGGTTTCAATAGGATTTTAAGTGTTTTTAATTTCTTGTTAGCGTCTAGTGTAATTTTAGTGTTTTTCTTTTTACAATGATGTAGTTTAATGTGTTATTTTTTTTAATACGTAATGTGATATTTTAGACCACCGTATGATCAACATAAAATACTTAGATCGAAATCCGCCTAAAACCTTATTATTTTCCCAAAGAGAAAGACTTATTGTATTTGCACAGACTAGGCAAAAGATCATATGGCACCCCTCATATGAGGTGTGAGAGAGTGACAATCTAATTGTTAGATGTCACATGGACTTGTTGCCTAGTCACATTTGTGAAAGTGCAATAAACTTTTCTCTTTCCCAAAAAAAATCTCTTGTGCGCCTAAACGTGACTCGACCCCACGCCTCCCCGCCGCAGGCAGAGACAGTGTGTTGTTGTTCTATGTTTGTTGGTTCTTTTATCTTATCAGGGATGTCACTAGGCATCTATTTTGCTGTCTATAAGGATTCTGTTTGAGTTTTATTTCGATGCAGTTTGAATGGGGCTCTTATAACTCCTCTCAATTCCTAAAAAAGGAAAACTAGTAAAACTGTCCGATCACTTCCAAAAACTTCGACAAATCTCGAGGTAATGGAGAAATATGACCACGGATCATGTCTCGCAATAAGAACCTGTTTTTTCTATACTTAAGAACAAGATTAGAATACAAATGGAAGAAATTTAGAACTTAGATCCCACACCCCATTATACGGTGGATGTGTGTTTGAGGTAAATACGAACTTTCTATCATGCCCATCTATCCAACATAGAACAAGATCCAAAGTACCAAAGAAAGCAGGCAATGCAAGGAGGTGACATCCTCCTCGAATCTATCAACTTTCATGTGGGCGTTCTCACTCCAAGCCGACCTCTGTCTTTTATAACTTTATAACAGTTCCCTCAGGAATTTTCTGATCACGTTGTAGTATAGGCTAGTATTAGCATTAGATATGTGAATAAAACTAGTTATAAAAAAGACCCCATTGACGACACCAGTTGGGCGTCATCCCCTTCTCTGGACTGTTGTCTTGTTTCCCCACTTGTTGTACGATGAACCCCACAAACACACATGATGACTTGGAGTCATCACAAATCCCTTGTGGTACGTATTCCTCGTTGATTTGTCTCCTTGTTAAATTATATTTCCCTCTTGTTCAAACATGTTGGGAATATTCCCTCCGACTGGTTTAAGTTTGCATTGCTCTCTCTTCCCTCTCTCTGTCATGCTATTACTTTGAACTTAATATCTATCCTTGTCCAAGGGAAGTAGACGTAATTATGTGTTGATCTCAACGGGCCAAGTCCTTGGGTACTCCTCATATCATGTTAGATATAAGAGAACATGAAAGGTTTTAGGATCCGTTTAATTACTTGTAAAATATATTTATAGAAAAAAAGTTTTCTAAAGATTAATTTTATAGAAAAATTAAAAATATAATTATCTATTTGATATCCAAGTAAATATTTTCTTGAAAAGATTTTTTTATATTTGTTTTTCAGTAAAATATTTATAAAATATATTTTAAAAAATAAATAAAAAATAAAAAAACATTATATATATCGACCACCCGATCGTTGATTGTTTGATGTCAATTATCGAGCATAGGTTGTCGGATGTAGAGTGTCGGAAGTTAGAAGTCGATCGTCGGTGGCTCGACGCCGGGCGCTGGGGGAGCCGGGGGTTGGACGCTGACCATCGAGCCGGAGGCGCCGATCGTTCGGTGCCAGACGCTGGGCGCAGGACGTCGGCCGTTGAATTGGATGTCAGCCACCAAACGCTGACTGTCGTGGATATCGAGTGTCGGACGTCTGACGGCAGACACTGGGTGTTAGCCGTCGACCGTCGGGGGCGACGGTAGTCGGCCGCTGGCCGTCAGGCGCCGATAGCCGAGCATAAGGTGCAGAGTTGTCGCCCGACGGATGACGGGCGCTAGACGTCGGGGGTGCGGGCGCCGACAATAGGGCACCGGTCGTCGGGTGCCGACCATCAGACGCCGACAGTCAGGCGTTGGTAGCCGAGCGTCGGGTGCAGGGTTGCCGGCCGACGGATGTCAGGCGCCGGACATCGGGTTGCTGACCATCGGGTTTCAAGCATCAAACACTAAAAATTAGAGTGGAGATTATAGTCACATTCATAAAAATTTTACATGAAAGAGAAATCTAAGAAAATAATTTATGGAGTCTCATCAAAAATGTCAAAATCTATAATTTTAGGTAAAAAAATTTTGTAGATTAATTTTTTAATGGTGCCAAACGGATTATTATATATATTTTTTTTTTTCGAAAACCTTTTTTGACATGAAATTTTAGGTTAAAAAAACGAACCCTTAGTCCACCGTGAAATTAAGCTAAACAATTGGCATTTCATAATAAGGCCATGCATGGTGGAGTATGACGATACATGTTTTATGGAAAAGAACATTAAGTGGATAATAAGACGTGGTAGGCTCCGTGCCAGAGAAAATTCAGTATCTTGGCACCATTGGCATAGTATGCATGAGCAATTATTATTTTTTCTATAATGTAGTTAGCTTGATGAGAGCTGGGCATACAGTCAGGTCAGGTTGCGGTATGTCTAATTCTACCTAGAGATCATAGGTCGGTTTGGCTCGATTCATCTATATATTTTAATAACTTAAAATTAAATTGATAATTTTAGCAAATTGAATTAATTCGGTTTGAATCTAAATTCAAAAAAGTAAAATTTTGAGGGGTTTGTGAGACTCAAAATCACAACCTCATGGAGGTAATCCAATGCACTAATCAACTGTGCCATAAATTTTATCATAACTTATATAATATTAATTAATTATATATAATTAATTTAGTTCAATTTTACAATAAAAATTGAATTGAATCGAAAGATCTCGCAACCCGAACCAAATGAACTGAACCCGAACTGGTCATTCAATTCAATTTTTTGAGTTAAACTAAATAATGAACAAGCCTTCTCATACAAAAGAAATCCAAGTCGATCGAGTCTTGGACGGCCAACCTTGATCTCATTAGTGTTATACTAGGTTGGCGCACTTTTTTTTCCCATACCTATTTAATTTAACATCTATAAATTAAATTCACCAAATAATCTCGTCCTAATATTGCCCTAGCACAAAAATTGTTGTTAAGTCCATATAACATTTTTTTTTAGATGATTGTAATTGCCTAATTTTACTTTCGATTTTACTATATAAGAAACGCTCAATGTAATTAGTTTGGATTTCTAAAAACAAATAGGAATAATGTGTAAATTGATGTCAAAAACTCTTTTTCCTATTTTGATATGTAGTGGTAAACTATGGTTGTCAAAAACGTTATAGTTGATCTCACTAAGGGTGAAAAGTTAAATGGCACGAACTATGATATATGGCATCGTAAAATGTAATATTTGCTAGATGAACAAAATGTGATTGATCATCTTACGATGTCCATGTCACCACCCATTGAGGGCAGTAGCAACACAGACCATGAAGCTTATGTAGCTTGGTTCAAGAAAGATCGTAGTGCGCGCTTTACTTTGTTAAGCGCTATGGCCGACAATTTTATTGCCGAGTTTGAGAACTGCGCCACTGCCAAGGATATGTGGGATCAATTGAAGTTCATTTTGGTGGGACCTCAGTCACCCGATTAAGAGCTCTTGTTATGAAATTTGAGACTTATTGGATGGACTCGCGCCACACGGTAGGTGAATACCTTAGGGTGATTTCATCTATTATCTGTGATTTAAAGGCTTCAAGTCATGAACTCACTGATGAACAGCAGGTGCAGGCAGTTATTCGATCCTTTCCAGATGCATGGACCCATTTGAAGCAAATTCTAACGCATAATGAAAATATCAAAAATTTTATGGATATTTCTCGGCATGTAGAGTTAGAAACTGAGTGCGAGATTGTGCATCGCGCTGTTACTAATGTCACTCAGAGTAGCAGACGCTTCAAGAAAAAGGGGTCGCAAAAGAAGGATAAAGGATCAAACACTGCACCAGATTCCATCAAGGGTAAATCTTTCAAGCGCTAACTTGGGAAGCGTGGCGGCAAGAAAGACAAAAGCCATCTGAAGTGTTTTAACTGCAAAAAGCGATGTCATTTTGCTCATGAATGTTCTGAGCTGAAAAAGATAACTCACTTCCCCAGCTCTCCATGTACGTTTGTTTGTACACATATTTTGGCTGCTCATCCTAATCATGTGTGGATCGTGGATTCAGGAGCAACAAAACATATAACGATAGATCGAGCGGGTTTCGTAGATTATCATCGGACTCTAAAAGACATGCAAAGAGTCTTCATGGGCAATGGTACCAGTGAAGAAGTCTGTGGAGTTGGATCATACCAACTCTATTTTGCAAACGGAAGTAAGTTACTTTTATGTGATGTACTCTATGCACCTAGAATCCAATATAATCTTTTGTCAGTTTCAACTATGTAACGCCCCGAAAATTTTATTTGTTAGGAAAACATAAATAATATGATTATTAGACTTGATTATTATTGTGAGATTGAAATAATTAAAATTTGGGATTAATTGGTGTTAATAAACGTTACCTCAGTGTCGTACTCAGAGATGCGCGCTCCGACAGGGCGACACCGAAATTCTGTAACGAAAATGAAATCTGAAAACACCATAATTTCCAAAAAAATGTGGTGATATCAGAAATATAAATATCCGGATTTGTTGACGTACGGATTTCGAGATTAAGCCGACATAATTATTTTTCGGACGATTTTTCACCAAGTGAAAAATAAAATCTAAAAATTAAACTAAAATCACCATAATTTGTAAAATCATTCCATTAGCCTATGGCTGAAATTGTAACACAAACGGACATCATTTAAATATATTAACATGAGATTTATTGGGCCAGCTAATTTATGGGCCATTTACGGTGGGGATTTTTGTGGGATTAAAATGGCCTACGTGTGAGGAGCTGGGGAAGCCACCTCATCTGGGGAGGAGTCTTACATGCTAAACCTTTAGGTGTAAGCTGTAGGTTGTGCATGGTAATCGTGTCGATGGTAAAAACTCCATGGCTTTTACTGTGACACCTTAGGGGTTGACATGTCGTTGTGCATGGAGAGCATGCTAGGCTATAAAAGCAACCCCTCACCCTTCATACGCACCTTTTCTCTCATTTGTTCTTGCTGCTGCTTGCCTAGAGAAGAAGCCCAACTGTAGTGAGGGTTACACCCTTGTGTGAAGCAACTAGTTGTTGTGCTGCCATTGCCTTGTGGAGACTGATGTTGTGGAGTTGCTGCTTTACCTTGCTTATACTAGAAGGGCTACAAGTGTAGTTGCTCGTGGATTGCACTCCCAGTACCATCTTCCTTCCACCTACTGTGAACCATCGAAGAGAAGGCTTCGTCCATCTAACTAGGTAGGATTCTATCCTCTTCATACCTCTATTCTCTACTCTTGTTAGAAAGATTATAGCCTCGTACATGTTGCCTTTGAGCTTGTCAACCAATCTTAGATTAGTGTGTACATCTCCTGTATACGTGGTTGTAACTCTAGACTTTTGTTTGACTCCCTAACTACCTTTGGAACTATGTGTTTACCAAGAAGAAATCTTCTTTCATAGTTGTTGTTATAGGAATTATTCTCCCAGTATCCTGATAAATTAAGTTCCTAACTAGACATGCGTAGGTTGTAATTTCAAGTTTCATATTGTCCAACTTGTAAGCCTGTTGAAAGAGTTAGAAACAAGTCTTTCCATTTGATATTGTTCATACTTTGATCCATAGGTTTCATGATTTAAGTTTTAGAATGTTCATAGTGTCACTTATGGAAGTGGAACTGGCGGCTGTCGACAGACAGGAAGTACCTGTCGACAGACCCAAGCTTCCAGATTTCCAGGCTGCTGGAAACAGCAGTGGCTGTCGACAGATGGTCTCTGTCTGTCGATAGATACACTGCCCTGTCGACAGACAAACCATGCCTATCGACAGACATTGTCCCAGAACCAGAAATTGTCTTCTGGATGCCAATACCTGTCGACAGTCACCTCCTGGCTGTCGACAACCCCTGTTCTGGCCAGTGTTCCAGCACCTTTCTTTGCCCAGTCTTTGGTTAACACTTCATGCTATTAGCCTAGCAAGTTACCATATTATTTTCCTTGAGTATTCACTGTTATATCACTACAAGAATCATCCACATTGCTTCCTTCATCCTTCTTTGAATTATTCTTAAGGTTACCAATTACAAATGATACCCATTTGATTCTATTTCCCTGTGTTCAGTAACTGAATTCATAAGACTTTGATGTCCTGAGAGTTTGAAGGTTGAGTACCCCTGCAGAATATGAATAACCTGTGATGACAATTATTAGGTCCCTGGACCCCACTTGAGTAATATGTCTGTGCATGTGAGCCAGAATATGAGATTCATTGTGAACTCTTGATCATGTTTGTATTTCAGTACTACTATTTCAAATTCACTGTCATGTTAAGATGTTTAACTGTCCCTCTTTGTTATCCTGTCAAGTCCTTACCTTGATCATCATAAAGTTTAATCCTTTTGATTTGAGGATTTGAATTCTACTGGGCTAGTTAGCTCACACATCCTACCTTTTTAGGTGACCAAGATGGGGGTGAAGTTTAAAGAGACATGTGTGATGAGTGGACTGTCCGTCGTCGAACAACCAAACCGTTTACTGCTTTTAACAGTGAGAATAAGAAATGTAATAAATAGAAGTTACTCTTTCCTGCTCCTCATTTAGTCTGTAATGAGGAGTACCTTGTAATAAGACTTCCGCTTAGTGAGTTATGAATGAACAAATGTTAGTATTAATTCTTGTGTCTGATTTCTGTCACTTCCAATGAATAGACTTTTATTAGGACGTGACAAACTTTATTAGCAATGAGCTTTTGTTTATTCTTTTCTGGCAGTCTTGAAATATTTTCTTGAACGACGTCCTTTATGGACATGCTCTGCTATGTGACAGTTTTTATATCTTAGATTTGATTGACCACTTTCATAATTCTTCTTCTATCGTAATGCCTGTGTTGGCTCAAAATGATTTAGATTCTGTGACATGGCATGCTCGTTTAGGCCATATTGGACAAGATAGAATGGCTAGATTAGCTAGAGAAGGCCTTTTAGGGTCGCTCACTAAGGTCAACTTGCCCATATGTGAGCCTTGCTTGGCAGGAAAAGCATGTCGTAAGCCTTTTGGAAAAGCTGCTAGAACCTCTGAACGATTGGAATTGATCCATTCTGACGTCTGTGGACCCATGAGTGTTAGAGCTCGGCATGGATATTACTATTTTCTCACATTTATTGATGATTTTTTGTGGTACGGATATGTCTATTTGATTGCTCATCACTATGAAGTGCTGGATTGTTTCAAGCATTTCTTAGCTAGAGTTGAAAATCAAAAGGAGAGGAGTGTCAAAGCTCTTCAGACATACCATGGACGTGAATATTTGTCGGATCAGTTCCGAACATTATGTGAAGAAAAATGTATACATCGGCAACTCACTATTACATATACACCGCAATAGAATGGTCTTGCAGAACGAAGGAATAGAATAATGCTAGACATGGTTTGGTCAATGATGGCGCAGGCAAATCTGCCAATCTCTTTTTAGGGAGATGCTCTGTTAACTACTGCCTACATTCTTAATCGAGTGCCCTCTCAAATAGTTCCTTCTACCCCATATGAATGGCCACAAACCGAACTTAAATTGTTTACGTCCATAGGGATCAGCTGAATATGTTCATAACATGACAAGTAAGTTTGGAAAACTTGGCCCTAGAGCTCAAAAGTTTATCTTTTTAAGATATCCTGAGAACTCTATAGGTTATGTCATGTATGGACATCATCCAGATGGAGGAATGATAGAGCGTGAGGTCTGAGATGTTGTCTTCTTAGAGAATGAATTTCTTAGTCTTGGCGACAATGAGAAGAATCTTGATCTTTTTGAAACAGATGAACAATTGAACATCCTACCATCTTCCGGCGAAGGGAGGGAATATGTTCCCATACCAATGTTTTCCGAAAATGATAGGGATATTCGATCTAGTGGGAGTGCGTCCAGTGGGAGTGCACCAATAGAAAGTCAAGATCCTTTACGTCGTAGCAAGCGTGGGCATGTCCTCGTCAATTTTTTGAAATCGACAGTGAGGTACTTCTTCGTGAACCCACGGATGATGAAGAGCCTAGATCTGTTTAGGAAGCTCTTGCATCATCATCTAGGAAAGAATGGAAAATTGCCATGCAGGAGGAGATTCTTTCAATGGCACAGAATGAAGTCTGGGAGTTAGTGTATCTCTCACCTAAGCATAAGGCGATTGGAAACAAGTGAGTTTTCAAGCTTAAATGCAAGGCTGATGGGACTATTGACAAGTATAAAGCAAGACTTGTGGCGAAAGGCTATACCCAAAAAAGGGTATAGATTATGATGAGATTTTTCACCTGTGGTGAGATTCTCATCTATTCGCCTTGTTCTAGCTATTGTCGAGCATCTTGACTTGGAATTGTTCTAAATGGATGTGAAGACTGCATTTCTCAATGTAGAACTAGACGAGGAAATATACATGGCTCAACCAAAGGGTTTCGAGACTAAAGGCAAAGAGCAAAAATTTTGCCGCCTTAAGCATTCAATGTATGGATTGAAATAATCGTCTAGACAGTGGCATATAAAATTTCATAAGGCTATTATCTTATATGGTTTTGAGATGATTAACCACTGTGTGTATGTTAAGCGAGTGAGAGATAGTCTCCTCATTTTATCATTATATGTTGATGATATTTTAATGGCTAGAAATGATATGGAGTTGATCGCTGCCACTAAGAGTTGGTTATCTTCTGTCTTTGAGATAAAAGATATGGGTGAAGCGAGCTATGTGCTCGAAGTGAAGATTGTGCATAATCGCTCTGAAAGGTCACTGAGTTTGTCTCAGGAGACATACATTAATAAGATTCTGAAGCGTTTCCGAATGCACCATTCAAAACCCATAGATACTCCATTTGATAAAGGATGTGTCCTAAGTACTTGTCAATGCCCCAAAAGTAAAGAAGAAATAGAAAGTATGTCTAGAGTGTCATATGCCACTGCGATTGGAAGTCTAATGTATGCTATGTTGTGTACTCGGCTAGACATTAGCTTCGCAGTAGGTTTGGTTAGTCGTTACCAAAGTAACCCTGGTCTCGCGCATTGGAAAGCCGTTAAGAGGATTTTACTGTATTTGCGAGGGATGTCAGATTATGCTTTACGTTACAAGGGTGGCAACCTAAAAATCATCGGCTATAGTGATGCAGATTGGGCTGGTGACCGAGATGAGCGGAAGTCCACTTCAGGTTTTGTGTTCTTGTTATCTGGAGGAGCTATCTCGTGGAGTAGCAAGAAGCAGTCTTGCATTGCCTTATCCACAATGGAGGCTGAATATGTTTCTTGTTATGCCGCTAGCCAAGAGGTGATTTGGTTGCAAAGTTTGTTGCAGCGTTTGGCGATCACACCTCATCATAATGAGGGTGTACTGTTATATGTAGACAGTACTTCAGCATTGGCCTTCTCCAAAGATCCCAAATTTCATGGCAGAACGAAGCATATTGATATTTGTTACCACTACATTAGTGATTTAGTGGCAAAAGAGTTAGTGGTGCTTCATCAGATTAGTTATGTTAGAATGATCGCAGATCCACTAATGAAACCTTTAGCCAGAGAGAGTTTTGTGACCCATTGTGGATCTATGGGTTTTTGTAAGTTATAGTAATTTACAATATTTTGACATCGCTAAAGTTTTGTTCATCATAAAAATGTTATTTATGTGAACAAATGATTGCTTTATACATTGTTAGTGTGTCACCAGGCTAGGATCAACCCCCTCACATGGGTGATCTACCTTTGGCGCTTATGGATAGCGAGCAAAGATGAGGCACTTGACGTTGTGGAACTCTAGATGACTAGAGGTCGAACACAATATCTCAAGTTTTGTTAAAATGTCGCCTTGGCTGAGGCCAAGATGAAATATGAATTAGTTCAGATTGACCATATGGATTATTGATATAATCCTGTGAAGCCTGTTATATCCAGATATGTGAGTCGCAAAAAGGCGTTAAATGAGAGCGACTGGTTTGTGGGACTCTAGTCGATTGCCTTTGTTGCAATTGGATTTGTATCCGTGCGATGTTATATGACACGCCCATATAAATGGAGGAACATCGCAGCATGTGAATCATACCACATGTGTAATATACAACCTCATATGAGAATGATGGATGGTTCTCTCTTCATCATTGTGTGAGCTCATGAATCACGTTTGTCATTGATTCCTGATGTACCCCTAGTGACCTGCAGCATTGTGCCATGACAAGGAAGCTTGATGTCGCTACTTTAGCATGTTACTTAGGGCGATGGTTGATACAGTCCAGTGGAACATGTCTAGGAAAGCGGTTAAGACAAATTGAATTGGCATGTGCAGCATAGGGAAGATATCTTGTTATTTCACCATGCTTAATTACTCATATCCCAGGAGGCTCAGTTGCCTAAGTGGTGATAGAGTCATGAGTGTTATGCCTTTTGGATTCGATACTACCTTCTGAGAGAAACGGAGTATCAGAATCAGGTGAATATTAAGAGCATGAGGTACATATTGAGATTAAGTGTTCTGTTAGTAAGATGACGACTTAATGGAACACTTGTTGGTGACTCGAAAAATCTCACAAAGGTTGCACGTCTTATTTTCGGTATGACCGTTGATGTCAAATGCCATAGAGAATGTTGGGTGCGCCGTCAACCCTGAGTGGGTAAGTGGGCTGTCAACCCTAAATGGGAAAGTGGGAGCTTGTTGGGGGTGTGCCCATTGGGCCCCGCGAGGGGCCTGCCTCCACCGCCTCGGTGGGTGGAGGGGGCGTCGCCAACGCGCAGGGTGCGTTGGCAACGCCCGGCCGTGCCAGCGCGCAAGGTGCGCTGGCGGGCGGGCTGCTGCCGCGCGACAGCAGCACCGCCGCAGCCTCGGCCGCCTCTCACGGCAGAGGCTGCCGCCTCTCTCCCCACTCACCTCATCTCTCCTCACACCCTCATTCACTTCTCCTCCTATAAATACCCCATGAGGGGTGAAGGGGAAAGATATCTCAAATGCATGTGAGTGTGCATGTAAGTGCAAAGGCACAAGCGCAGTGTGTGTAGTGCGCTGAGTGTGCTGTGTGCAGGTGTGAGAGGGTGAGCTTACAAGTGTGTCTTGTAAGTGTAGACTTCTCTGTGAGAGAAGGTGTTGTCCCTGGTGTGAGACATCAGGTGTTCTTTATCCGGTATCGATTGACAGAGGTACGTCATCACCAGTCCTCGGATCTAAGGTGTGGAGCAGTGTAGGCGACTCTGATAGCCATCTATCTACTTCTGGACCTTCTTATTATAACGTTTCCGCTGCGAGGTATGTCCTCTTATCTCTTTCCTACATTGGTATCAGAGAGAGTTTTGTGACCCATTGTTATCAATGGCTTTGATACCAATATCAGAAAAAGATAAGAGGACATACCTCGCAGCAGAAACATTATAATAAGAAGGTCCCACAGAAGTCGATAGACGGCTACCAGAGTCGCTTATACTGCTTCACACCTTAAATCTGAGGATTGGCGATGACATACCTCCGTCACTCGATACCGGATAAAGAACACTTGATGTCTCACACCAGAGACAACACCTTCTCTCACAGAGAAACCTACACTTATAAGACACACTTGTAAACTAACCCTCTCACACTTGCACACAGCACATTCAGCGCACTGCACACACTGTGCTTGTGCCTTTGCACTTACATGCACTTGGAATATCTTTCCCCTTCACCCCTCATGGGGTATTTATAGGAGGAGAAGTGGAGAGGGTGTGAGCAGAGAAGAGGTGAGTGGGGAGAGAGGCGGCAGCCTCTGCCGTGACTGCTGCTGCACGGCAGCAACCCGCCTCACCAGCGCGCCTCGCGGTGGCGAGGTGCCCGCCCGCGCTGGCGCGGCCAGCCGTTGCCAACGCACCCTCGCGGGACCCAATGGGCGTGTGCCCAACAGTAGATAATAAACAGATGCGGCAAAAATATTTAACACTTAATTACTATGCCTCACTTGATTATCCCAAGTTATTAGTTACATAGACGATGATTCAGAAGCAAAAGCGAACAAACTAATCTGTTGAGTAATGTTTCAAGAGAAACACGTGGTTCCGTCTAAGAAGGGTGCTAATAATGATGTGAATTGCCCTTCAAACAATATTATTTGTTGGAAGACAATACAAAATTTTCTCACTTTTTCAACTAATAAAATTATTTAAAAAATAATTCTCATCACCGGTCGCTAAGCTTTTTTCATGTTTCAATGCCAAGTCCTGCGAGGGGGCTTGTCCGAACGTCGGACAAAGTAGTGGGCTCACCCAGCTCCAAAGTGCGCCAAGATTCGCGAAGGACCGCAAAACAGAAAAAGTAGTTAAAAAAAGTTTAAAAAAAATGGAGAAGGAAATATCCGCATATAAGAGAACAGATTACAGAATCAAACTGTGGTACGCTGGTAATTAACTGAATCGGTGGGGGCATCGACTCCCGGCATAACCATCCTTCTAGATTTGACTTGAATAATAACGGATCAAACGAGGCGAAGATCTGAGAACACTGTTTGAGAAAGAGAGAGAGATAAAAGCGCCGGTGTATGACAGTGTGTGAGAGAGGTCGAAGAGAGAGAGAGAGAGTGGGGTCTTGAGAGAGATACTTGGGTGTTTAGGGAGAGAAGAGGGAGATCGTGTTTAGAGAGCGAAAAAGTGAGGTGTAGGGGGAGAGAGAGTGTCTGTAGAGTGAGAGAGAGGGGGAACGATCCAGAGACCAGAGTAGGGAGAGGTGTTTAGAGAGAAGAAAGGACGAGAGAGAATGGGATAGAGAGGGAGTGTCTGTGTGTGTGTGTGTGAGTGAGAGTGAGAGAGAGAGAGAGAGGTGCCAAGGTGGCCATCTGATTTGCTGTGCTTTAAGAACCTGGAAGCGCTTGGCAGCGGCGCCTCCAGTTCCACCAGCTGGAAAAGATCACTCCTTTCACTACTAGTCCACCGCCCGTCGATCCGTACCGCCCACAACGAGGCCTCTCCAATAGTCCCCCCCGCCTCTCTCTCCTCGCCGATCACTAGCTGGTCGCTGCTTATCCGCCCGTTTCCATGGCCAGTGCCGCCACCAGGGCGCCGGAGGGGACACCTTCCCCCGTCATCGGGAAAGCCGGGAGGTATACCGTCTTCATCACCCCCTCAGCCACGACCAAGACGCCCTCTGGAGGCCTCCCGCCACAGGGTCCCGGCTTTGAGCATCTGCCTGGGGTCAGCCCCAGTCCCAAAGCTGCGGGCTTGCCGCCTCCGCCAGCTGCCGCCAAGGAGCCTACCTCCCCACCGCCGCTTCGACCCGTGCAGGTCCCGCCGCAGCAGTTCTGCAAGTCCACCCCGCGGCCCCCCAATTCCGTGTTGGGGTTCTTCTGGGGCGCCGTCGCTAGGGTCAAGATGGTATCCTTTTCGCCGCCCAGACGGCTTTGCTTTGTGTTTCGATCCCCCATTGCGGGCTTCTTATCTCGTTGTGTTTTGGCAGTGCATTCAAGTTTAGATGAGTACTTGGCCGACTGGCTCGGGTTGAACCAGTCCAGGTACCAGTGGGCATTGGATGACTACTACGAGAAGAGGGAAATGGTAAGTTTTATAACTTTTTGAAGGTTTAAGCTTTGTCCATATCTTTTGATGTTTGACAATGGGATGCTTTGACGACCTGTAATTCTATGTTTGTTATTTCTCCCACTGCAACACTGCCGACAGTGTACGCAGTTTGGATCTGATGTTATGATGCTGAGGCACAATCTTTTCCTTTCGGGCAAGGGATCACAATCTTCTTGGTGAAATGTTGGGGTGTTCTTTGGTTAGCCTCTGGGTTATCATCCTTTGGTACTATGAGTTTTGACGTTTAATGTACGAGAATGGCAAGAATCTTTGTGCTGCATGTGTTCGAGATGCCCTGGTGATGTGTCCCTGATCGGATTTCCTCTTTATGTGGGGTTTTATCTCTATGCTTAATAGACGTTGTGGAGTTCTTGAGCACTGTCATTGACGGTGGCAAAATTGCTATGCTTCTGGTTTCTTTTTCTTTGTCTTGTTGCAGACTTTTATGCCTGAATGAGTAATGTTGAACTTTAGCCTTATGTTTGGCCATGTATGGGATATCTTCTTTCAATTCCTTGTTTATACAAAGTTGCCGGTCTTGGAAGGTTGAAATTGCTAGCACTCTAGCTGGCAAAAATGTTGGCCAAACTCTGAACTTGATATCTCCTTTGCCGTTTTGTTCTTTTGCCGAAAGGTAATTTCTTTGATCTCAATTCATCTATTTCTTTCCCTTTTGGTTGTGTCTTTTGATTCTTGTTCAGCATCCTTATCTTATTGTGTTGGCGTGGTAGGCCTGAAGGGCCGGGTCAGCTATCTCTCTTGAGTAAAGTTGCGTGGCATAAGGTCTGGAGAGCCAAGTCATGTGATCTGCGAGCCCAACCCGCAGTGGCTGATAGCCAAGTTAAAGGGAAGATGGTGATCGTTACACACAACTCAAGTTTTGGTGTAGTGATAACCTGACCCTGGCAACATTTTGCTTTTATACCCATGAAGGAATCATAATTCTCACAGGCCTTGGTTTTAAAGGATGAAGTAATGTGTTCTAAAAACCAGAAGTGGATGAGGTGATCTGTGCTGTTTTCTCTCAAACCCCTGTCCTCCTTTCAAACAAATAATCTGGTTCAGTCTGGTCAAAAGTCTGAGAGATAGATGTCAGGGGATCTTTCGAAATCTGGAAGAGGGTGGGGAATAGAGACTGCAAGGTAAAGTCTCCACACCACCTATCCTTCCAGAAATAAGCCGTGTCCCCCCTTCCAAGACGTACCCAGACCCCTGACATGAGAAACTCCCTGCACGACAGGATGTCATGCCAAAGTGGTGAAGACCTGCCAGTAGCCGAGGTGATATCCCAAAGTTTGCTCCTCCCAAAATATCTCTGCCAAATCAACATAGTCCACAAACTCCTTTTCCCACTCCCAAGTCTCAACAGCCACTTAGACAGGAGTGGCATATTGAAATCTCTGATATTCTTAAGCCCCAAGCCACCCTCTTAGGCTCCACAGTCACTTAGACAGACTCCAAAGCCACTTAGACAGCAGTGCACAGTGAGTTCTCGTCATGATTCATGTATTTGATTGCATTGCATACCATTCTCTTTACAGATTCGTCTCTTTTCTTATCATTTTTCTTGTACTAGTGTTTCCACCTTACCTATATCAATTTTGTTTTGTGAAATAAACCAGAATGCTTTAAGATGTTTCCCACCTCATCAATTTTGGTAAAGTATAGGGCATTTTACAATTTTGAGTATAGTGGGAATAAATGGAAAGAAGCAGAAAAGCAAATTCCTTTTAGGATTTTACTGGTGCACATGTTTCCATTTTTTGTATTTGTTCTTTTTGAACTCCTGTTTGAGTATTCTAGGTCTGTGTAAATGAGACAAAACTTGGTAATTGGTTTAATTCTGTGTTATGCTTTTTCTCCTCATACTTCTTTTCTGTCTCAAGAGGTGATGGTGTTCAAACCCCATCTTCAGTATGCATGTGGCTAAGAGGTTCCCAAATGCCAATTTGTCTTGGACTTTGTCTAGTTTGGTCCACTCCTCAGGCATTCTACCAGATATGGCTCTCTCACAGCCAGCAGGCCTGAAAAGATGCTTACTGCACCTTGTGTGGCATGCAAGTCTTCCACCATGCCAAGGCACAGTGTTGGGTGGGTTTCCCCAAAATGTCAAGAGAAATGAGTAATCATCTTTCAATAAAACCTTCTGGAGAAATGAAGAATGCAAGTAATGTTTGAAGTCTACTTCCAAAAATCGATGCACTGAATCCGTCTTTTAGTTAACAAAATTTTCTTAAGCCCATGGAGGAAACACTGTAAGTCAATGGTGCCACTATCTTTTATTGTAGCCTATTGGTCATTTTCTTGGATATTTTGCACGAACCATTTTGTTTCTTTATGGTTGAAGTGTATTATTCACAGTTCAGGCAACCACAGATTTGTCGCCTTACTCCCAGGCCATTAACTGAGCAGAGGGTCCAAGGACCTTCATGACAAGATTGTTGTTGGATTCATCACCTATTTGATATTGAAGAACAAAGGCCTCATATCCCTTGACATGCATATGGGCTGGATTTTGCCATGCCAAGATCCTCACCTAAACCACTCTTTGCCGTGGCCTATTTACTTGCGTGTCATTTTCATTTCTTGTGAGACAACTTGCTTAAGTGAAAATGTTCATACATAAATTCTGAATGGTTTTTTCTTCCTCACATCGTCAAGAGGTCTGCCTCTCCATTCTTTCCCGTCTTTGTTTCCCTTTTCTCTTTGTGGTTTAGTTTCTGACCGTCCGTTATGTCGTGATAGTTCATCTTTGTTTTATTGGTTCATACAGGTCGTTGACATTTCAAACATAGGGCAGCTTGTATTTTTCAAAAGTCGCAGTTATATCAGACCTTTTATTTGTTCCCTCTTTAAGATCAAATTACATGCCAAAAAAATGTTCGGGCAGAGTACTTGTGGCTACCTTTATTGACTTTTCTACACATTGAACACTTAGAGGAAGTATCATAAGTAGGCAGGCCTCGCCGTTGTGAGCATCCTTTTGTTGGGTAAAAAGTGGCTTTAGGAGGGGCAATTATAAGAATGGGAGAAAAGAAACACAAAAGTTTGATAAAGTAAAAGGTACCTCAAAAGTTGTGTTATGTTGTCCTTATGTGAGGGGTCTTTAGTCCCATATAGGATACCCCTAAGGAGTTAAGGGCTTCATAACCCCTAATGTCCATGGGACTATGTCTTATAGACAAGGGTGGAGTTATGCTAGACCATATCACACACGCGCGCCGCCAGGCCGGGCTGGGCTGGGCGGGCGCGCGCGCGTGTGATGACGCGGCCCAGCCGACTTGCCTTGGTACCTTTTTGCTTCTTATTTTTGCGTTCCCCCTTTTCTTGGAGAGATTGGGCCTGTTTAGACCGATTCCCTGAACCGGCCCATTGTCTTGGGTTCTGCGGGCGTGAGGCGTCTCATATAGTGATTAGGGTCTCCTAATCGTGGTTACCGAAAATTAGAAACGCCTGTTGACTCTTCGTCTGGAGGAACCGCTCGCGACCCTGCTGCTCTCTCTCTCGCCCCTTCCCGTACCGGCGAGGTCTCCGCGCTCCGTCGTCGCCTTCCCGTCCGGGTGCGTCTTCGCCGTCGCTCTCCGGTGTTCAGGCCGTCGCGGTCATTGTCGGACGCTCTCTCCGGTGTTCGGTGCATGCTTCCTGCCCTAGCTTTTTCGTAGTGGAGGATTTGGTTTATATATAGCTTTCACTTTACGGAATCGATCTTGTGCGAGACCGATTCCGTGTCTCGTGATTGTACCCTGGGAGAAGGTCGCCGGACCCCATCGCACCGTATAGTGGGGGCGATACTTTCTCTAAGGCGAGTTCCATTATGGAACGCCTCCACAGTCGTCTTTCACGCTTTCCTTTTGCTGTAATCGCCATGCTTATTATCTGTAATCTCATGTTATATTTGTATTTGTGGGATGCTCTTATGTACATGTTATTTTTTATTGTGTTTACCATGTGGTTTGCACTGATTTATATGTTGATGAATTGCCATGCATTATGCCATTATCCCACTGTTTTCATAACAGTCTTAGAGAAAGTATTGACCATGGCTTCGTCCTCATCGTTTAGCCCGAAAGTGGACATGTCTGGTATGCCTGCGAAATTTGCAGGGCAACACTTCAAACGTTGGCAACAACGGATGAAGATATGGTTCACAATGATCGGGTTGATCTCGGTTATAGAGTCTGATCCCCCTAAAGTGATTGAGGGTGATTCTGCAAGTGCAATAAAGGCTAAGGAATGGAAGGAGAAAGATAGACTTGGACATGGGTGCATACTGACTGCACTATCAGATGTCCTGTTTGATGTCTATAGTTCTTCTACATTCCTAACATCAAAGGCACTGTGGGATGAACTTGACCGGAAATACAATACCGAGGACCAAGGTCTGGAAAAGTATTCCGTTGGCAAGTTCCTCAAGTTTCACATGTTGGAGGACAGATCTGTAGCCGAACAGGCACATGAGTTTCTCGTTATGATCCACGGGTTGGCAGAGGGTGATATGAAACTCCCTGAAAAATTTCAAGTCATGTGCATAATTGAGAAATTTCCAAAGACCTGGCAGGATTTTGGAATGGCTCTCAAACATAGAAAGGGATCTATTTCTCTTGATGACTTGATGAGAGCCATTGCCATTGAAGAGGAACATAGAAAGGAGAAACCAGGGATGCCTATGGAGGCTAGTGCAAATCTTATGGTAAAATATAAGAACAAAGATGTCAAAGGCAAACCCAAGACAGGTTCAACTACACAAATGAAACCCAAAGGAAAAATTCAGAAGAAGAAGAAGTCTGAAGAATGCTGGGTCTGTGGTCAAAAGGGTCATTTCCGTGGGGATTGCCCTAAACGGAAAGAAAAGTTGACCCATAAGACTGCTGAAAATCCAGCTCAGGTCAATGTAGTGACCGGTGGGGACTCTTCTGGTGACACGTATGTTTCTCTAAACCCTCAGCTTTTTACTATTTATGAACCTAATGAGTGGTTAGTAGACACTGGAGTCAATGTACATTTATGTGCTGACAGGGCTAACTTTGTGTCTTATCAGACCACCAGTGATTGCTCCGTGACGATGGGTAATGGCAACACTACTACAGTGATGGGAATTGGACGCGTAGATCTGAAGTTTACTTCAGGACGTGTGTTGTCTCTTCACAGTGTGCACCATGTTCCTAGTGTTAGGAGGAATATCTTATCAGGTTCTAGGTTGGTTAGGGAGGGTTATGAGTTGAACTTTAAATGTAATAAAGTTGTTATTTTGTGTCAGAAAACTTTTTTTGGTAAATGTTATTTATCTGATGGGTTGTTTAAAGTGTATGTGAACCATGTGATGAATAAAAATTTAGATATTGATGTTGTTTCTACATCTGTTTCTGTGGCATATAATGTCGTTGATTCATCTAATTTATGGCATGGACGTTTAGGACATATTAATTTCAATTCTTTGAAACGAATGATGAACCTGAAATTGATTCCTAATTATGCTATTGATAATTCTAAAAGGTGTGATATCTGTGTACAGGCTAAACAGCCCAAAAAGCCATTTAAGTCTGTAGTGAGAGATTCAAAAATTCTGGATCTTGTGCATTCTGGTATCTGTGAATTTAATGGCATATTGACTAGGGATCATAGAAAGTATTTCATTACCTTTATAGATGACTATAGTAGATATTGTTATGTGTATTTGCTTAAGTGTAAGGATGAGGCTTTACAGAAGTTTATCATCTTTAAGAAAGAAGCAGAAACACAAACAGGTCGGGTGCTTAAGAGGTTGAGGTCTGATAGGGGTGGAGAATATACCTCCAACCAGTTTAGTGAATATTGCCAAGACAATGGCATTGTTCATGAGACAACTGCCCCCTATTCCCCACAGTCTAATGGGATAGCTGAACGAAAGAATCGTGTATTCATAGACATGGTCAACTCTCTCCTGCAGAGTTCAGGACTACCTAACTATATGTGGGGGGAAGCATTGAATACGGCTTGCCATATTCTGAATTATGTTCCCCTGAAACGTAAAGATAGTAATCCATATGAACTTTGGATAAATAAAAAGTCTAGCTTGAAATACCTTAAAGTGTGGGGATGCCTAGCTAAGGCACTTGTCCCTGAACACAAAAGGAAAAAGCTGGGACCTAAAACAGTTGACACGGTCTTTCTAGGCTATGCTGAAAACAGCTATGCATACAGGTTTCTAGTGATTAAGTCTGAGATTCCTGACATAGATGTCAACACCATAGTTGAGTTTCGTGATGCTACATTTTTTGAGAATGTATTTCCATGAAGACTGGTTTACCTTAATCTGTGTCTTCTGAGGCTTGGCCATCCACATCTTCATCCATTCCAGATCATGTGGAAAGGATGACAAATGTGGGGGCAAGTGCATCCAACTCTCATCCTGATTCTGATAGTCAGGAAGAGGAAGTAGAACCTAGAAGGAGTAAAAGACAAAAGATTGCCAAGGATTTTGGAAGTGATTTTATTGCTTTCCAAATCAAGGGTGATCCTCCTACCTTCAAGGATGCCATGGCCTCTCCTGAGGCACGGCATTGGAAGGAAGCCATAAAGAGCGAAATGGATTCCATAATCGCTAATGGCACTTGGGAGTTGGTCGATCCTCCTCCTGGTTCTATGACCATTGGATGCAAATGGGTCTTTAAGAAGAAGTTAAATCCTGATGGGACTATTGACAAGTTTAAAGCTAGGTTAGTTGCTAAGAGGTTCAAACAGATGAAGGGGATAGACTATTTTGATACCTATTCCCCTGTAACCAGAATTACCACAATTCGGGTACTGATTGCTTTGGCTTCCATATGATCTGACCATCCATCAAATGGATGTGAAGACTGCCTTCCTTAATGGTGATCTTGATGAAGAGATCTATATGGATCAGCCTGAAGGGTTTACAGCACCTGGTAGTGGGAACAAAGTTTGTAGACTTGTTAAATCCTTATATGGATTGAAACAAGCCCCTAAGCAATGACATGAAAAATTTGACATGACTATCATGTCATTGGCTTTAAAGTCAATGAGTCTGATAAATGTGTTTACTACAAGATAAATGGTGATGATTGTGTTGTCCTATGTCTGTATGTAGATGATATTTTGTTGTTTGGCAACAATTTGGGAATGATAATTGAGACTAAATCATTCTTGAGTAGAAACTTTGAGATGAAGGATATGGGTGAAGCTAGTGTAATTCTGGGACTAAAGCTGACCAGATCAGCTGAAGGGATAGCTTTCTCAGTCTCATTATATTGAGAAAGTGTTAGAGAAATTTGGCTATCAGAATTGCAAAGTTGTCTCTACACCCTATGATCTTTCTAGAGTTTTCTGCAAGAATAAGAATGGGATTCCTGTGTCTCAATTGCGGTATTCCCAAGTAATAGGAAGCTTAATGTATCTTGCGAACTGTACTAGACCTGACATTTCATATGCAGTGTCTAAACTCAGTAGATACACTAGCTGTCCTGACCATACTCACTGGGAAGGCTTGGATAGAGTGCTAAGGTACCTGAAAGGTACTATGACTCTAGGCTTGCATTTCGGGAAATTTCCTACTGTCCTTGAAGGATATAGTGATGCAAGCTGGATAGCTGAAAACTCAGGGAGCAATGGTGTCACAGGGTATGTCTTTACCTGGGAGGTGGTGCTGTTGCCTGGAGGTCGACTAAGCAAACCATCTTGTCTCGATCTACTTTTGAGGCTGAGCTGTGTGCTTTAGACACTACTGGTATGGAGGCTGAATGGATCAGGGGTCTTCTTTCTGAACTTCCCTTGATGAGTAAGCCTATACCTGCGATCTCTGTGCATTGTGATAATATGACTACAATTGCCAAGATCAAAAGTTCAAAGTATAATCAGAAAGAAAAGAGACACATCCAACTCAGATTGAAATCTGTAAGGGAGTTAGTGTCTCAGGGAGTGATGGCTGTGGATTTTGTTGGTACCAAGGACAACACAGTTGATCTTCTGACTAAGGGACTGAATAAAATTCAAGTCCAGAAATTTAGGATGGGGATGGGATTGAAACCCATCAGAAGTTCTCCTTCAGTAGCAACCCAACCTATCTGAGTAGAGATCCTACAAAGAAGGTTCAATGTGGTAATAACAAGCTGATTGAGAGAACTGGTAGGCACTCAAAGTATTAGATATCTCATATCTGAGTTCCTCCCCTGAATCCTAAAGCTAGTGCTAATGACTGCAAGATTAGGTTGAGTTGTATACTCTTAATGGGTTCAAGCCTGGTAAGGCAGGATGTAAGCAGTGCATCCTTGGAGAAGCCCACCTAAATAAGTACTACTGTGAGGCCGCAGTTAAGGAATTATGTTATTCCTGAATGTACTTATAATACAGGAAAGGGCGTATGGCCATAATGCGCCACCTTTACGATTACTATCTTAACCTATATCATGTTGTTTCCTTTGACAACTCTCACCCTAAAGAATCAAGTTCAAGACTTAGTTCACTTCGATTCTGTGGGAGTCAGATTTGGAATACTTAGGTAAAGGTTCAAATCCGAAAGGTACCTTTATTGAAAACATGGTATGTTTATCCTCTTGTTTATTCCTCATTATCAAACCTTGTGTTTGTGGGGGAATGTTGGGTAAAAAGTGGCTTTAGGAGGGGCAATTATAAGAATGGGAGAAAAGAAACACAAAAGTTTGATAAAGTAAAATGTACCTCAAAAGTTGTGTTATGTTGTCCTTATGTGAGGGGTCTTTAGTCCCACATGGGATACCCCTAAGGAGTTAAGGGCTTCATAACCCCTAATGTCCATGGGACTATGTCTTATAGACAAGGGTGGAGTTATGCTAGACCATGTCACACACGCGCGCCGTCGGGCCGGGCTGGGCTGGGTGGGCGCGCGCGTGTGATGACGCGGTCCAGCCGACTTGCCTTGGTACCTTTTTGCTTCTTATTTTTGCGTTTTCCCCCTTTTCTTGGAGAGATTGGGCATGTTTAGACCGGTTCCCTGAACCGGCCCATTGTCTTGGGTTCTGCGGGCGTGAGGCGTCTCATATAGTGATTAGGGTCTCCCTAATCGTGGTTACCGAAAATTAGAAACGCCTGTTGACTCTTCGTCTGGAGGAACCGCTCGCGACCCTGCTGCTGCTCTCTCTCGCCCCTTCCCATACCGGCGAGGTCTCCGCGCTCCGTCATCGCCTTCCCGTCCGGGTGCGTCTTCGCCGTCGCTCTCCGGTGCTCAGGCCGTCGCGGTCATTGTCGGACGCTCTCTCCGGTGTTCGGTGCATGCTTCCTGCCCTAGTTTTTTCGTAGTGGAGGATTTGGTTTATATATAGCTTTCACTTTACGGAATCGATCTTGTGCGAGACCGATTCTGTGTCTCGTGGTTGTACCCTGGGAGAAGGTCGCGGACCCCATCGCACCGTATAGTGGGGGCGATACTTTCTCTAAGGCGAGTTCCATTATGGAACGCCTCCACAGTCGTCTTTCACGCTTTCCTTTTGCTGTAATCGTCATGCTTATTATCTATAATCTTATGTTATATTTGTATTTGTGGGATGCGCCTATGTACATGTTATTTTTTATTGTGTTTACCATGTGGTTTGCACTGATTTATATGTTGATGAATCGCCATGCATTATGCCATTATCCCACTGTTTTCATAACACCTTTTTCTTGCACATCTCATGTGACTCGATATCAAGCTGTCTAGGACTCTAGGCATCACATTAGGAATTGGAATTTACTGCTTACCTGAATAAGGGAACAGAAGAAACCTTTAATTGGTGGAAAGTATCAAGTTGTGACAAATTCCATGAGAGGCAAAAACCCAGATGAGGATTGTTTTGGCTGGATTTCTATGTGACAGAAGCCTGACCCAAGTCCTCCTCCATCATCATCTAGAGATGCTCGACTTTTATTTTTAAGCATCACCACCATTGTTCAAAAAGTTGTTCTGTTGTGAGATTGCTGGTTCAGCTGCAACTACAGGTGGTTGTTTTCCCTGTTTTGCTTGGGACTTTCATGATTTCACATGAAGCTCAAAAGAATCTAAACAACATCAAAAACTGACTGTGCAGGACAAAGAAGCTGGTCAAATGAAAGATCCGGTGAACAAAGCTCAAGCTGTGTAATATACTGTGAGCAGGCAGAATCCTACTACATTTCCGTCTTGTCTTTGGGGGTGTGTGGCTGGTGTGCGGCATGGTTTTAGCAGTCTACATGGGCAGTCAGAATCATCCAAGAAGGTTGAAGTGGTTGCCTCGCTTGACCTCGATGAAGGGAAGATGTTCGTTTGACAACGCGGTGTAGACTTAAAAGTAGCCTTCCAATTTGAAGACTCCGTTTTGAGTCCAGGGATTTGTGTAACTCTCTCATGATTGAGGAGTAAACTTTGTAGTATTTTAATTTATGAGATATTTCGTTGAATATTCTTGCACGTCAAAAACTGCACATCTAGAGTGGTGATTATGGGGGGAGCATCTAGAGTTCATGTTCTACTTCACTTCTTGATAGGGTTTTCTTTACCTTTCTCTTGCAGTACTACTTCGTCGCCCCAAAGCTATTTAACTTTGCAAGGTAGTACTTCGCTCTCAGTCACCCCAAAGCTATTTAACGTCGCAAGGTGGTCCGAGTGTAAGCTAATTAGTGAACCCTAACAGCCCGTCCGTGGTGCACTAGTTAACCATTTCACCTAACAGTATGACTTGTATTGATCTCCACATAATCTTACTGTATTCTTACAAACAAACGAGCAAAGCTCTCCATATATAGAGATCAAAGATTCAACTCTCATCGGCAGCATATTTATCAAAAAAATTTTTAAGAATAATATCAAGAGTTCAATTTCTATTGAATAATGTAATAGACTAATATTTTAATATATATTTCTTTGAATCCACGCTATGAAAATGAGAGCTCTTTTGTGAGGGCGCGAGTTCGAATTTGTTTCCTCACCTTGTTCCCCCTTCCCGTTTGCAACTTATCTAATTGAAAAAAAAAAAAACAAACAAGCAAAGCCCAAGTAAGAAAATGAGCTTTAGGAACTACAAGTTCTATGACAAAACTTAGAAATTGGTTAGTACCTAGAGAATATGGTGATCAAAGATGGCGACACACCATTAGCATCGGCTGCCCCTTCCTGTCTTCTTCCCTTCTCGCCCTATGTGGATAGATGCAACAAGCAAAATGGGCCGGGCCGAGCCGTGGGTTTCCGGCCATATCAATGGTCCAATGCGTGGGCCTGTGACTCGAACGGGCCCACGAACTTCCCCGCGTAAACCCTGGCCTGCGATCGCGCCGCCATCTCTAACCCTCCCCATTCGTCGCACCGGCTCCGCCGTCCTCCCGCAACGTCTCCGTCGCCGTCGCAGACACCCGGGACCGCCCCCACTCTTCCGTTCTCTCCCCCCTACCCCCCGAGCTCGCTCTAATCCAGGTGCGGCAATCCAGGGAGGTCGAGGAGCTCGCTGTGGCGGAGGGCTCGAGCATCGCCACCTGCGGAGTCTCGGGTAAGGTGGGTTCCTTCTTGCCTCTTCTAACTCTTTTCGTCACCCTTTCCCCAGTTGTTGCCCACCTAGGTGGGTAGGTGGCTGTGGGGGTGGCGGGGGGAGGGGATGATATGTCATACGGGGACTTATGCTTGGAGGATTCAAGATGTGAGATTTTTTTTCCTGATGCTATCCAGATGCTGTCGTTTTCGATTTTATGCAACTGGTATCAGTATAGTAGGAAGAAATGTCCTGCTATTTTGTGAGGGATCATAATTTTCTTCCTTTTGGTTGTGCGGGCATATATAAGTCCTCTGCTTCCATGGTTTGGATCCGATCTTCTTAGTCTTCTGTTTTGCTCTATCCTTGCGTGGTGTCTAAATTTATGCATCACGATAATATCATATAAACTTATACAACACATCACAATCTCTCATTTTTTAAGAGCAATTGTAGAAGCATGTTCCAAACTTGTCTCCCCTTGCACACGCCGCTCAAGTGTCTTACCCCAAGAATTATCTTCATCAGCCATTAATCGCTTGGCCATTCTTCTGGAAGGTCGGGGAGAAGAGTTCTTGGTTAAATTTCTAGCATTTCTTAAGCTGGTGTGTGCCCTAAAACTCTCAGTGTGGATGTTGGAGACTTTTCAATTCAGTTCTACTGTACAAATTTTTAACTTTCTGAACAAGAAATTTTCAAATTGTTCTGAATGAGCATGGCTGTCCTATCTATTGAAAGAATGATCTCTTTGCCTCTAATTAACATTGTGAACAAACAACTATTTTGAGCATTGGTCATTCTGATGCCTTTATTTTCTTTTTCTTTCATTCAGTCACCATATCTTACTTCTTTTGCCTTACTCTTTGTCCTGTTCTTGTAGGCTACTTGATCCGTTTTGTTTCTTTTCTGTAATTATCGTCCAAGGATGGGAAAGGCAAAGGGTGGCTCTATATTTATCAGGCTGGTCTCAGCAGCAGGAACTGGGTTCTTCTATGTCAAGAGAAAGAACCCACGGAAGTTGCAGGAAAAACTTGAGTTCCGAAAATATGATCCCAGGGTGAATAAACATGTTTTGTTTACTGAAGCAAAGATGAAATGATTAGCCTTCCATTTGACCACTGTTTGCCAGTTCTTTTGTTTGGACTCACTTAGCTCATGTTTGCTTACTGAGGGAAAGAGGAAATGCTTAGTTATTTGGCCATTGTTCGCAAGTTCTCTTAAGACTCAACTAGGTGAAATGAGTAGCCATTTGGGCACTGTTTTGCAAGTTTTGTTAGGACTCAATAGCTCATGTTTGCCTATTTCATGTGGCAAAGATGAAATGTGTAGCCTTGCACTTGGCCACTGTTTTACAACTTCTCTTGTTAAGTTATTTCCTGTGGAAAAGAGGAAATGAGTAGCCATGCATTTGGCCACTGTTCTGCAAGCTCTCTTGTCAAGACTCACTGGCTCATATTTGCTTATTTCATGTGGTAAAGATGAAATGTGTAGCCTTGCACTTTGCCACTGTTTACAAGTTCTCTTGTTAAGTTATTTCCTGTGGAAAAGACGAAATGAGTAGCCATGCATTTGGCCACTGTTCTGCAAGCTCTCTTGTCAAGATTCACTAGCTCATGTTTGCTTATTTCCCGTGGCAAATTTAAAATGAATAGCCATTTGGCTACTATTTTACAGGTTTCTGTTGTTAAGGCACTAGCTCATTGTTGCCAAGTGGAATGAGGAGCCATTTGGCCACTGTTTTGCGAATTCTCTTGTCAGGACTTACTAGCTCATGTTTGCTTATTTCCTGTGAGAGGTTCTTCTCATTGCATTCTACTTGTGACAATCCTCTTTTCAAATCTTATAGCTTTGTTTTGCCTAAATTATTTTGCCTATCTGTTGTGTCTTCCATCTTTGATTGTGGATGGTCATTGAAGGTGCGACAACTTTCTTGCTTAGTTACTTGTGCGAGTGCCAAACAATTAATTTCTATCTGGTATTTGTTTTAATATGAGACTGCTTCAGTTAAAGAAGAATGCATTGTGATTCAGTGCTTGCAATATAGCTCTGTTTTCTAACTGTTAACCAATGATTCAAGGGCCAATCGGGTTAATCTAGATTTAAGGCTGTGAACGAGGAAAATAATTTTTTTTTTTTAAAAAGAAAGAGAAATGAAGGTACGGGGTGTGCCAGGTTGGAAATAATTTTTATTTTTCTACTTTTTATTAAACATGGTGCGCGCATATAGATTTGACAAAGAAATTAGGAGATCGAGGTTTGGTGGATGCTATCCCACTATCTATAAAAGAATAGCGTTAATTACATCTACATGAGATGTGAGAAAATCTTTGATTAGTCAATGGAAAAATTTGTAGCCTAATATTCTCATTTGGAACAATATTTGAAAAGATTGATATAATTCAATATTGCACTTGTCATCGAAGTATGAATTTTTTTGCTACAAAAAGGAGATTAGATCATGGGAATATCAAAGACATCATGACTAAGCGGAAAATTACAAATTCAAAGCAAGTAAAATTTATTCATCCCAAAATTTATCTGCAACATCCGTATGATTGAAATAAATGTGGAGTTGATGAGTATATTTTTGTGCACGTGATACATGTGCAAAAGAGCAAGAAACATACATCCATAAGTAAATGGGCCAATTTAGAAAGGACATGCATAGTTTCAGTTTGAGCATTATAATGAGATTTTGAAATTTATTTTGGTGTGATTTTTTTATTTCAGAATTGACTTTTGAGGTTTGGACTTACATGGTTTAATCTTGGATTCCGGGGGTTTGATGTCAAGTTGGAATTTGCATTTCGGATTACATGATTGAGTCTAGATTTGGGAATTGATTTTCTGAATTTCAAGTTGGGGGATTTGATGTTTATTTTGTGATTTGGATTTTTGTTGAATTTTATTTAAGGGGGATTTGATCAGATCTTGGGGTTTTAATTGGAAACGTGGGGTTTAGAGTTGATTTTAGGATTTGGAAATTTTGTTTTATTCTTTATCAGCATTTGGACTTTGAAGTATTTATTTTTAAAATTGAGCTTTAACTTTGAAGTCTTTTATTTGGATTTTGGATTTAAAGGATATTTATTTTAATTGAGATTTGAATTATTTACAATTTATATTTGGATTTTGGAATCAAAAGATTTTCTGTCTTTTATTTTAATTTAGATTTGAAGTGTTTATTTATTTTAATTTTGAATTTTTAAGTTAAAGGATTTGTTTTTAGATTTTTATTTGGATTTTGGATTTGAAGTATTTATTCATTTTTACTTGGATTTGAACTTGAAGAATTTATTTTTAATTTCTGATTTTGGATTAGAATTTTACTTATTTACATCTACATTTTGAATTTAAGATTTGCTTTTCTATTTTGGATTTGATGTTTCATGATTTGCTTTTGTATTTTAAAATTTTGGATTTGAATTAAAATTTTGAAGGAATTATTTTTGGATTTGAAATTTGTGTATTTTTATAATTCAAAGGACTTGTTTTTAGATTTAAATTTTGATTTGAAGTCCATTTATATTTATTTGAATTTGTAGGATCTGTTTTTTATTCGATTTGTATTTGAAGTATTTGTTCATTTTATTTGGTTTTTTGAACATAAATATTTGATTTTGTTTCATTTTTAACTATTTTATTTTATTTGGATTTTGGATTTAAATTATTTTTTACTTTGAATTGGATTTGAATTTAATGTTTTTGTAAACTGTGTAATTTCTATTTTGGGATTTCAATTTGAGATTTGAAGTTTTCTTTATTATTATCAATTTTAAGATTGGCAGTTTTCAGATTTTTCATGTTTTTTTAAGATTGTGATTTGTCATTTAAAGTTCTGTTTTTGGATTTTTGTTTGAAATTTAAAGTTTTGTTCTTGTATTTTGCTTGGAGCTTTGTAGTTTCGACTTAGAATTTTTTAGTTTGAGTATTGAAGTAAATATTTTTTGGGGCTTGGTCGTTTATTATTTTATTATTATTATGATTATTTTACATTTTGTGATTTTTCTTGGTTTTCCTGTTTTTTTGTTTTCTCCATTTTTCTGATGTTTGATATAGAAACATGAAGTTCAATTATTAAATTTTGTTATTGTTCTATTTTATTATTTTATTTTTACACTTTTTTGTGATTTTAGTATTTTTCTATTTTTGTGATTATTTACTAAAATAATCAAAATTTAAGTTTTTGTATTGGGTTTACTTATGTTAATCCTTTTTGCGATATTTGTTAAATTTTTTTGAATTTTATTATTCACTTTTTTAAAGTATTTTTGGTGAAAAATTAAAAACACCGAGATTTTTATACTCTGGTAGATTTTGATGATAATAAAATATTGTGTTTGATGTCATGAGATTGGATGATTTGGTTTTGATGTTATGGATCTCATGTCTTCGGATTTTTTAAATCTATTTTGAAGGTCTAATTTGTCTATTTAAGTGTATAAAAATAGTAAGTATGAAAGTAAATACACGTGTGCTAATGCCCAATGCAAAACTCAGACAGAAGTCAACCTGGTGGACCAACACTTTGCGTTGGTCGACCAACATAAATATGGTTGGTTAACCAAAAGCTATCATTGGTCAACCAATTGTCCCAGTGAACCTTGTTTGAGGGTCAAGTCTAGATGGATCGACCAAAATGTCACATTGGTTGATCGAAAATTGTGTTTAGACGATCAAAGCTCCCATTGAACTACATCAGAAGGACCAACAACACATTAATTGACCAAATGATAAAATTGGTCGACCAAAATTCTGTATTGGTTGACCAAATTTGTCTCAACAACTAACTAATGATTTTCTTGTAGGCACATTGGTCGATCAAAGGCTTGTGTTGATCAACTGATTCTGATAGTCTGTCAAATATGAACTTTTCAAATCTATTCGAATGGAATATAGAAATTGGCTAAACGACAAGAAAGCTTTTGAAAACTTTCTAATATGTAAAGAATCATGTTTCTCAGTCTGAGACATGCAACCCTAAGGCTTTCGGATCCATTCTCATCTCGGCAAGGGTTTTCTATGACTTTAACATCTAAATCAAATTGTACAAGGCTGTAGAGCATCCAGAGGAAGGACTTGAATTGAAGATATGAATGTGATGTGTATGATGCTATGGAAGTGAGAGATTATTCTTTAAGCACTGATATGTTCGTGGAACATCTGAGAAACCCTCGATTGTGACTTCGAGCGGTCAAGTCTTCGTCGTGTGTTGTGACCAAGAGGGCGATACTTCTTAGTTCGACAGGGAGGGTTGAAACTTATTCTATTTACTTTGAGTCTTCCTTTGTCCCATGTTGATTGTGGAAAAGTGATCTATTAAGATCTTTGTGTGTGTTGGTGTTTGGGATTGTCCAAGCATCCAGGTGTATGTGTGGTTGAATTAGTTTTGTCTCAGAAAACAAATATGTGGTTGGGTTAGTTTTGTCTCAAAAAACAAGCATGTGATTGATTAGTTTTTTCCTAAGAAACAAACATGTTAAACAAGATAATGTGTGTATTAGGCCTTGCAAATGTGGGGGTAAATGTAGGTTGTATGCATTGTGTAACTGAACCACCTTGAAAATCCTATGTGCATTGTGTGGATTGTTTTCATGTAGCATCTCGAAAATTTTATTAATAAATTTTTTAAAATAAATTGAAAATAATAATTTAATATTCTTAAAATTGTAAAAATGTATGCACCATTATCATATATACAAAAATATTTCAATAAATTTCTTAAAAATAATAGTTCAACTCTAAACAATATTTTCAAATGACCCACGATGAAATTCATGCGACGTAAAATCCGATTATCCAATTTTAAAGCGTTTTGTGACTTATTATCATAATTCATAAATAAGTCGGAGAATCATTATAACATGTACTTAGATGAGTCTGGAAAATTAAATAAAAATCATAATTGAACTTCAAATAATATTATCTAATGAACCACTAAGAAATTTGGGCTAAGAAAAATTATTTGGGCCAAGTTTAAAAATTATTGCGACTTATTATCATAATAAAGAAATAAGTCGAAAATTTATTATCACACTTAAAGAAATAATTCCAAAAATGTTATAAAATTTATGATGGACTCTCAACATCAATCCTTCACCATCCATTAAGAAAATTGGGCCAAGAGAAGACTCTTGGGCCATATATAAATTCAAGATAGGAAAATAACCTAAAATTTGAAAATTTTAACTAGTGGCCCATAAAAGGGTTTATTCTAATCCAATAGACACTTATTGGACTCCAAAGCAAGCCCAAATTCATGGTTACAACCTAAGGTAAGTTTCCATATGACTCCCATCACAAATTGGGTTGATAGATCTTCAATTGAAGGAAGGATACACCCAAATTCATGTCTATAGGTTTCTTAATCAAATTAGGAAACTAAAAACTCATACCCCTTTAAATAAGCCCCTTCTCTCCCATGGGACTACCCCTAGGATTTCTGAGGTCGTGCTTGGACTCTCTGCAGGTTGGGAATCGCAAGAGGAAGGCTGGGCAAAAAGCAACTTCGTGCTCATCTCCACCTGCGACCTGCAAACAAGTCCTTTCAAGATCATCAACAAAGGTTAGTAAAACCTCGACCAAACCTAACAAAGCATATACCCCTGGAAATATCTTTGAGTCTAGTTTCTTATGGTACTATTGTACCCAATTTCTACCTAGTAGATCGTGAGAATTAGGCATTCTTCTCCAAGTGGTCAAAACTAGGGCTTTCCGGAGAACGAATCTTTATTCAACCCAAAGGTTGATTATCTCCATGCCAAACTCTAATTAAACTCATTCATGTATGCATACATGTGCATATATCGGGTTCTTACTGTTTTCCCAAATTTCTATATTGTGGATTTCGTGAATTAAATCTTGCATGTTAGAATGTTGTGCTGTCTTGTTTAAACCTTGATCTGTTTTACGAGTTCTATATCTTTTTATGGAGTCATTTTTCATACTGAGCACTCAACATGAAACTTCTTCCCCTATGAGTTTAGTTTTATTTGGCACCAGTTTCCCCAATTTGTATCTTCCATACAGAGAGTATTAGCCCGTACATGAGTACTGTGTCAGATTCATGTAGATAGTCATAATATATTATGTTACCCTACTAAACGACTATTGTTTCTTAATTACTTCTTCCTATAGGTTGGTTAGAAAGTCTTATAACTAACAGAAGTGGTCTCACCTAATTTGGATCACCACACAATTAGTTTGGATTTTTCAAAGACCCATAGGGCAAACCTAGTTCGAATCGAATGATTTTGGCTTGAAAACGCAACGTAAAAATCATCTTAAGGTCGTGCCGGATCGACACGACCCTTGTCGCATCAAAATCCAGAAGGCAAGGGCCTCATGGTCACAACCAGGTCGCGACCACGTGATGGTCACGTTCTTGTTTTCCTGTGGGCAGATTGCGTAGTTTGTCGTATATCACCTACATTTTTCTCGTTTTACATCGGATTTCATTTCCATTTTCTTTTTTGGATTCCTTATTCAAAGGGCTTCAAGATAGTATATTCATTTGTTAGATTTGTATAAGAAATAAGTGAGTTATGACTGTAGAAGTGGAAGGGATGTGACTTCATTTGCCTTCTGATAAGCATACATCCTAGTTTCCGCTGATTTTCATCGTTTCTTGCCCCGATTTGTTCCTGATTGTGGTATATTCTATAATCATGCATTTATCAACCCATATAAAGGTTAAATCATATTCACATGATTTTTAATTGCTCTTAAGTTAATGATCATACTCTCTACCTATCGATTATTCCCTTTCTTGCCTTATTATCGAACGTGCTAAACTTAACACACGTCAACTTGATAAAATTGGTCATGCATGATTATTATTTCTTGATTTAGCACTTGTGATAGTTTACATAAATGGAGTTTCCATAAACGAAGTTTTTCCATAATCGGATTTACACATACGCACTTGAGTGATTCTCACACGCGGCATGTGCATATATTATAGCACAATAGGAAAGCCCCTTCTTGGCATGTGGTGAACTCTCTGTCAAATATTCCTTCTTCCGGACTATAGTGACCCCTTGACCAAGGCCTCGTAAGTCTCTTCTGACCATGGATTACATGGCCAACGAGCATGTTGTAGCATTGAAGTACCTAGAAGTTAGTGTGCACGTATCTTTCTTCTCTTGACATTCTTGACAAGATCTTTCTCGTTTCATCTTGTTCCTGGAGTACGCCTTAATTGAACATAAGATCAAGTTACTAATAAGTGATTGGACTAAATTAAAAACACGTCGTTATGCTGCCGGATTGAACTCTTAAACTATTAACTATCTTAGTATTATTGAACTCTTGAAATAAGACCATACTTGATTGTGGGTATCTATATTTAAATTACTTGAGATGTTGGATCGGGTATGGCGAGTGTCCAAGGGCTCCAGTCTGGCCCCTCGATAGGGAGTCGAGAATATACTGTTAACCATGGGGTATAATGATTACTGACGTTGCATCTGCACTTGCGTGTAAATGCTAGATACATACACCACATTACACGTGTTCATGATATGCATTCCAAGGTGGCATAGATCCTTAGTGCATGTTAATGACTTGTGAACTGACTGTCTTGCTCGTGAAAGATACATGCTTGTTACATGCTTGCTAGCTTGCTCGTGAAATGGCCAATCTTGTTACATGCTATCTTGCTCTTGCTTGTGAAAGTACCATCTTGCTAGATCATTGTTCACTCTATCCTGGAATCTTGAATACAATCTTCTTACTAGACTGATCATTACACCTCTTGATCTTACTATCTTGCATGATACATTGTTCACATGTTATTATCGATGTTTTAATTGCATAGTACATATAATGTTCATACCTCCTAGTTTTTAAACTATTAAATACTTATATCATTGCTGGAAGATGTAAATCCTACTGGGCGAGTGCGCTGATTACCTACTTTCCAACATTTCAGGAGAATAGGAAATGGATGACGTAGAGAACCAAGACTATACTGGGGATGAATAAGAGTGAAGAGCTCTCTCAAGCCCTAGTATTGGAGTCGTGTTATCTTAGCGTCATAGTATTATAGTTTGAGTACGAGAGTACTAGAATAATATAGTAGGAGTGAGGATAGTATGTAATTTTCCTTTTTATTGAGTCTTAGTCCTATAATTCAAATTGAAATGGAGCATGTACCAGTTTTTATTATGGAAATAAAATAAAGAGTTTGATATCTATAATAAGCACAAATTAGTTATGTTATATGTGATTACTCACTAGAGGCTTATTTGCCAACTATTCACGTCTCAACGATTAATTAACTCTTCTGCTGCCATGCTTTGGGACGTGACAGTTTAGTGGAATCAGAGCCTAAGAACAAACAAGGATTTTAAGTCCAAAGTTTAGGGTATACCCAAACAACTTACATCATGAACGGTTCCTATATGACACCCAGTGAGTATGGGTAGAGCTGGGGATGAACTAATTTCATAGGTCTACAGTACATGCTAAATAAAACACCCCACTCCTAACATGTACTTCATAAACTAAGACAATGATGGGTTATTGTTTTCATAGAAACCTTTGTTCATTTGCAATGGCCTGTAATCAATGGCAAGCGATGCAGGAAACCATGGTAGGACTTACACAAGCACTACAAAATGTAATACAAGCTGGGAACCAAGCTGGAGCCTAGAATGGAGCTGGCAATTTGCATCGCAACTTCTGTAGCCTGAACCCACCTCATTTCTCTAGATCTCCTGATCCAGATGAAGCAGAGAATTGGTTGGAAGATATGGAAAGGATCTTCCAGGTAATGTAGTGTACGGCGAGGGAGAAAGTGTTACTGGCTACTTTCCAACTGAATAACAATGCCAGATCCTAGTGGAAGGCCACATCAGCCCATCTACCCAACATTGCTAATTTGGAATGGGAGGAGTTCCTGGATATATTTCGGGAGAAGTACTTCTCTGAAAGGATACAGGAAAAGAAAGCAGTCGAGTTTGCGGCACTGACGTAGAGGGGAATGTCTGTGGCTGAGTATGAGGCTCAGTTTATATGTCTAGCCCAATATGCTACACAACTAGTGGGTACAAAAAAGCTAAAGGCAAACAAGTTTATGGATGGGTAGCAACCCATGTTTATAGAAAACCTGGGATCACTCAACATCCATACTTACACAGATATGGTCCAACGAGCTCAACTGGTGGAGGATACCCTGGTGAAGCTGGAAGGATTCAAAGGGAAAGAAGTAGTAAGTCCAACTTATGTAAAGAAGAAAGCACCCCAGCTATTGGGACTATTCACCCCGGTAGCAACGGTAATAAGAGGACAAATGGAAGAAACGACATTGGCAATAATAATAAGATCAAGGTAGAAGAGCAACCAATTATGGAGTATTGCAAATTTTGCAACAAGCCAGAACACCACGCGGACGAGTGCTGAAAGAAGGCCGGCGCTTGCCTACGTTGTGGAAGTTGTGATGACCACACTCTCAACTGCCCCATGCTAAAAGACCAGGCTGGGAGAAATCAAGTCGTGCCCAAGCGGCAAGGGCATTTCAATGCTGTGATCCAGGCGGAACTCCTGGAAGGAGGTATGGTGAAAGATGCTAGTTTTTGCGAATCCTCTAGACTTGTCTTATGATACTTTTATCACTAATATATTACTAAGTGGGGGAGACGACTAGGGAAAAAAATTAAAACAACCTAGTAAAATTATTTCCATGTCTCACTTCGATGAGAGGTGGCAAACTCGGACTGGTGGTCGAGGGTAAGACACGTGGCACTCCTGATCGGTTGACTAGTGGTAGCCGTTCTCCGTGGCTAGTGTCTTTGCCCAAAAAGTTTCCCTTTGTCTGTGTTTGCAGCCTTGGAGTTCGTCCCAGTGCTGTGGTTACATGAGTTATCGGACCCGACGTGTTTAGACCGATGGCCGTGTAGTTTACTTTCCGCTTTCACACTTACTATGTTAGTAGAATAGATTATCTAGCTTAGTTTCCTTTAAACCATATATCTATTTTTCTTGTTAGAACTAGTGGGAGATTGGTAGTTCCTATTGAGCTTCTTGGTGAAGCTCATTCCCTCCTTTTCAGGTGAGACTTCATAGCAGCACTTTCCGCGGCAAGCAAAGAAGACCAGGCCGTAGTAGATGGCGTCTTCCTTGAGCAGTGTTCCCCTAGTACTTGTTGGCTCTTCACCCCCCTAAGGGATCTATTATTCTCTCTTTTTAGCACTTGTACTTTGTTACTTGGGACTGTACTAGACTCGTACTTTGTCGTGGACGCTTTCCTTCACTTGTTAGTACATTTTTAGTGCTTGTTGTCTCATTTACTTCCTTTACATATCTTGTTAGACTGGTCCATTAGCCTTTCTGGGTCTTCGGGCCCGTGGGCGGCGGTACCAGTGGTCGGGTTCTCGGTGGGAGCTGGGGGTCTGGGCGCCGGGGCCATTACAAGTATGCGAGTTGAAGAATATCCGAACGCACGTATAGGATACTTAAATATAGAGAGTTGGTAGGACGCAACATGTATCTCCCCCATTATCATTACGTGGAGGTCGAGTGCGTCGAGTTTGTATCTCATGTTCAAAATACATTGAACAAAAATTCAATATTTCTTCAATAATATATGCTTGGGTAATCGAACCCTCCACTTTTTCTTGTTGCGGACTTTTATTTTCAAATCATGCAAGCACCTATTACGACAATTCAAAGGACAATGAAGTACATATAAAACATAAATAGTCGTCATAAGGGTAAAAAAACTGAAATATGTTAAATAGATATAGTATAGTTAAATATATTTATTTTAATATTTTTTATTATTAATATTCTTATTATCTTCTTCATTTAATTTTTTTATTATTTTTATAATAGGGTCCACCGGATCTAATCGTGTCGCATTGACATGATTTGATCGGTCGTATTGTGCTAGGGTGACCTCGGCACAACCAAGTCGCTCGGCTCGGCGAACCTTGATCTTTCATGTAGTTAAAGGCCATACATATATATTTAAAGCAATGCCTAATAGGCATTTGGCTTTACACTTGCACTTACAAGCAAGGTTGCTCATGCCACGTGGACCGGCCATGCCGGCCTTTCGTTGCCACGAGTTGGATTGAAGCACACCGCATTGGTGCATTTGATCTCGACAATCTAATTAAATAATAAAAAAATAAAAGGTAAATAAATATTAAATAATAAAATATTATAATAGTCTGTATCATATCGACCATACCACTACAGTACGTAATAATACGACCAACCATGCTTACAAGGGGCGGACCTTATGCATGTTCTGTTCATATATGCAAGCCCCACATTTGCCCCTTGTCAAGTGGCACATCAAGTATTTCTCACATATTTAACATTCTTCACATTATATATATACATATATATATATATAGGGCAGCCGCTGGATGGTGATCCAGCGGCTGCAGCTGGGGTGCGGCGGGGCCGCGCGGCGGTGCAATACTGGGGTGCGGCGGTATATATATATATATATATATATATATATATTATATATATATATATATATATATATGTTATGTGTTTGATGCCACATATCATCTTGCATGGAGATAATAGGAGCATTGGACTGCAATGTGATACAAAAAATGGTGGGATTAGTGATAGATTAAATCTATAGTTAATCCCTCACTAATTTATTGTTAATTATTATTTGTGATAAATTAATGATAGATTAGCAATGAAATGGATCTGTCCAAAAAAACTCTATCTAGCGAAATATTTTGTTGTTGTTTCACCGCTAATTAGTGATAGAAAAATTTTGTCGCTATTCCCTCACTAATGAGTGGTGACGAAATTCTATCCGTCGCAAATTCTTCATTAATTTGTGGTGAAAATTTTTCGCCACAAGTTCATCTCAAATGGGGTTCCCCATGGATACCCGAAATCTAATATTTTGATCCATTTTCACAATTTTTATAGGATTCAAAATTCTGATAAAATAAGTCTGATAGCTTATAAGATTCTGAATCGAGTTTCTGAATCTGGATGCGGAAACGGAATCAACCATTCCCAAATCCGCAAATCAAATTCCAAATCCGATTCATTCAACTGCAGAAGTAATTGCATCTACCCCTAGGTATTTGACAACAACTGAAGACATGTTGGTGTTATCATGACTCACTTATTTCATTCAAGGTTCTCCGTACCGACCGGATCGACCGTACCGTATTCTCCGTGGTACGGTACGTATCGAACCGTACCGTACCGTTGAGATACGGTGGAAATTGACATGTTGTGTTGAAACTCATTCTGTACCTTGTAAACCCATTCAAATAATGTCCATTTGTGTTGAAATTTTAGCTATAAACTAATGTAATAGTTTTACAAATTATGGTGATTTTAGTTTAAGTTTTAAATTTTATTTTACACTGGGTGAAAAATCACTCGGAAAATAGTTGCATCGGCTTAATATCGAAATCCGTAGGTCAACAATTTTGGATATTTACATTTCTGATATCACCATATTTTTCTAAAAATTATGGTGTTCTCAAAATTTATTTTCGTTACAATTTTTTGATGTCGTCTTGTCGGAGTGCGCACTTCTGAGTATGACATTGGGCTATCATTTATTAATGTTAATTAATCCTAGATATTAATAAAATTACTATAATTTGTATCATCTCTTAATTAGTTTATGTTTTAAATTTTATCTCAATTAGACACTAATTAGACTACTTAAGTGCAAACAGAGTTTGTCGCGGTACGACGAACTCTCTGTGCGCGTACTTCAACGGGACGGCATTTGGTTTCGAAAATAAAGTCAAATATGAAGTAATCATAATTACTAGAAAAATGTACTGATTATAAAAATATAAATATCATGAGTTATTGATGCATAGATGTAGAGATTAGGTCGACCTAATGATTTTTGGGACAGTTTTTACTTGACAAAAAATTAATTTAAAAAATTAAACTAAAATTATTAAAATTTGTATCACATATTAATTAGCTTATGTTTGAAATTTCATCTCAATTAGACATCATTAGATCCCTTAAATGTTGAGATTAAGTCGATTTACTAATTTTTGAGATAATTTTTACTTGATAAAAAATAATTAAAAAAATTAAACTAAAATTACTATAATTTGTATCATCTCTTAATTAACCTATGTTTAAATTTTTATCTTAATTGAACACCATTTACATCATTTTTAATATACCTAATATAAAAAATTTATGAAAAAAAAAAATTAACCCGGGTCACCCTATTGGGGTGACCCGACCGTGCCCGGGTGCCACTGGCGCCCGGGCACGGTACGGTACGCCCGTGCCGCCCCGGTTTGGGCGGCACGGGCGAACCATGATTTCATTTTGTAGAGGACATTATAATGGAAGATGGAGAGAATGCGATCGATGAATGGAGATATGTGTTAGATTTAATGTTGTATTAGTTATTATATACTATGAGTTGTAGACTATATAATTTGAAGATTGGTAAATTTACATTTTAAATTGTGTGATTTTAGTTTATGGATTGTATCATTTCTATGTATTGTGGATCTATGAATTTGTGATGGTTATCCAAGTATTCTTACAGTGTGAATTGATAGATTGATCTAACATTTTATGATATAAAATTATAAATCTAGACATCCATATAATTTTTACATATTAGTTGTTTATATTTATCAAAATGTTATTACAATGATCATTAATATATATACATTTAAAGTTGTATGATTCGAATATGTGGATCTACTAATTCATATGTTGATGTCACTTAGATATTTCTGAATTATCGATTTTAGATCTGATTCTATTTTTAATTTTTCGTTAAAAAACGTAAATAGATACGGAAACGAAAACACTCACTTCCTATTTCGATATTTTTTATAAGATAGGAAGAGGAAACATCTATTTCTGATTCTGAATCTGATCCGGTGGCAGCTCTAATATCAAATTAGTGACAGATCCATCTTTTTACAATGGAAAATTTTCACCCCTAAATTTCTGTTGTTAATCCTATTTTTTTTTATGGTGGCAATGTCGACGGCAATGGGATGTCCGTAGTGACGGCAACAAATGAACATTGAGTCACTTCATGTTATATATAAGTGAACACGTACGATGTAACTCTCAGTAAATTGAGGAGTCAAGATGACACCTCTCTTCTTATAAGCTGCAACTGTAATAATTATTTGGAGCTTCAATAAGACACAGCAAGTATTCAATCCCAACAAAATAAGACTTAAACCTTGTCATCCTGGGATGCATAAAGTATTCACGCCACCTAGAGGCTTAAAACCTTGGTCGTCACATGAAAAAAAAAAATTGTTTAGATCACCTCGTTTGATGAGGAATGGTGGGCATTTCTCATAGGCTTGCCGTGCAGACGGTGATCTCATCACCTCCGGTGGTCTCCGAGAACTGGTCCGATCCATGGGGACCTATCTCCTCCGAGGACGACAAGTGCCGAAAGGGGTTGGGTGGCGTTGCAATCTCGACCTCCCCTTCAAGCATCTTCACCACCTTGCTCACCTCCGGCCGGTCTGCCGGTAGGTACTGCACGCACCACAGCGCCACCTTCGCCATCCTCACCACCTGCTCCTTCTCGTTTCCCCCTTCCCCTTCTTCCTCCTCCTCCGCCCCCAACTGCTGCGACAGGGCCTCCAATATCCCCTCCTCAAACCTCTTCCACACCCACCGCGGCAGCCACTGAAGCTGGCTCTCCGGCACCGCCTCGACGAAGTGCCTCCGCCTCCCCACCATCTCGAACAGAAGTATGCCGAAGCTGTAGACGTCGCACTTGTGGGTGGCCGTCACGGGCATGAACAGCTCTGGCGCCGTGTACCCTGGGGTGCCCCGGAACCCGGTCATGGAGACATGGGTGGCGGCCCGGTCGCACAGTTTCGCCAGCCCGAAGTCCGCCACCTTGGGGGCGAAGCCGCCGCCGAGGAGGATGTTGGCGGGCATGATGTCGTAGTGGATGATACGTTGCTGGCACTCCTCGTGCAGGTACGCTATCCCCTTCGCCGTCCCAACGGCGATATCTAGCAGCTTCCGCCGGGAGAGAACCAGCGGCCCGCTCCGGCAGAACAGGTACCTGTCGAGGGACCCCTTCTCCATGTACTCGTAGACGAGCGCCTTCACGGTGGCATCGAAGCAGAAGCCGTACAGCCTGACCAGGTTTACATGGTAGGTGCGTCCGATGGTGCCCAGCTCCGCCGTGAACTGCTCCTCCAACTGCTTGTCCAGGCACTAGCAGTCCTTTAGGACCTTCACGGCCACCGGCACGCCGTTGGGGAACTCTCCTCTGTAGACGGACCCGAACCCGCCGGAGCCCAGCGGAGTGGCGTAGTTCCGGGTGAAGCAGGCGAGGTCCCACGGAGAGAACCGCATCGGCTTCTCCTTGGCCATGTCGGCGAAGAACTTCTCCATCGTCGGCACGTAGATGCTGCAGTTCTCTGGCGCCATTCTGTGTGCGCTGACGTTCTCCGTGATGCAGCCCTCCATGCCCCAGAAGCATCTGGTGAGTATGGAGACGAAAACGACGAAGGCCACCGCACCGCCGATGAACGCCCCTGCAGAAACCTGAACAGTGTCCCTTTTGGTTGGTTTGTGTTCGAAAGTGAGTACTACATATGGAATTATAACGTGTGTTAGGGCGGAAAAAACCTCAGTGACTCAGATGGTTTGGATAACTTATCGATTGATAACCAGATATTATAGTATAATAAAAAATAAGTCTTGCAATAAATATTTCTTTAAAATAATATTTCAAATTAACCCAAAACACCAGAACATTAGATCATGAGAGTCTGCAAGTATGGAAAGAACAAGAGAGGGAGCTAACCGTGGGGATGGAGCTGCTGTTGCAACAGGAAGGGGATTGGAACTTGGCGTGGAGCTAGCCCGGCGACTCCTGGCTAGTCTTCTTGCAGACACTCTATTTGATATGGGCTTAGCTAGATATCCTCCAATTGTATACTTCCCATAATTCCCTCCAACTTGATGCTATTAATATTGGGTAGTTGAATAGAAGTCATCATGAAGAAGGCCGGGGTAAGATGAGACACCATTTAATGCATCCCCACCTCTGGTCTTGGTCTTTGTCTACTCCACCTGTTGCATCGTGCCGACATGAATTTGGAATCTTGGAAGAAAACAACAAAAAAAAAAAATTGGTAGAACAAAATAGTGATGAATATACAGAGATGATGCTTATACAAAGATCCATTCACGGGCAACGAACTTTATCGATAACAGTTGGATTGAGATCTAATTGTACAAGAAAATAGTAATAGTAATAATAATAAGAGAATTAAAAAAAAACATTTAAAAAATATTTACACAAATATGTCCGAGACTAACATAATTATAAATATATGCCTATGATCATTTACACTGATTCAGTGTAACTCACATTTTTTTTAGCGGTTTCCATTTTTTTCTTACAACTTACATAATTTCAATATAACTTACGTCGATTCAGAGTAACTTACACATATAGAAAGTGTGTAAATTACATTAAGTTACCGTAAGCTGTAGAAAAATTATGTAAGTTACATTAAATTAGTATAAGTGGGAGGTATAAATTTGTAAATATGTTGGACCCAGATATATTTGTGTAAAATAAGATTATTTTAAAAAAATCCATAATAATGATAATAGCAATAAAAATAATAATAATAATAATAATGGTAACAAACTTCTTATTTCTTAGAGAAAAATACAAAGAAAATATCATCTTGCAGCGGTGTAACAGGTAGTGGTGGGGGAACAGATCGACCATTCGGCGTTCGGATCACAAGCGAGGGGCCGGCAGCATCAGAAGAAATTGGGCCATCCGTAGGAGCCTCATCCGAAGCAGGGAGAGTACCTGAAATTTTTTTGAAATAACCAAGGCAGAAATTGACTAATTATTGGCAAATCCTCGTGAAACACATCACGGTACTCCTTCACAACGGGTATCTCGTCTATTCTGGATTCCTTCTTCTCTATCAAAACAGAAGCAAGGAAAACTTGACAATCTTTTCTTATCATTTTACAGACTCGAAGAGCAGAAACGAGGGATAGATGTTTACGATTTCCAATGCCCGTCAAGATAATTTTAAGGTATTCGCTAATGTTACCTTTCTCTTCTTGCAATTAACATTAGCACCATTTTTAGACAGTCAATCCACTACCAATATTGCATCATATCTAGCTGGCAAGTTCTATCCTCCAATTATAAGTTCGGTTTCTGCTCCAATATTTAGGGTAGTGATAGTGAGTCTAGATTCTAAGGGTATGGGTTTTATTGTTGTGGTATCACCAAAGGTTTGAGAAATAAATAAGTATGTATCTCTAATATCAAACAAAACAAATACTGAATTAGAATAAATTTGAACAGTATCTTCCTCTCCAGTTTTTGGTTCCAATAGTGCTTGCTGCCTACCTTATCTCTTCTGTCCACTTTGACACTTGTCTTGAGGAGCTTGTTCTTTTAGTAGAGGACAATTGGAATTTTGTAGTCTTGACTCCCACAAAACAGGCAAGTGTAACTTTCTCCAATACTCATCGACATTGTGGCCATACTGGAATTCTGTGGTCTTGACTCCCACAACACAGGCAAGTGTAACTTTCTCCAATACTCATCGACATTGTGACCAGACTTATCACAATATTCGCAATTCTCTTTAGATGGTATAATGGGGGCGACAGACTTGATGTTCACCTTGAATTTCTTTTCTTCGGGTGGCCCTTTAGTAATGTTGAAAGGCCGTTTCTTTCCACCGGTGATCTTGAAGTTCCCAAAGCTAGTTACTTGCACTTTCTTTGCCATTTTCCCCTTGATCCTCTTCTAGATGAAAAGTTGCCAAGAGAACCTTCTCTTCATCGACACATTGTATGACTCAGAACATTCACTCAATCTCCTTAATCTAGTGTTTAGCCTCGTCCAATTCAATGTAGCCGCTAAACCTTGATGCCCAAATTTCTTGTGGAGATCATCGGCTCCATGGTTACCCCCATCTTGGGTAACCTACAATAGCACCCAAGTCAGGTTTTAGATCGATTGTTGCATACCCCTTAATCTAGCATGTTTGGTAGCCATCGTAGTGTTCTAAGTACCTTCAAGATAATGATGAATGTTAGGAATTTGTTTATTAATGTGTCTTGGTATATCAGTTCTTATATCTTAACCCAAGACTCTACACATTCTTATAGTTGGGTATGAGATATTGTCATAAGGTGAGAGCAGTTCATCCAAAATCCTGTATTTCTTAGATCTTAGTGAATCCTAGGCTTTGATACTACAAATCTGCCACATCTTGATGTAGAATGTCAAAACCTATATTTGTAAGTCACGCGTTTCGATCGGAGCAAGTATTAGAAAATAATAACAAAATATAGAAACAACTGTTAGCGTGGTAGGCTTGGAAGGGCAAGTCAACATCTCTCCTAAGTAAGTTGCATGGCATGAGGCGTGAAGGGCCAAGTCACGAGGTCTGACAAGTGTAACATGTAGTATGGTTGATAGCCAAGTTAATGGAAATAGAATCCACCTTCAGTATTAGCTCGAGCTTTTAGTGTAATGATAGAGACTTGATTTTAAAATTTTGTATCAGGAAGAGGTCTCTAGTTCAATATCCATCACTTTCACTATCAACTCGAGCTTTTGGTGTAATTGTAGGAACTTGATCTTGAAAATGGTTTGAAAGAGTCTATATTTGGCTCTTTCTTTTTGGGTTGACCTTTAAATCTAAATTGGAATTAATTTTGACTAATTTTCCTTCTTTTAAATTCTTATTTTGATGTGGTTTACAAAAATTCTAACAATCACATCCTTATTCATTAGGAAACATTTTGTTAAGAAAGTATATACAAAGAGTTGATTTATATCAAGTCATAGAGTCGATTTATTAATCCAATCAAGGAGTCGATTCTCTAAAGATATATGAGATCTAGTCAATTCTCTAAAGATATATGAGAGTCAATTCTCTAAAATATCAAGGTGTCGATTCCTTAAACATAGATTCAATTCTTATCTTCTTGAGAGTCGATTCTCATATCTTGTGAGACTCGATTATCATAAACTTGTGAGAATCGATTCTCTCAACATTGTGAGTGTCGATTCTCATAAACTTGTGTGAGTCGATTCTCTCAACATTGTGAGAGTTGATTCTCTAAGCACTATGAGAGCCAATTCTGTTAATGATCAATAATCGATTCTTGGCTCAAATTCTTCTTGTTGAACCACTCTTATGTTTTATCTTTTATTTTCATAATAACAAAATTCATGATTAACTTAAATATCATGAATATATTTAATATCATGTTTTCCTCATAAATATAATAAATTATGGCACTATCATTTCCTGATTTGCACTGGAAAGCCTAATCAATTGTTGTTCAATGCATATCGATTACTAACTAAATGCCACATCGATTACTCTTCTACATTGACTGAAACATTGATTGATTTAGGCATCGATTACATTGAAATGTCGATTACACTTAAACATGGATTATATTGAAATATCGATTATATTTAAACATTGATTACATTGAAACATCGATTACACTTAAACATCAATTGTGTTCAAACATCAATTATCTTAAACATCGATTACCTATTTATAGATCGATTGCCTCATAACATCGACTGCTTCACTTAAACATTGATTACTATTATAAAAATCAAACATCCATTGCTCTTCATTTAAACATCGACTACCTTTATGAAACATCGATTGCCTCTATATTTCAAACATTTCAAAACATCTTTGGTGCCCAATGAAAACTCAAATGCACTTCAAATGTTTAACTTATTATTTCTTTGACTGAAAATCTTTTTGCCTGTCTCGTAGGATCTCTTCTTTCCTACAATAAAATAAAAACACCTACATTCTATTTCTAGTTATCTGCAGGAAATACAGACAGAAGGTAAAAAAAGGTATGAGCCACCTAACATAAGACTTCACGAGTCTAATCATCCGCCTTGCATTTAATGTCTGCAAGTTCACTTCTACTCTTAGTCAACATCTTGGACCTGCTGTTGGCATCCTTGAAAGTGCGTACCAGTTGGAACATCTTCCTCCATTCCAAGTAGCTAGTAGGCACAAGAAGGAAGTCATTAGACTCAAAGGAAGGTGAGAAGAAGAAGAAGAGAGCCAAGAAACTCCAACGACCATCTGTCAACGGATCTGTTCAAGCTGCTCCATAAAAGGGAGAAGCAAAAGAAAAAGAAACAGTGCACGAACCTGAAGATCATTCAAGGAGTGTACATCTAGTGAGCATCCAACTCTATACACACTCAAAACAAGAAAGGAGGAGAGCTCGAGCCCATTCAAGCTGAAGCATTCAAGTCGTCTTCCTTCTTCCTCATTCTCTCTCTCTGTGTCTTTGTGTATTTGAGAGAGAGAGAGCTGTGGGGGAGAGTCTTGTCTTGTAACTCTTTCCTTCTTAGACTTAGTCTCAGATCAAGCATTTCATTGTCTATCTTGAGCTTGATCTAGGGGCTTCAGATCTTTACTTCTGTGTTCAGAAGTGTTCCTCTTCAGTTGGAAGAGAAGGCTTGTTGTGCAAGCGTTCTCCTTCATTAGAAGCGAAGACCTATTGGGGTGTGTACCAGTGAGTTGCTTCTGAGCTCGTAAAAGAAGCACCTGACTGAGGTGAAACAGTGGGCTGCCATCTTACTCAGAAAGAGAAGAAGACTAACTGTGGTGCTGAGTGTTGTATGTCCCTTGTTTAAGGGAAGACCAAGGTTACTTGGTGGTTAGTGAAATCCCAAGAGTTTGCTTGGGGACTGGACGTAGGACTTCCATTTGGAAGAATCGAATCAGGATAAATCTTTGTGTTCCTTGTGTGCTTGCTTTCGCGCCTTTAATTTCCTTGCACACACTTATTTATACTAACCAAACATTTTCAAGTGATGATTTTAGTTTCATTTTTTCAGATTAGCTATTCACCCCTCTCTAGGTTAGTCTTGCTGCCAAGTGTAAGTGGGCCAACACTTCTCTCTCTTCTTCTTTTTTCTATTCTTGTTTGACATTATATTTTTTATAATTTCCATGTATTTATAAATCAAGGTTACCATATTTGATGTCTTCTTCACTTCACTTATCCTCATCCTCTGACAACTCATATGGTCCTTTGTGAACCGCCTTCTAGACTTTATAGTCATGTGCTCTTAAGAACACATACATCTAGTTTTTCTAGTAGGCAAAGAGTGAGGGACAATGAATGGAGTGCCTCTAAGGCAAGATATTGGCATTGGAAATTGTACTATGGATCACTTTTATCAGGATCAGAATACCATTATGTGAAAACTCGAGTTGTGTGTAGAGATCATCATCTTTATCTTTAACTTGGCTATCAACTACACTATGAGTTGGACTTGTCAGACCCCATGACTTGGCCCTCCAGATCTCCGCCACGTTACGTTACTCAAGACTTAGGAGAGACACTAACTCGACTCTCCAGGCCTAACATGCCACCATGCCTTACATCCTATAATATATGTTAGCTAAGTTTATTTGACGATAGATTGTGATGTTCAAGAATAGGAATGTTTTTGTATGCATATATTTATCAAATTTTATTAACTAAGATGTACATAAAAGTGGTATTTCTACAATTATATATAAGGGAGTAATTTTTTCTCTCTCTCTCTCTCCTCTCTCTCTCTCTCTCTCTCTCTCTCTCTCTCTCTCTCTCTCTCTTTGTGTGAAAATATATTAAATTTGGTCATAAATTTATTGATAATATATAAAACATTTTTCATTTAATATATTAAAATATTTAATATTATGAAAATATCAGTTGTATAAATTTGTTTTATTTCATATTAATTTTAAATATGATAAAATTTAAGTCAACATGATTTTTTTAAAGGTAAAATTTTAGTTGAATGGAACCCGAACAACCCTATTATTTAGGGTTGAGAAAATTACATTTACACTCATGGAATCTATATAATTCGAATGTGTATTGCTAAAATCCTCATATTATATCCATTACACTTGAAAGAAGAAAAGGTCTTCAATTATATCCCTACCCTGTAGTTAGCAATCTATCAAAATAAAATGAATATTTTTTTAACATGTGAACATAACTATTAAATAAGAGGTGAAAGTATTAAAATAGTCTATTTCAAGAGAGGAGATAGAGAGATGACCCATTAGGTTCATTGGGTGGGGCTAAGGCCAGACGATGAGAAGAGAGTGAGAGGGAGTAATAAAAAACTATTTTGGAGAGAATTGTAAAAGATAGTTAGTCTTTTATTCTTTTAATATAATTGTAATTGAGTTAAATAGATGTAATCAAATAATAGAGACATAAATGGTGAAATACATGGAATACATGGGGGGTGTAAGATATAACATGTAAATTTTAGGACTATTATTCAAATATGATGTATTTAAAGGATATATATAAAAATAAATTTCCCTTTAGGGTTTGATGAGGTAAAAAATGGTTGGGTATGTGAGAGACTAAAATATAGCATGAGGATATGAGCTCTTGTAAGGATTGAATTATATGGCCACTTTGGAAAAGGGTTGAAGTTAACTTGACCCAACCCTAGAGATAATTTTATGTTGGTTTAAATGGCCACTTGCTTTAATAAAGGTAGAGTTAACTCTTTGGTGTAAACTAAATTAACCTATTTTTTACTTTTGTGCTTTGGTACAAAGTTTGTCGTGCCACTGTGATATACTGTAGAATGCCAGAGATTTGACGAGTCTTTGACATGGTCGATTTGATTTTTCTCTTTTATTATTTATTTAATATTTTAATATATTTGTATTATTATATCGTCTGAATCGAATCGTGCCGATGTGGCATAATTTGATCTGTACTGCGTCAGGGTGAACTCGGCACAACCGAGTCACCCGATACGACAAACCTTGCTTTGGTAGCAAGTGAGGATTAACCCTTTCATCTATCCTACTCAATATCTGAAATGCGGTCGTCCATTCCCCTTCACCTCCCTTCTTTAATAATTTCTAGTGTAACTTCTTGTACATGATCTCTTTGTAGCTTGTACTACTAAAATGACCCTTCACATATTGGGATGAATAAAAAGCATGTATATATGTTAGATGCATATTAACATGTAATAAATTTTCTTCTTAAGTAAATCGAAGTTATGTTGTTAAGGTAATTATTTATGCAGGTCAAATTATCTGGGGTCATTAGTTGAATACTCTGTTTCAATTGGCCTGCTACAACATACAAAGAATTTGGGCACTGCATCGGATGGCTTTGTTCTAGGATTCCCAAGATCGTCTCCCAGTGTTCCTCCAGTGCCTCTCATATCCGAGTACGTATAAAAGAGCCCCCTGGATTATAAATTTATACACTTTATGATATCCCAGCCATGGAGTGCAGGCATATATATACAATAATGGCCAACATATTTAATATAGAGTTTGCATGATTATTCACTCATAATTACATGGTTTGACATGTATTTCTCATATACTTACTTGAGGTTAAATAAGATCAAATTAGGTGCACTTTGCAGATCTACCAGGCCCCCCAAAAAAGAAGAATTGGCCCCATGGACCATTCGTTTTGCCACTTACGTGTATGTCATAACATCTCTCAGCATCGATCAAATGATAAAAATGTGGAGGATTCCTATACACGTAGGAGGTATCAAGAACTTGGGCGTTCTTGATGAAGCTGGATTTCTTGAAACCTTCAGCAGCAAAATGACCACTACCCATTTGTGTGCTCGTATGTGCTCCTGGACGGAAGTAGTAAACCTCGCCGCCGAAATCAACACGATCTGCACCTTCACGTAAGTATGGAGAAAGTTCTTTTGGCCAATAGCCCATGTCCACACCTTGTAAACGTAGCCACCAATTCCCAGTCGTCTTATCCTATATATATAGAACCCAAAAAAATTAAAAAGTCACACCAATGAGGAAAAAAATAAAAGAGTTAAAAATAATTGGTGCAAACAATATGCGGTCATACACAACTAAGAAAAGTTAAGAGCTGATCAATGGAAAAGAAAGTTATCTTAACATAATTGGTGCAAACGATGTAGCCACAACCATTAATCAATAAACTCAGTGTGCCCCAGAAATCAATTTATTGTTCTTACATAAAGCATGTATTTACTTTATATGCATCTGCAATCTTTATATGCCACATTTAAATAACTCTTCTAGTTTTCAGGTTAAACTCAAATGATGAAAACATCAACATATATATGTTTAATGCTCTCGAGCATTGCAAAAATGCACAAGCATACTATATATGTGATAATTGGGCTATGGAAATTAGCATATGAGTAATATGTGCGACAAAACATGTGGCATGGTATTATTCCCCAATGATGAATGGAGGTCCTTTTCCATGCTAATAGAATGAATCTTGTGCAACCAGTATTAATTATCTATATGGTTGATATACAATACTCTAAGATTTTAACCATTTTTCTTTTTCAACTACTCCACTAGTTGGTGGAGAGCATGCATATCCTCACCTGAAAGTCCTCAGTGTGTATTAATCATAGTCAGTGCTTTAAAAGGCAGAAAACATGTGGAGAAGCTAGATTTTGATTAAAAAATGACTTTCATTATTGAAAATTTTGCAATGTTATATATATATATATATATATATATATATATATATATATATATATATATAGATATAGTGTTGTTGAAAAATAATAAAGCAGTATAGTGCACAATATGTTGCTTTTTTGTACATCATATCATTTCAACCTCACACTGTTACAAACATTATATCACGTAGAAGAATGTAATATAATGCACAGAAAAGGTAGTATATCAAGTGCTATATTGCATCTGTTACACGTCATTTTTCTTCACTAGTTTAATAGTGAAAATAATTGGAATTTAAACATGTATTCTTATTTGATGTGATAACATGTGATTAGATGTTGAAAATTTTCAGCCAACTATTACTATATAAGTTTGTTATTAAATTTTGGAATGATGTAGAACATTTTTAAACAGAATTGCCTTTAATGAACATTATGCTAAAGGGAAGAGGATTCTTGAGGCAACCTATAGGAAGAATTCATTAGCCTCCAATTTTCATCCACTTAAAGTTTGGTTAAATAAGCATTAGTTGATGACAGGAGTAAACATCATGAAATACAAACTATAATGGGAATATATTTACGAGATCACAATGAATATAGAATTGTATATAGTTGTAGATCCAAAGGATATGTATGTATTATCCCGTAAAAATTTCACATAATAAAGGCATTTCATTTTCAAATATTAAGGATTGCTACAAGTAAGAGATGACATATTACCTTGAATATTTCAAGATCTATGGCATATTGTTGACCTCCATACTCAGAAACAGGCCGCAAATAGGAGGCAAGTATATTATGCCGATTGATTTGAACAAAACCAGGGCACTCAAGGTTGTAGCATCCTGTCTTATAATTATCTGACTAAAAGTCACGAGAAAAAGAGCTAAATAATTTTAGAAATTTAAATGGCATGAACTAAATACTATGTACTCAATATATAAATGAAAATTTATGACAATGAAGACACAATAAGTAGGCAGACGTGATCCGGAAAGATGGTCCTATTATATAGTATGAAAAATTTGTCTGAATAGAAAGTACTTACAGTCCAAAATGTGAAAAATCTAGTTTCAACAGTTCCATATAGATGTGGGTGCACCTGAAAGTTGAGTTTTTGATGTCAAATATCATATGTATGTATAGTCTGATCACCTACCAACCAAAAACTAAATTATTATCATTTGCACTTACTTATTGGTAGTGTATGCTAATGACTAAGTTAAAATATTACAATTCAAACTTTACATAATTCCTTCTATTCTAATTAAGTACATCTTATTCAAGGATCTTTCATGAAGTTCTACACAATAAAAAATGCTCAATGTCGACCCTAAAAGATCCATCATTTAAACCCCTCCTTATCAATAGCAACAAGATGTTAGATTTGAACCTAAATTGGACCTCTTCTATAAGAGAGATATAGAGAGACCAATGTGCTCCCAAAAATATCCTTAACCACATCAAGATTTATTTCTAGCCATGTTTTCTCTTAAAGTTCATCAAATAACTTAACTCTTGTGGCCCTCTATCTTAGATTTTTTCCAGATCAATGATAATTGTATGTAGATCATTGCTAATACTTCCTTCACCACTTAAATAAGAAAATAACTCACTAAGTGATTTATTTTGCACAAATGTGAACTAATCCTAGACATATACATATGTACCTATAAGTTCTATTTATTCTTCTCTCAATGTAGTATTTGTCCTTGTTTCATATAGTAACTCTTTACTTTTAAAGAACACCTGAGTTCAACTAACATAGTATGAAATGTGCAACCATTAATAATGTTACACATAGCATTCCATATCTGAATTGTGAATGTTAGTGATTAGCAAAATACATAATGTTTTTAGGCTTTCATTGTTTATGACAATAATGTTAGAAAGAAGAAAATAACAATGATTTTTGCTGCATATATAATTTTTACTATTTATGAATAAAATAACATGCTTGTGAATAAAAATAAATGATATTTACCAGCCATCCAGCTTCTAGGGTATTTTGGAGATCTCTTCCTATGACCCAGACTTGAGACAGACTAAACTCGTAATTCTTCTCTACTTTTGGGTTCCACACATTCAATGTAGCTTTTACACCATAAAATTTGTCATGATCTACGTTAATAGAACAATGCTGAAACAGAAGTAGAAAGTATCTTATAAGTTGATTTTCAATATCTAATATAATTTGATAAATACATGTGTATCTAAGTATCTTTCTTATTAAATAGAAGAGAGGTTCACCTCATGTGTTTCTTCAATTTGTTGCATTCCTCTTTGATGACCAAAGTAATGTGGATGTTTATATGAAGAATTTACTGAAATGTTGCGTCTGAAGTGGCCATTTCTTTGTATTCTCTCAATGGGTATAAATCCTTCTGGGCAACTTGTAGATGTGTTCCATGGAGGAGAAACTTTAGATATGTAATCATTTATTCCACCTGGATAATTGGGTTTCAACTGCAATAACAAGAAATGTTTAATTTGAAATTTTATTTTCCATATCATTTACAAGCTATATGATAGTGTGAAATGACATTCACAAGTGGAAAGTTGAGCCCTTTCATCCCAAGGTAGAAAACCCTCAAAGAAACATGGATTGGGCCCTTGCATCCTTATGCACATAAGAAGCCTGAGGCTCTAATCTAACGGCAGAGGACCTCCTTGGCCACATAAACTGCCAATTGCTTGGCAATAAGGTACCTATGTCTAATGTGCAAGCCCACCTTTAACTCCCTTATGAGGAGGGCAGGCCTATGACCCTAAGCTCGTGAACTCTTATGGCACAAAAGTTATTCCATCAAGTTCATGACTCTCATCTTGGCATTCCCATCTTGAAAAGTGGTGCTTCAGTTTCACAAAATATGTCAAGTGAATGAAGTGATGCAAGTACATCAATAACATATATTTTTGATGGATTTTGATACTTACTTGAAGTGTATGGTTAACCAGTAAAGGGTGTTCAAAGGCTGGTTGTTTGTATATATCAATGCAATCGATAATGTGGTTATCAATCTAAAAAGGTGTAAATAATAAGATGTCAAAAACACAATCACTAAGTACATAATATCATCAAGATACAATATTTGTAAAGAAACATAACAATATGTTTTATATTGAGAGTCATAAATCATGGTTTATGCAAAACTAACTCATTTTGATGACATTAGTTTATATTAAGTATTTAATCATGATCATCATGTCCTCTCTTCGATCTTTCTTTCACTTATTCTTCTTCTAAAAAGGCACATACTCAAGCTTGTGTTGTTGGTGTCACAATCATAATTCTTATAGCGCTTTTGCTTTAAAAAAGAGAACTTGCTTGTGTGATCTTGTGCTCTAGTTCATAGTGAAAGTCATCTTTGATGTTGTCCATGATAAGAAACAATATTTCATATAAAATCTGTTGTCTAGTCTTCTTCTATTTTATAGTAGCTAATGTTTGGAAATAATTATCTTCCCCGTAAATGGAGTTCTTTTCAAGAATTTGTGTCTTTTCATATTTGTTTTTATTTCACTAGACTTAGAAGGTATAATCTTTACTTTAGAAGATATAACTGTTGGATCAAGCCTCTACCGTTGCACCAAAAGTTCGAGCTGATAGTGAAGACGAACCATATTTCCTTTATGGCCGGTGGCCCAGAACCCCACATCAACGTTGTGGTCAGCCTGAGGGGCTTCGCACAGGGTAGTTAGTTCCTGCGGCGGGATGGGTTGTCAGACTCGATGTCACTATACACATCCGATTCCGGGCTAGTGTAGAGTAACAGCGATTCCCTAAGGGAGTCAATGGATATTTAGTCAGTGAGTCAGTTCTTAGTACAATAGTTTTTATGAACATCTAATGTCCACCAATGCTAGGAGGAAATAACATAAAACAAATCTCAAAAGAATGCTTCTAATATGCTACAAGAAATAAAGGCTTTCAAATCAATGTAGAAGCTGATACTTTTGCCATTTTAAAAGTAAAACCAAACTAGATAGTCGAATTGGAAAAAATTAACATCAAGTGGATTTTGGGCTTTAATTTTCAAAATTGTTTATTAGTGATTTATTAAGTCTCCTTTATGTAAAGTTAGATGTCTAGAGTTATGCTGATAGAAAATAATGTATTATGGGCCTTTTTGTTTAAATTTTACATCTCCTAACACTACATTTAAGATGGTTAAAGAGGGCATTAAATTATCATTCTCTAAATGGAGATGAATTATATCAAGGCTACATGTTCAATGATAAGCATGACAGGGTGAGTAATGTGCATGGAGAGGAGAGTGGTCTTAGTTAAGACACTTATTGTGAGAGAATGATTGTGTATACGATCAACAACAAAGTGCATCTCAATTATTTTGCACAGAGCCACCAATTAGGAGATGTTGCAAAAACTCCAAGACATTATTTTATTATACTATGATTAGATTCAGGTAAGTGAGGAAAAAAGCTATAAAAGGTTGATAAAGATGATGAACATAAATATCATACAATGTTTGAAGCTAGAAATTAGTTTAAATGGGTTAGATGAAATGCTCTAAACATTCTATATGTAATTTTCTACATGATAGATGTGAAGATGGTTTAAAATCACCGGAGAATTTTTTTGTTGAAACTCATACACCCAAACTGTGCAACAGAAAATTTTATATATGAGATATTGAACACTAACTACTAGTAAGTGACACAAGTAGCTTTCAGGGAAAAAGCTAAAAAGGTCGACAACACTTTTGAAGCTATTGAATATAAATATTAGGCAAGGTTTTAAATCTAGAAATTACTTTAAATAGATAGGATGAGCTGCTCTAAGATTCTCATTGAGTTTCCTATGTAAAGATGTAAAGGTGATTTAATTTTAAAACAAAGATCTATGATGTATGTCTCATTAGGATTCATGATAAATCGAGTGGCTAAGACAGTGAAAAATGGATGTAAGATATTATGCCATTCAGGTGAATAAGGCACTGAACGAGTAATTAGCTTCAAGATAATGGAACAACTAAGAGCAAAAGGAGAGTTTTATTTTTCAATTGAAAATATAAATTATTACAGTTTTCTTAGTAATATTTCATTTCAAACCTTTAAAGATGTCCCTTCATTAGACTTCAACCTCGATCATTCTAATGTAAGATGGAGGATCTTAACCAATTGAAAATTTCTTTTTGTATGAACAACAATTAAGATACTTATGCATATTTTTAGGGCTGGAATCGAGCCAAACCGAACCAAAGCACATATAAATCGAACTAAATAGAACCAAAGTAAATCGGTTTGATTCGGTTCAATTCACAATTTGGGTCTTTTAGACTTTTTTGAGACTATTGATTCTTATTAATTTTATAATTACTTATTATTTGGACATATGTTTTTAAACTTGTCTTATTATTTTGGCTATGGACTTTTTGGTCTTTTGATAAGTGGATATTTATGAATTAATGAAATTGAATTTAGAGAGCTATAATTCTTCAATTAAAAATAAAATAAATAAAGATTTTGGACTCTTGGACCTTTGGTTATGGATTTTGGTTTGTTTGGCAATATCTTATATCACAAGATCCAAATTCATTTTCTAAAAGGTTTTTCTCCTAGCAAAACAACTAGAACTAACTTTGTATATTCACATTTTGAAAATATAATATAAAAATTAGTGAGAAAATAGTTAAAAATTCAGTAAAAAAACAATGAAAATTAATTAATCAGTGAGTAAAACAGTGAAAAACAATCAATGTGAAAAATAGTGAAAACAAAAGTCTTTGAGAATAAAAATTAGTGAGAAAAAACAGTGAAAATAAAAGAAACCGGCAAAAAAAATCAGTGAGAAAAATAGTGAAAATAAAAATTAGTGAGAAACATAGTGAAAATAAAAAATAGTGAGATTATAGTGAAAATAAAAATCAGTGAGAAAAACAGTAAAAATAAGAATGAGAAAAAGCGTGAGAAAATAGTAAAAATAAAATTTATGGATAAAAATAATGAAAATAAAAATCAGTGACAAAACAGTGAATAAAAATTCTTGAGAAAACTAGTAAAAATAAAAAACTGTGAGAAAAATAGTGAAAGCAAAAAACAGTGACAGAAACAATGAAAATAAAAATCAATGAGAAAATAGTGAAAATAAAATCCGAGAGAAAAACAGTGAAAGTAAAAATAATGAATATATAAATCAATGCAAAACTAATAAAAACAAAAATCAGTGAGAAAAACTATGACAGATCGTTAAACATTGTTGTCCATTAGCAAAAAGTATAAATATAAAAATTAGCTGAAAAGTTCTGTAAAAACCAGTGAAAATATAAATTTAAAATAACAGTCAGAAAAAAAAACACAAAATTAATTCAATTTATTTGGTTCACACAGTTCGGTTAGGCTCCTAAATTAAACTGAATTATTTAAACATAATCTTGTTTGGTTTTGATCATTGAGCCGAATTTTAACATGGTGATCTAAATGGTTTGATTTTTTTATTCAAATTGTGAAATGAATATGTTTACATGTTTTATTCACACTATGAAGATAGGGTTTTGAGGTCTTTGGTTTTTTCTATAACGAAAATTTGACCAAAAGATTATGCATACCTTGAAAGTCTTTGCTACCACTTTCTTGACGTGTATGTGGTTGTGTGTAGACAATTGTAGATCATTTTGTAGGGCTCCATAGTTCAGTGATACAAAAGAACAAATCAGCACGAGTGCAATAAACAAACACATGTTAGAAAGCCAATTTTGTCTTATCATGAGCACTATTTGAAGAGGATAACTCTCAACAGAGAAGTATTTATCTTCCCTTTAAAATGGTGAATGGGTATAAAATATTAACACTAGTCTTTCATAAATTTCCATATCCATATGGATACATTGAAGTTATGACCTAATCTTATACTATACTAACCTATATATCAACAAAGTTAAAGTTGAGATTCATATCTTATCTTACAATAATCATATGACAATTGAATGGAATCTTGACGGACACTTATTTCTTATTTTTTTCTCTTTATAAGTATGATTTGAAGATAGTCAATTCTCATGAGAGAAGTATTTCTATTCCTTTTAAAATGGTGAATGTGCACATATTAATCACACTAGTCATTGATAAATTTTCATATCCATAAAGATACATTGAAGTTCTAACCTTTTATATCTACAAAGTTAAAATCTAGATTCATATCTTATCTTATAATAAATGTGTGGCACTTTAATAGAATGTTGACCCACACATATATTTTATTTTTGATCTCTTCTCTTCATAAGTATGATTTGTAGATTGACAACTCTCAAGAAAGAAGTATTTTGATTCCCTTTAAATAGTGAATGGGCATATCCATAAAGATATATGAGCAAATCTTATCCTGCTAAACTTTTATATCCACAAAGTTAAAGTCTAGATTCATATCTTATCTTATAATAAATATATGGCAATTGAATAGATTCTTGACCCACATGTATATATTATTAACCTTCACCACAATAAACTTAGTTTACTTGATAATAAAGACACATTGATTGGATAAAATCTTAGCTGCATATTCAATTGATTTTTTTTAATGCAATACTCTCTAAAGATTTTGAGTGATTAATAAAATAGTATTTAAAGTTCTATATTGCCCTACCAAAGTTTCATATTTACCTTCATACTTGATTACTTGAATACTTATGAATTTCTTGCCTAAGAACTATTTGATTATTTGGATACATGAATTATTTGAATAGATTTTAAAGCATTCCATTGATATCAAAATAATCAAATTATATCCTAAGTACCTAAATATCAATGAATTATTTGAATAGTTTGCCAAGTACTCAAATACATAATTATACACTGTGCGTTTTATACTTTGGTATTTATTCGATTATTTGTATTTGAATACCTATGCTTTATCATTGTTTGTGATTACCTGATCATTCTTTAAGTTTAATTGATCATTAATCATGATTACTCAATCTCTATTCACGTTTACTCGATTATCCTTATTTTTACTCAAATAATTTTACAATTTATCTAATGACTCCATGATTACTTGAATACTCTCACGAGTATTTGATCATTTGCTTTGTGATTTGAATACTTTTCTGATTTTTCCAATACTTTATGTGGGCTACTGAAATAGTTCTATAATTATTTGAATATTTCACATTAGTTACTCGAATACTTCTCTAATTATTCAAATACTATACTATTGCTCTGATATTTTGATTGGTTGAACATTTCTCTTGAATACTCGAATATCATCAAGTTACTCAAATATTTTGAATAACCATCATGATCATTCTAATATTTTTCATGCTTACTTGAATTTCTCCAAGATTACTCAGATAATACTTTACATTACTCACATAATCACATGATTAATTGAATATGTAACGACCCGACCTCTCGGACCCCGGCCAGGGACCCCGAAGGTCGCACCGCCACCCACCGATCCGAAGACCCGGAAGGGTTAGAATTTAGTCCAGTGAGATAAGCAATGAATTCAAATAACTATAACAAGAAAGATCGTACATTAATAAGAAAATTATGTACAACATGTCTCAAATAAAAGTACAGGTACAGAAAGAAAAGTGCAATCCTCAAGAGGCATATCCCGAGGACTTACAAAAAGGCAACTCTTAACTCACACAGCACAAGACCTCTCACACTCACAACTCACACTGCTGGCAACGCACGGCGGAACCAACCGCCACCACAACCGTCTGGCAACGAACTCCTGCGACAACGAGTCTCTACCTGAAGAAAGTAGGGGTTGTAGATACGCCAATTTTCCCAAAATTGGACAAGTTTCAGGTTGCACTGTAACGCCTCAAAAGTGACGGTCTTAAGTTAACATTTTAAGTAATTTTCCTATTTTTCCTACTTTTTTAGGGCTTTTTAGGGTTTTTAGAAAAGCTAGAAAATATCACAAAAAATCCTGGAAAAGGGGCCTGGGCACTATTTGAAATCGCGTCCAATACGGTCGACGCCTTTTGTGGCGCTATGAACGCGGCGGTCTGAGCCGACGCAATTTTGTTACCGCCTTTATAGCGCACTGGATAACCGACGTTTAATGGCGTCCACCAAGCCCGCAGCGATTTATAAGTCAACATTCACGGCTGTGTCAGAGCACGCACGTTCTGATGCACGGCGGAAGCCACGTTTTCAAATAGAAACGCGTCGGGTCTGTACGACGCGATTCTTAGCCGCCCTGTACACACCATGCCATTGTCAGGTGTCAGAACGGTGTCAGAAGTATAATCGCAACCAGTCAGAACGCCGCGTTTTCGAACCGCTAGTTACATCGCACCAAAGAAGAGGCGGTTGGCAAAACGCGACGCCTTGAGTGGACGCATTTTTGAACCTGAATGCGGTCATGCCTATCAAATCAATTTGACTTTCTAAATCGTGGTTATTGAAGCCGACGCGATTATTATCGTTGCTGCGCACCGTAATCATCACGTTTTGGCAAGCTGATGGGACATTAGGCGGTTTTTAATCACGGCGAGTCAGGCCGACGCGTTTAACCTCTTTAAATGCGACGGCTGTTCTCGACACGATTTCGCCCAGCATTAAAACTTCATGCAGAAACCCATTTCCAGGAGGTTGGCCATTTGGTTTAAGGGAGAGAGGGTCCTGGGTTTTGGAGAGAGAAAAGAAGAGAGAGAAAGAGAATCTAGAGAGAGAGAGTCTCCATCTCCCCAACGGTGAAGCCCTGCACGCGCGACGCCTCTGTTTCCGGTCTTCCCGAAGTCCCGCACTGTTGAACACGACATTTCAGAGCGTCGGACGATCCTCCGTTCCGATCCCCACGTGGAGACGTCGTCATCCCGACCGTCTAGAAGCGGCTTCCTCGCCATCTTTCTTCCCTCTTTGGGCCTCCCCCTTGTTAGATAGTACACGTCCCACACACGTGCATATTTTCCATCCCGTGTTTATTTAGGGTTTTCCTTTCCGTCCCCAAGAGGTGTGTTTACACCTTTTTAATGTCCTTTTCGTCTTTCTTTTATTGTGTTCATTTACTACCGTATAGTCTGACCTCTTTCCATTGTCTTTTTCTTGTTTTCTGTGTCAGGTACCGTACGAGCCAAATCTCCTTCGCCGGCCGGCCGGTGGAAGGAGGAGGTAGAACCCACGCCGCAAATCCCTCTATTTTAAACGGGCGAAAAGGTACCCTCCTTTCCTCGTCCCGTTTTCCATTCGGTACCCGCGTTGTACCTGGCGATCACGGCTTGCTGCTCTTTTTTTATTTATCTTGTTCATTGTCTTTTCATCATCCTTTATATAGTATTCTAATTTTCCCGTTCTCGCCATCATCTTTTACCTCGATTCGTGTGGACCCGTGTTTTTCGCCTCCCCGTAAAAAGGGAAGGAAAACACAGTCTACAACTTGGCGATCACGGTGGGACTCTCTTGTATTTTGGCTCGGTTACCTCCTTTGGCACCCACGTGTGCCACTCATTTCGCCCCGCGTGGCATTCTTTTAGTCTCCTTTATTGTCTTTGTCACCTCTTTAATTAATACTCTTCCTTTGTGTTTTTAGGCATATAAAATAGTTTAATAAATATATAAAAGTTTCCATTATATTCTTTTTATGTTTGCTTATTATCATTAGGAGAGCATGATTAGTCTTTAAATCACCCCATCCCCCTTTCATTCCATCAAAGCCATGCTATCTTGTGCAATCCCTGCAATTTTTTGTTCGGTGGCTTACTGCACTGAATCGCGTCAGGGACAGACGACGCGATTTTGTCAGCCTGGTGCCTGTGTTGAATCGTGTCGAGAATAGTCGACGCGATTTTACTGCTATTGTTTATTTTCTGTGGGGCTTAATTACTGTCTTTATACGCGTCACATATAGTGGACGCGATTTTGTCCTTGTGTGTTTAGCGGCGGTTATAGCTGACGCGTTTTTGAGACAGAGTCCGGAGGGAGTCGCCTCGGCTCTTACAGCTTGTGAGAGCTGTCAGATCTGCGGCTGACAGAATGGACGCCATTGTCAAATAGGCGACCACTGCAGTGGACGCGATTTTGACCTGTCTCAGAACGCCCAGTTCTCTGCCTTTACTTTATTTGCATTACATATCATCGGCCGGGGGACCTCCTTTGTGGCGGAACGCCTCGGCCAAACCCGTTACACCGATAACGTACTTGATCTGAGTCCGCCTCCCGCGAACGAGCCGAAGCCTCGCAAGGGATACCAACCACAGTCCGTGTGAACACAAAGGAACACACCACATTTTATTTATATATCACAAGTTACATAGCCATATTTTCACAAAACTGAAAAGAAGTACAAGAGCCTGGGGCATACCCCTAGGTACAACTGAAGAAAATAAATAACTAACTACACTACACTGCTGGAGCTGCTACTACACAGCTGGAGGTACCGACCCTGCACCGCTACGGCGGCTCTGAACTGGACGACGGTCGTGAAACGTCCTCCTCGCTCTCACCTGTGGGGGTAGGGGTAAGCCTCGCTAGTCACTGGCTCGGTAGGGAACTCCCCCAACACCGAGCAAATCAAAAACCACAGGTACACAAGCAATAAACAGTACCAACAATTTATAGAACAGCTAAGCAGGATATGAAAGCTATAAAAGTACTCACCGTCTGCCGACTACGAAAAACAACTGTAATAATTAAACGGCAAACCAGTACAGGTGTACAAGCTAAAGTAGAGACAGCCAAACACGAGCCACGTGAACTGGTTTGCGACACCAGAAACTGACTCGGACAAGCTAACACAGGTCCACCTCTCAGTCTCGCAGCCAAGAACGAAAGGTCCAGCTGCCGCTCCACGTGAAAAGGTCAAGCAACTGTGGAGACCAACTAAACACCACCACCTGCGGACCACACGGTCACAGGACCATGCCTGACACCTCTAGAGATCTTGGCCCGGAACTCTCTAGAGTGAGGCACTGGAAAAGGACTAGCTGGGGTCCATTACGTCTACTGGTGTCTGTACCCCCAACTACTAGCACGCTACAAGTGACTAAAGACAAACACAAGTGTCACTGTCCCACTGTCATCTTTCCCTTAGCCGGACGTGCAACTGAAACACAAGAGTGAGGGTGTCCAGGTCAGATGACACAGATCTCGACGGTACAACACAAGTACCGGGACAAAGCCCCGAGCTAACAGCCTGGCTCACAAAGAACCTGGGGCACCAACTGGAGAGGTAACCACGGTAGGCGTCGTACTACTCGCCACGTACACAAAACCACGTGCACCTCACACACAAACCACGTGAAACCTCACGTAAACCTCAAGTAGCAACGGTCCACCACACGTGAACCCAACTGGACTCGCGTGAATAACACGCAACCTCGAAGGTGAGTAACTAACTGCATACCCCGTATGCTAAACACAGAAACATGTGCACTCAGTGCACCTCAGGTGCCAACGCACCATACATTATCGATAATACCATAAACGGTCATTTCTGCTTATACACAAGTTAGCGGCCACATCGACTGCCGCTTACAGGAAGTAGACGGCAATGGATCTGGCCGTCTATATCCCGGCTGATGAGCTTGGCGACAAACGATGTTGACGCCAAGTTCTTCAGCCTCTATTCCAACAGAAACCCTAAACCGATTCTACAGGTTTTACAATTGTTAAAACAACGGAAAGACATGCAGAAATAGTTCCTCTAACATCCATACACTATAATTAAACTATAACAGCATGCTTTACTACTTGAATTCATCAAACCACCCATTATCCCCCCATGGTGCAACTTAATCCGAAAATGCATTAAACATGCTGATTCAGGTGGTTAGTTCGTGTTTTAATGATCCTATGGAGCTAACATGGTTCGTTCCCTACCTCAGAACACGCTCAAACCTTCCGAATTCTCTCGGTTCACACCGAACCCTCCGCGAGCTCCCATGGCAATTGCACCACGCCACGGCGTTTCCTCGTCCGATTTGGCAACGCCACACGTCCCACGATCCTCCAACCACTCTCCTGTACCTGTTGGAAGCTTTAGGGACACAGGGGCATGAAGCTGGGGCAAGGGGAAGAGAGAACAGGGTGGAAAACCTGCCCTCGGGTTACCCTATAACCTGCAGAATTCACAGGTTGGCGTCAACCCCTCTGCCGCCAAGGGCAACCGCCACCATCAACGTCCACATCTTATGCCGCCAAGTTCATGCAGTCAACAGCACCTTACCTGGACGCCAACAAGTCAACGGCCACCCCTGGCCGCCAACTCCAAGTCAACCGCAGCAAGTCCTATTTCATTTCAGGACCAAACCTGCACCTCACCTGAACAAACCACACATCCAAACCACACATCCAAACCACACATTCCACACAACCACTCACACTGGCCTCACAACGGCCATCACAACCATTACACACATGATCCGCATGGATCCGAAAAGCACGCGACGTTACATCCTTCCCTCATTTCCCTACGATCCACACACCCTTCTCGGTGAGAATTATCTCCCTTTTGGGCAGTCCGTCTCATTAGGCTAGAGAACTCTCATCGAGACCTCCGTAAGTCTCCGTACCCCGTGGATTCCCTCATGACGGACAGAGCTGGTTGTACCTATTTCGGTGACCCGTTTAGAGTACCCATTTGTGCGTGGAGAGATTGCTTAGAAGTGTTGCCGGAGCTGTCACTCTACCCGTTGCTAGCTCACTTCCTGAAGAGAGAAACACATTGTTAATTGAATCCACCTTAATGTTTTTCAAATCCTTAAAGTGCACGTAATCATTTCAAGTGTGTGTTTAAAATTGGATAATCTTCTCCCTAATTTGTTTGAGTAGTTGTCTGGTACTTTTCTCTGGGACATCCTACATGCAACTTCGTTCCGGCCGATCTCTTTCGATGGCCGAATACGAGAATGTGCCTCAGGATGAAGTATATGAGAAGTATATACGGGCTCCGGTCAACACCTCCCAGTTGACCCGCCTTATCCCACGTTGACATGGTGGATACTCTCCCCTCAGCTTCTCAGATTCCGCAGAGGCGTGATCCTGATGATCCCTCTACATCCATTAATTTATCTCAGCTTGTGGACATCCTGCAAAACCTCCAAGCTCCACAGATCCAGGAGGTTCAAGCTGCCCTTAAGGGGAAGTCCATCGTAAATCCTGATCCCCTTAATTATCCCAGTATGGGAGTCCGCATCGAGTCCCCTCGTGGCCCGACTGGATGAATTTCACCAGCCCCCTCTCGGGCTCAATCAATCATTCATTCCCGCCATCACAGTCCCGAGGATAGACATGGGGCTCCTGTTGACATGGCACGACCCACCTATCAACCTCGGTTCTGACCCAAGGTCCTGTGCACGCCAGTGCTCCTTCTCGTTATCCTCCTCCGGCAAATGCCCCTCTTACAATTCATTCGGGTGCACCCCAACAATCTCCCGATCAGCTCGCCCAATCTCTTCTCGCAAAAGTCAACAGGCTGGAGCGAGACCTTAAAAGGGCGTCTGCACCGAATGATTCCCTTGATTTAACACTCCCCTCATGCCAGTCTTTCATTTGCCGCCTTCTGAGATGCCGGTATACCGCCGTTACAATTGCACCGGCAATCCATTCGTACACATCAAGGAATTTATGTACAAATCTTCATTCTGGAAAGACGACAATCAGGCCCTTGCCTTTCTATTCCGTCGATCTTTGGATGGGCCCGCATTAGACTGGTTTTACTCTCTGGATCCTGCCGATGCGGAGAATTTTGAGGCTGTGCAGAGGAAATTTCTGCGGAGGTACAGAGACCGGGTAGGCCCGGTGCTGTCCATTACTGATCTGATGGCTGAAAAGATGAAGGCCGATGAAGACTTCGTGCACTTCGCTGACAGATGGAGGCTTATGGCCGAGAAATTAAAAGACCCACTGTCTGAATCTGAGCAAGTCAAGATGATTACGGCAAATGCTACGCCACAATTCAGACACATATTGGCTATGAACAAGCTGACCACTGTGGAAGAGTTATACGAGAGAGCCCGTTACATTCAAACTCAGTTAAAGGACTCTCCCATAGTGGCCATGTTTGAGCCCAAGGCTCGGTGTTTTAGGAAGCCGGCTGCTGCCCCTAATGGTGGGCCACTACCAAGGGGGTTATTAATAACGAGCAAGTAAATGCAATGGGTGGCCCAAATCCCCCTGCTTACCGTCCACTTTACAACCCCGGTGTTCAACGCCCTCAATTCCCAGCTTATAGGCCAAACACCCAGCCTACATATAGGGCGCCACCGCCACCTCCACAGCAACCCCAGCAGCCCTTTTATTATCAGCCACTCAGCGACCCCAATTCTAGCAACTCCAGCGGCCACAGTATCCATAGCCACCACCTCAGCAGCCACCATATCAGCCTGCCCCTCCGTAGTACCAGCCCCAGCAGCCACCTACTCCACCTCCCCAATTTAACAAGTCCCTCCTCCGGGTAATTATGGGCCTCCACACCTTGCCCCCACCTGGCCCGAGAAGGACACATTACCCCCTTGCAAAAACATTGCCATATATTTTTAATGCCCTCATGGCTGCCGGCGCACTTACTTTGCCTAAGGAGAGGCTACAATGGCCTCCCAATGTTGATACCACCCGGTATTGTGAGTTTCACCGAGGGCCGGGCCACACGCTCGAACAGTGCTTCCACTTTAAAGACTATATTCATAATTTGAATGAAGCTGGAGGTATTGACTGGGTGGAGATGAGGAAATATGTTACAGAGATGAAGGCCAGGAGGCCGCAGCAACAGCAGCAACAACAGCAACAGCCACCGCAGCAGCCAAATAGCCCAATATGGGCATAGTTCAGAACCCGTTGCCGGAGCACCAGGCCCCCAACGAGCAAGTCAGTGCCCTCTCGGGCCGGCCCAGGCATGAGGAAGGAGCTCCTACATCCACTCCCGCTACTCCGCCACCTTTTATTTTACCGTCTTTTATTCGCGCGCCTACTCCCAATAATCCATTACCTTCCTTTTTACACATTCCACCCAACTATATTCCTGCCACCCATTTAAATAATCCACCGTCCACGTCCCAGCCATCCACCATTGTACCTCTACCTGTTAATACATCAGCCCCATTTTTACGCACCTCTCCCACTCCACAATCAGTGTCATTCAACCCTCCATCACCACAAGTGCCTTCCACTATTCCATTTATAAATCCCAACCATCAAGCTCCATTTCTCCGCCCACCACCATTACCACTGCTACCACTACCACTACATCACACGGTGCGACAGGTCTCCAACTGCCGCACCAAATTTTCACCAACCAACCTTCCACCTCACGACCCTCCACCTCCACACAGCCGGCCGTGGCGTCCGCACCGGACGATTCTTCAAGGCCAGCCATGGTGCTCAGAAGCGGGCGTATGTTCCACAGAGTTTTCCTTCAGTAGCAACAAGAACAGGCAGTCCCTCAAGATGAAGAAGAAATCCAGGCAGAGGATTCCGTGCTGGGGACACAGTATGACCTGCTGAAACATCTAGATAGAACTCCAGCCAGGATTTCCATCCTGGAGTTGATTAAGAGGTTAGCCAGTCACCAGGAAGCTCTTTTGCAGTACCTCCAAAAGGTGATGGTTAATGAGGATCTGCCTGTTAACCAGATCAGCGCAGTATTAACCCGGCGAGTTCACATCTAGCTATCATGTTCCGCGAGAATGAGCTAGCACCAATTGAGTCACAACAGTACGCGCTGTGTCTTATAGTGAATCAATGGTGTCCGAGTGGCTCGATGTTTAATAGATTCCGGAGCGTCTGTGAATGTGGTTTCTCCGAACACACTAGATCTCTGTGGAGTTCCACCTCAGGCGATCCGACACCCTGTCATTACCGTCACAGCTTATGACACACTCGAAGGACACCTAGAGGGTCGTTACATTGAAGATTGGATTGGGCCCATCTATCACAGAGATGGACTTTCACATTCTTGATATGGACCCGAGCTTTAGCATTATTCTAGGCAGACCTTTTGTTCAGGCCCTCGGTGCTGTCATTTCGACAGTCCACCAATGTTTGAAATTTCCATATAAGGGCCGTATAATCAAGGTTGTCAGCAAACCCACGACTGCTGAGGTCGATGCCATGACAAACAATTCCATTCCTGCTATCTGGCCCAGTAACCAGCCCTTGATGTCAGTGCAAGGCATACTGGGCAAGTATCCGAGCCCAAGCAGTCCACCTATTCAAATTGCTGCCCCACCAAGATCATTACCAAGAAAGGTCTGTATATGATGAAACATATGGGCTACTAGCCAGGTAAGGGTCTGGGTGTACAGTTGCAAGGCAGAACATGCATTTTAAAGCTTTTAAAAGGAAAATCATGGTCAGATTGGGTTATGTGCCAGGAAAGTCCAAGCAATCACTGCTGCAACCTTTTGCCTGGGCTTTACATGAACATTTTAGGCCAGGCCCCTTGCAGCCAGGTGATTCACAGCCGGCAGCCACCTCATCTGACCCAGCATATTGTTTGTCTCGTGATGTTTTTTGGGCACCCGACAGTCAAGCACCGTCTAAAAGGGGCAAGATCAGGGAGTTTGAAACAGAGTGGAACAGATGGTTTGATATGAGCGACCTCGTTACTTCTCTCGACCATCTGTTTGCACTAACAGATCCAGAGCAGGTGCCACCACCTTCTACAAATCCACAGGCAGCTGATGCAGGCCAGGCAACATTTTAACTCCAACTCCGGCAGATATCATTGCAGATTCTTCTTCTGCCATTTCATCGGTCTAGGCAGCACCCCGCTGTTATTATAGATTTGGGCATTACGCCCGCTTGTCCTTCCTTTGGGCACCACACCCTTTTGTTTCGGCACCAGGCATCGCACCCACCCTTTTGTCAGATCTGGGCATCGCACCCGCTTTTTTCAGATCCAGGCATCATCCCCATTTTTTCAGCTCCGAGCACTACGCCCACTTTAGTTTCAGTACCAGGGATCGCCCCCATTTTTTTACCAGTTCCGGGCACCACGCCCATCTTTATTTCTGTTTCGGGCACCTCGCCCACTTCATTTCCTGCTTTAGATTCCGTACCTGCTTTAGTTTCTTCTGTGGGCATTGCGCCCACTTTTATTCTTGCTCCAGGCATCACGCCTTTTTTAATTTTGTCTTAGATATCATGCCTACTCCGCTTTTAGTTCTTGACACCCTCAGGATTGACCCCACTCCTTCTCCAGCCACTGTGCATACGTTTTTTTCTTTCACCAACTGTTGCATCCTCCCTCCTGCAGGCCATGGCAGAAAATCTGTTTTCTTCGTTCAACATCCCCAGGGCTCAGATGCCCTATCTTGCAGTTTCTTTACAGATTCCAGAGCAGGCCACCGCTTCCTCTCTCTCGGAGTCCTCTGAGTCTGCTCTCCCTTCCCAGCTTTCCCGTTTGACGATTTCCTTCAAGCCTCCTTGAAGTGGTCATAGTGTTTCTAGGAGGTCGTTAGACGCACATTGTCCATCAAACATGCGTCCTCTTCCTTCTTCTTGGGCACTACGCCCACCTTGATTTTCTACAGCATTATCTCTTTCCTTTCGTTTGCTTCTTGTTGTGTTTTCAGAGCTTTGTGATTTACTTTCACCACCTGTTTGATTAATTATGTTGTCCCTTTTCTTCTCTTGTGCACGAAGAGAAGGGGCTTTTCGGGTTTCCCAAGTAAGCAGTCTTGCAATGGATGACCCCGCCATTTCGTTTGAGGAAACTTCTTTCCTCACCTCTGACTGCGTTCCAGCCACGCAGTCACTTCCCTCGGGTCCTCAGACCGAGTCACCGCTCCTTTCTACACAAGGGGCTTCTACTGCTTTCCCCAATCCCTTTTCCTCACAGGAAGATGCCACTGTAAATTCTTCTTTACCTTATCCCTCCAGGGATACTTCTTTTACTGTTTCCCTAATCCATTTTCCTCACAGGAAGATGCCACTGTAAATTCTTATTTACTTATCCCTCTGGGGATACTTCTTTACTGCTTTCCCTAATCCATTTCCTCACAGGAAGATGCCACTGTAAATTCTTCTTTACCTTATCCCTCTGGGGATACTTCTTTTACTGCTTTCCCTAATCCATTTTCCTCACAGGAAGATGCCACTGTAAATTCTTCTTTACCTTATCCCTCCGGGATACTTCTTTTACTGCTTTCCCTAATCCATTTCCTCACAGGAAGATGCCACTGTAAATTCTTCTTTACCTTATCCCTCCGGGGATACTTCCTTTACTGTTTTCCCTAATCCATTTTTCCACAGGAAGATGCCACTGTAAATTCTTCTTTACCTTATCCCTCTGGGGATGCTTCCTTTACTGCTTTCCCTAATCCATTTTCCTCACAGGAAGATGCCACTGTAAATTTTTCTTTACCTTATCCCTCCGGGGATACTCTCTTTACTGCTTTCCCTAAACCATTCCCTCCACAAGGGAATGTCGGTGTAAATTCTTCTTTGCCTTCCACTTTGAAGGACCCTTTCTTTACTGATTCCCCTCAGCGGGATCCTATTTTACTACCTCTCCGTTTGTAGATTCTTCTCCAGTCTTCCCTTTACGGAATTCTTCCTTTTCTACTGTAAATTCTTCTAGTTTAGACAATAATAAACTAAGGGTAGATCAAAAGAAGTCCAAGGGTAGGAGAATTCCACATCGGTATCTGGCAAGTCTAGCTCATAGGTGCCAAGCGTGTCTAGCCATCCCCGAATTTATAGAGCACCCTATGCAATTGCCGGATGTGGAATATGAGCAGTCAGCTTCTTTTATTGACGATGGGTTCGGGGTTTATGAGATCATGGATATTGACGACCCCATCAAAGAAGGTGATGAGGAATTTGAGGACGAGGCAGATGCTCTAGCAAGTGGCTTGAGAAGGTTTGATGAACCATCGCCAGCTGTGCAAGAAATTACTAAGGAAATCAATCTGGGAACCGAGGAAGACCCTAAGATCGTCCTCATCAGCACTAATTTGTCACCAGCTGAAGAAGAGGCAATAGTAGAGGTTCTCAGATAATATAAGGACATTTTCGCATGGAGCTATGAAGATATGCCAGGCTTAGATCCTAAATTGGTAGAGCACTATATTACTCTTAAGCCAGGCTCTGTTGCAGTGAAGCAACGGTTTAGATGCTTCCACCCGCAGATCGCTTTAAAATGAAGGATGAAGTTGACAGGCTCCACAAGGCCAGATTTATTAAAGTCATACTTTACCCTAATTGGGTGGCAAACATTGTCCCGGTTATCAAGAAGGACGGAAAGTCAAGATTTGTATTGATTTTCGGGACCTCAACCGCGTGTGTCCGAAAGATGATTTCCCTCTGCCCCATCTTGATGTTCTTGTTGATAATACAGCTGGCTATGAGACCCTGTCCTTTATGGATGGTTTCTCAGTATACAATCAAATCAAGCTGGCTGAAGAAGATCAAGATAAGACTTCTTTCACTACACCTTGGGAACTTACTGTTTTGTGGTCATGCCATTTGGCTTAAAACGCCGGAGCTACTTACAAAGAGCTATGATGGCCATCTTCCATGACATGATCCACATTCTTTTAGAGGTGTATGTAGATGATTTGGTGGTGAAGTCAAAGTCAGCAGTTGAGCATGCTGGGTTTTAGCCAAGGTTTTGCAAAGAACCAGAGAATACCAGTTAAAAATGAACCCCAAGAAGTGTGTGTTTGGTGTGTCAGCAGGAAAGCTTTTAGGGTTTATAGTGAGCAAGAGAGGCATAGAGATCGATCCTGATAAAGCAAAGGCGATAAAAGAGTTGCCTCCTCCCAAGAATTTGAAAGAAGTTCAAGGATTGATCGGGAGGTTGCAATATATTCGCCGATTCATCTCCCAACATTCGCAAAGGTGTAGGCCTTTTACAACCTCACCAAACCGGGAGTTGAATTTTGCTGGAATGAGAAGTGTCATGCGGCATTTGATGAGCTTAAGGACTATTTAACTAATCCTCCCGTCCTAAGACCGTCAACACCAGGCAAGCCTCTCATTCTTTATATTTCTGTTCTAGAAGATTCTGTAGGAGCTGTTCTAGCACAAGTAGATGAAGAAGGCAAAGAGAGAGCAGCTTACTACTTGTCCAAACTCCTCAATTCCTATGAACAGAAATACAATACAATGGAGAAAACCTGTGCCGCACTTGTATGGGTTGTTCAGAAATTGAAGCACTATTTCTTGCCCATGTTGTGCACCTCATTGCTCGAATGAACCCTATCAAATTATTGCTTCAAAAATCTGTATCAACTGACAGATTAGCACGTTGGTAGAGCTTTCTTTCTCAATTCGAAATCACCTACATTCAACAGAAGTCCATCAAAGGCTATGCAATAGCCAAACACCTTGCTCATCACCCACTACCTCGTGTCGATCCAGTTTGTTCAGAGCTCCCGGATGAAGAATTAATGTCCCTCCATTCATCCAATCTCATGTGGACATTATATTTCGACGGGGCACTGAATTCTTTTGGAAAAGGTATTGGAGTGGCTCTGTTGTCCCCTGAGGGTGTCACAATTTCACGAGCTTACAAGTTGAACTTTCCTGCCACCAACAACATCGCTGAATATGAAGCTTTGTTGACCGGATTGGAGCTCGCCCGTTTTTATGATGTTACTCGCCTGCGTATTGTAGGTGATAGCCATTAATTCTTCGCCAAGTGCTTACCAAATATCACACCTATGATCCTAAGCTCAAGCCATATCAAGAACTTGCATCAGCTTATGCCAAGTTATTTTCTAAGCTTGTTTTTGTCCATATTCCCTCGTCACTAGAACCTTTTGGCTGACGCCCTCGCCACGGTTGGTGCAACCATGAATATGTGCTATCCTGGGGATCACGACAGCATTCAAATCGAACGCCGTCATATTCCCTTTATCTTAGATCCTTTGTTCCTCTGGATTAAGGAAAAAGTTTCGGATACTGCAAAAAGGAGCAGCAAAACGGAGATTATGTTGGTAGAGCTTGAAGAAGAATTAGAAGAAGATGAAAAGCCGTGGTATTTTGAGATAGCAGAGTACTGTAAAGATCAATTGTATCCTCCTGAAGCCACCTGCGAGGAAAGGAAGGTTATAAGAAGGCTGTCTCAAAAATACACGTGATTGGGAATATGCTCTACAGAAGAGGATTCTCCGGAGTTTTGCTCAGATGTTTAGATGAAGATGAGGCTCCGAAGGTTGTTGAAGAGGCCCATGCGGGTGTTTGTGGAGGCCATGTAAGTAGCCAAATGCTTGCTAAGAAGATTCTTAGACAAGGCTTTTACTGGCCAACTCTAGAAGAGGATTGTTCTATCTTTGTCCACCGGTGTGTCAAGTGCCAACTGCACGCCGACAAGATTCATGCTCCCTCTTCTTCACTTCACCCAGTTTTCTCACCATGGCCTTTTGCTATGTGGGCTTTCGATATCATCGGCCCGCTTGGTGATCCTAATTCCCAAAACAAAACCAAGTCTTTTATTCTTACAGCAACGGAATATTTCACCAAGTGGGCAGAAGCCGAAGCATATGCAGAGATCAAAGCAACAACTGTTTGCAAGTTCATCATGAGGAACATCATCACTAGGTTTGGCATACCAGACGCCATGATCACCGAAAATGGACCGCAATTCATCTCTCAAGAACTCTGTGACCTCTGCAATAGGTATAAGATTGCATTGCATCATTCATCTCCTTACTATCCGCAAGGCAACGGCCAGGCAGAGGCCACAAACAAAACTTTAATTAAAATCATCAAGAAGACGTGTGAGGCTAATAAATTCTCGGACTGGCCGAAAAGCTTGTAGAAGCCCTATGGGCCTACCGTACTTCAATCGTACCCCCACAGGGCAGACACCGTTTGCTCTCACATACGGAATGGAGGCAGTGGTGCCATATGAGCTCCTTATTCCCTCATTAAGAGTTCAGTTTGACAAGGAATTGTCAATTGATGAGCACGTGAGTCGCTTTTAGCACAATTGGAACTCTTATGAGAGACGATTGGCTGCCGCCGAGCACACAAGAGCGTATCAGAACAAACTCACATGTTTTTATCAAAAGCGAGTGATTGAGAGAAAGTTAAAGTCGGTGAAATGGTTGTTAAAAGAGTTTTCATAAAACCTGGTGGTCCCAGATCAAAGCTTCAACCGAATTGGGAAGGGCCATATGTCATTAAACAAGCATATCCAGGGAATGCATATAGACTAGTCAATGCGGAGGGTGAGAACTGTCCCACCCTTGGAATGGTCTCCACCTCAAGAGATACTACCCTTAGTTATCCATAGAAAAAATTGCATGGTACATGAACCCGGAAATGAACGGAGGTGTCATTTTTAATTTTCTTTTCTATTCTTGGTGTGTTTAGGCAGAGAAGAGACATTCACACACTTACACGCCTACCTGAGAAGGCTAGAGGTAGCAAAATCCAAAAGAAGGTCAATGTTGAGCCTACAAACTAAGACATTGTCCATTTTCTCTTCTATTCGGTTTGCCAGTAGGAAAGAAAGACCAGAGGGATTGACCTCATGAGACTGTTCAAAACTCAAAAGACATTCATCAAGGCAAAAAAAGGGGGGGGGGGGTAAGAAAAGGATCAATCCAAATCTAAATCCAGATCCAACAAAGAGCCAAAAACAGGCCAAGTCAAATAGAAAGCATGTCAAGAGGGCAAAGTCCCCGCGGAGATCCAAAGTGACCCGGACGTAAGCATGCTTAAACCCCAAAAAGCCAAACCAAATTCGAACCTTATTGAGTATAAGAGCAAGCGATTGATCGTTTCCCTGGTCATTTGGACTACTGGCAGACTTCCCAAAACTCTTCTATTTTTCTTTTGGCACTTTGTCTTAGCGCCTAGGCAAGGCAACGATCAACTAAAAAGGATGTCGCCAAAAGCTGCCTCAGGTCAAGGCACCTCTAAGCACGTCTGATCTCTGCCTAGGCGCACCTAAGGATTGTTAATTGACTTTTAAGAGTGACATCCAAGTAATTGAAGGATTAGAGTGCTATGCAATCCCCAAAAACCCAAAAACAATTGAATATTCCAAAATCCAAAAAAACATTTGAATAGTCCAAAATCCAAAAAACAATTGAAAATTCCAAAACCCGAAAAAATCACATATTTTCAACAAAAAAAACTCAATAGAAAATTGCAAATCTTTTAGAAAATCCAAGAAAATCATATCTTCTTCCAGAAAATCCGAACAAAAATCAAATCTTTTTAGAAAATCCAAACAAATCAAATATCTTTTTTCCAGAAATTCAAAGAAAAATCGAACATCTTTTTCAAAATCCAAACAAGTTTTTCAATTATTGTACATCCCCACTATGCTTGTATATTTTGTAAACACACGATGTCTTTGTTCTTTTTAGCATACGCTTTTAATTGTCTTTCATTTCGCCTTATTTTGATAAAGGCTCAGCCCCTTGACAAATTCATTAAGTCAGATAGTACTTTTATGCAAGGGGCTGAGTCAGAATAGACATTTAACCTGTTTGTTCAGTGTATTTTAGGCACCAAGTCGCAAAGGCACAAAGGTATGTATATATATACGGCTAAAGACGGGAGCCGGACCCAAGTACAATATATCAAAGTGCCTTATCAGGCACGACATCATAAAAAGGGTAAAAGAAAAGGTACAGGGTCAAGGCAAGGCAGACTGACTCTCGTCGCCTCCCTCTGCAGGTCCAGCCTGACGACTGCTCTCCACCTCGCTCTGGTCGGAAGCAGTGGGCAAGGCAGGAGGCCCCATCGGTGCCCGAGAACCGGTCGAACGCTGTCCCGCTGCAACGTCCCGAACGTTCCTCTCGTACTGAGAGGAAGTCGCAAGAATGCTCTCTGAAAAGGCACTGGCACGTCCCTGCTCTCTCGCGCGCTCTCGTCCGCGCCGGTACCACTCCTCGGACGCCTTCAACAGGCGTTCCGCGACCCCCTGGCTCGTCCTCGCCTCTACGCACTGCTGCTCCAGGTCACGGCGCTCTAACTCCCAGCAGCTCCGCTCCTGCTCCCAGCGGGCCTGCTGCCTCTCCAGGTCGCGGCTCTCTAGTGACAGCAGCGCCTGCAGCTCAGCCACCTCCCGAGGAAGCTCGGGCTCCCACTAGGTCAGCTGGGACCACAGTTGCGTCAGCTCAGTAGTCGTGTCCGTCTCACGGGCCAGGGCATCCCGAAGCTCCTCACTCTGCAAGTGACAGCCACAGGTAAGTACAAAGAAACATTTTGAATGATTATCTAACTTAAAGTACTCACCCGTGCCACGAGGTCCCGCTCTGCGCACTCCCACGCTCTACTGCTGTCGACAGCCGCTCCTGGAGGAGGCCACCTCCGCAGTCGGGGCACTCCTGCTCGAGGAGGCACCAGCTGTGTCAACCTCTCCACCGTCGCCTGAGTGGCACGCTGCAAGGCAAAGAATGACAGGACATGGTAAGTCGAAACAAAGCAAAGGTATGTATTTTCTGTTAAAGAACTTACCAGTGTCTCGAGAGCCGTGCGTGCCTCGATCAGCTGCACCTCCGTGCTCGCCAGCTGCCCCTGCAACTGGCCAATCAGGTGTCCCTCCCATCCTGTACACATATACAAATTGTAAGATATTCTGTGGATTATGTAATTAAATAGTTCAAGTTTAGAATTGCGTACCCTCTGCGGCCTCATGAAATCACGATGGTCGTACTCCTCCCGGAAGCATCGTAGGTACGCAATGCTGTCCGGGGCGTCCGACTCTACCAACTGGCCTCCGCGCTGCCAGTCGGCATACTGCTCGGGGAAGCGGGTACGCTAGCCCACCATCTTGGCTTTCCCTCCTGTCTTCTTTCCAATCCCCCGGGGCTCCGTCTCCTCACACCACCTCTGGTGCAGACCCAATGTGTGTGCCGCCAGCCGAAGGCGGAGTGGCTCAATCTCGTTCAGGCAATGGACCCAAATGTCCCGCCTGAATAGAGGTCGTCCACTCACCACTCAGGGGTGATCGGCATCACCCTGGTCTGCATAGGGCTCCCACACCACCTGCACAAGCATCGATTAGCCAATTTCAATTTAAAATTATGCTTAAGCTTGAGAAAGAATGTGTGAGAAAGCCTACTAAGTGCGGGATCTCGGACATGCTGCGGAGGACCTCCAGCTGGAAGGTGTAGGTGGCCGTACTCACCAGCGGCAGCCACCTCCGTGTGAGCGAAACAGCGTCCGGGCGCACCTCCTTCGCCCTACCCAGGGGAAGGTAATAGTAACTCCACACCTGCAAACAATCAAACAATGTTAGTAACATGAATTTAAAAATTGCAGGAAATTTAAAGATAAATTCAGAATGGAGTTTAAATCATACCTGAAGAAAGGGGGCAAATTTGCCCACTGTGGTCTCGCGGCCGGTGCCGGTAGAGAGGTCGGAGAAGAGATGCGCCAGCAGCGCAGCACCCCAGGCATACCTGCCTACCCTCCCTAGGTTTCCTAGTAGCTCCAGGATCGGCAGTGGATGCCGTCACCCTTGGTGGTGAATAGCATCTTGCCAAAGAAGAATACTAGGAACCTGCGGAGGTCCCTGTCTACCCTCTCCATCTCTGCCTGGTCGGGCCGTACGCTGCCCTGGCCAGCCCTGCTGCCCGCTCTACAAAATCTGGCAGGAGCTCATCTGCTCGCTGCCTCACCTTGGCCAGTCCTAGTGATCCTAAAAGTGCTACTCGGCCGACCACTCTCCGGTCGCCCAAGTCATCTCCGTGGGGCTCCAAACCCAGAAGGTCCTGTGTCAGGTCTGTATAATCTCTGTAGGTGACCCCTGTCACCGTCTCCCCATCCACTCTCAGCCCCGTGATGCGGGCCACGTCCTCTAGAGTGGGCACTATGTGCCCCCATGGGAAGAGGAACGTCCGCTGGCCCGATCCCACCTTTCCCGCACTGCCTGGATCAGAGGGGGTCAATGAAAAATGGCTCGATCTCCAAGATCGAGCCAAAACCCATCTCCGGACCCTCTCCTTTTGAAGTCCGGGAGCCCTCTATACGCCCCCACAACTAGCGGCCACATCGTCTGCGGCCTCATGATCCCCTGAAAAGCACAAGAAAACCAAAGTCAGGGCAAACACATTGAATCAGGCAGAAAAAGCAGTTTTAGCTTAAAACGCGTCCAGATAGTGGTCGCGATTCATTTTATAAAAGGCGTCCACTTGAGTGGTCGCGATTCTGTTCAAAATCGCGACGCCTTGAGGCGACGCAATTTGAGGACATGAATCGCGTCGGCTGGACTCGACGTGATTCATGCCCCCTTCTTCCCGGCGACCGGCAGCCGCCTCCCCTCTCTTCTCACACAAAATGGTACAAGGGGGGGGGGTACTTACCGTGTCCGGATGGGCCGGGAGGTCCCGTCCCTGCCGCCCTCGCCGCCAGGCCGCCTACGCCTCCTCCTCCTCCTCGGCCATCGCTTCCGCTGTTCCTTCCGGCGCGCCACCGTCGCCGCCTGTCGCTGCCCCCTCTGCGCCATCGCCGCCACCTGCCTCCGCCGCCGGCACGAGTGCAAGCTCGGTGTCGGCGGCCGCCTCTGTCGAGCCGCCGCTCGACGAGGCCGGCGTTTCCTCCGCCGGACCCTCCTCGCCGGGACCCCACCGCCGCTTCGCCACTACCCTCTTTTCCATCGAGAGAGTGATCGAGGGAGAGAGAGAGGGATGAGAAGAAGAGGGTGAGAGTTTGAGGGAGATCGAAGAGAGTATCGAGAGGAATGAGAGAGCAAGAGTGGGTGAGAGCGTGAGAGAGTTGAGAAAGTGAGGAGAAATAGGAAGAGGCGCCGGAGAAGAAGGCGCGCGACGGCTTTCGAAGTGTCATTAATCGCGTCCAGTCCAGCCGACGTGAATTCGGAACCATCATTAGAAACGACGTCGACTCCTATCGCCGCGATTAAGGAGCTTTCTGGACCGCGTCCGGTCCGGGCGACGCGGATTTCAAACCGCCATCAATGAAAGCGTCGGCCCGATTCAGAAGTCATCATGACCCCTGACAAGTTTGTCAGGCGCGCGAACTTTGAAATTTGAAACGCGGCGATCCCGTTCGCCGCAATTCAGAGGTAATCATGATGCAGTACGGGCTCTGCGTGTGCAGACTTTGAGGAGTTCCTGATTCGCGTCGGCTTAGTTGGACGCGTTTTAAAGCAGATTTAGGCGACGGCTGTCTCTGACGCGATTCTATCCAGTATCCCAGCAGAGCTTTTTTTTTTCAGGAAGGCTATGTGAGTTGTTGTGCAACACTTCACATTTTCAAGATTTACACATTCAAGATCCCCATTTTGCACAACCAAAACTAAACCTTGTTTATTTCATAGCCTATCTCAAATTTTTACATCAGACTCCTTTGAGACCACACTCTCTCATGATCGGAGTTTTCTTAAACCCCTTACATAGTTCACCTTCTCATTCTCATTTTCCCTCTCACTTGGAGCCAGCCTCCTAAAGTTGCATACTTTCCATAGGGCTTTGATTGTGTTTGCCTCCTCGTCGTCATTGTTGGTGCCGAGCTCCCGGTGTTTGATGGGCGTGATGTGAGACGGCCCTTCGAACACGCGCCGAGCGAGCCCGAGTTGGGGAAGGCATCGGTGTGGGTTGTATAATACAAATTCCGACGACCCGATCAAGCGGAGATCCACACCGGGCGCCATCCTGCTCCTCAACTCCCGATTCGGGAATGGTGTCGGGATCAGATTGAATGCTTCTTCGGGCATATCTCGGAGATACTCGCGCCAATCCACTCGAGTCTTCAGTTGTGGCGCGCAGTTTGCTACTCACCCCTCCAGGCCAATAATGTTGTCTAAATGCTTCAGTGGACTTTTGGAAAAGATCCGAGACGAGTTGGAAAAGAGTTGCTCGTTGCTCAAATAGAATTTCAAGTGCAGGTCAGCCCAACATGTAAATAGAAGCATAGATCCATACAGAGGCCTACCTAGGCTTGACGATGTGAGTCCGCTATAAAGGAAGGCGAGGACAGTCGGTCCTAATCTTTCACCCTCCCAGATGGCACACACGGCCCCTAACTGATCCGGCTCTAGCACGCCGTCTATTGATGGGAAGAGGATTGCTCCCGCCACGCAGATGGCGAAGCCCTTCATCGCCTGCTCCAAATCTTCATCATCCTCAGCTTCTCCAAGCTCCCTCTTAGTCCAAACCGCCAGCTTTTGAAGATGGATGCCTTTATCGGTGCGCATTTCATAAGCCGCCCTTGCATCCATGAAGCTTTCAAGAACAGATTTGCTGGTGTAATGTCTCGGCGCGATCATCATTTCATCTTTGTCACCTTGCTTCATCCGTCGGAGGCCTAGAAATACCTCGACCTCTTCCAAGAGAATAGTCGCTTCAAAGCTTTTGAAGAGGAAGGTTTGGGTTTGGAGATGCCATACCTCAACCAATGCTCCCATGGCAGCCCAATCGAGATGTACCCTCGTGATACTTCTTTACATGAACCGCAAGGTTATTGATTCCCCATCGTTTGAGAACGTTGGTCATGCCTAGAGTGATGTTCGAGGTAAGTTGCTGGAGCCATGGCAGACGCATGAAGCGTCAGTTCCCCGGGAAGGGCGGGTAATCCTTCAAATTACAAGAGTTGAGTTAGTAAGAACATCAAGAACATGCTAATCAAGCTTAAAAGAGCACAAACCAAGCTAAAGTAAATCAAGTCTACTTACCACATTAGCTTCAATCAGCTTGCTTATGTGGCCATCCACTTGACTCAACCTTTTGAAATTGCCCCCTCTTGATCCCATGGAGGAAGAAGGGCCACCATGCTCCATTTCCACCAATCTCCTTTCCTTTCTTCCTCGTAGAGCCTTAGGGTAGAAAGATGTGAGTGTGAAGGGAGTAAGTGAGAGAATGAGTTTGAGGATATGTGGAGGTTGATGTGTGAAAGGGTTTGGAAGAGGTGTTGAAAAAGTGGGTTTGGGTGGCTCACCCAATACCTAGAAGCATCCCCACTCTCCCTTGCATCCAAAAGACAAAAAAAGTGAAATTTTTAGTTCTGGCTAGCCTGTAAATCGCGTCCATGGCAATCGTCGCGATTTACATGCTTAAAGGCATCCAGTGTACTGGACGCGATTTTGAACTGTCATGCTTTTTGTGAACTAATGTGTTTTGTGCTGTCTAAGTGCAGGATTGAGATGTTTGCCACGTTGCAGGAACACGAATATCCTCGACAGCCTCCATCGATGTTGTGTACAGTGCATTTTACTATACAGTATACTTATTAGAGCAGATCAAGGACCTTGAAGGCCTGATGAATATGGAGTTTGAGTTCCCTTCACTACCAAAAACAAGGATGATTCTAGAGAATTCTTGCCTTCAAGGATAGGCCGTTTGCACTGCGGGGGGATGACGGTTCCTTCCGATATCCTGACCCCTGCAGTACAACAATATTATCCTTGATTATCATATATTTTGGTTTGCTTTAATTTTTCTTTTTGCCCAGCATGCATCACACAGGAAGAACAAGAAAATAACTTGAAATGTTAATTAAAGATAGTCACTTGGTCCTTCAATGCCAAAGCAACCCGAGTCATTCCACTCCGAGTCTAGTACTCTGTTCACTATGTTGTTGTTTGAAGATCTTCTTTTGGAGAAAAGTTCATCTATCTCAGATCCTTGTCATTTTTATTTTCTTTACTTTCCAAGATCCACCTGGCCGGGCGACCCCCCAATGGTGAAACCTAATGGATTGTGTCCATTAGGTACTTCCCCGACGCTGGAAGTTGATCTTTGTCTTTCCTTTTACTTTATTATCTTTGATTGATGAATTTTCTCTCCAAAGGATTTTCCAAAAAGCAGCTTTATTGTGAACCGACGAACAGCTCCAATCATGAGCCGCAATAGGGCGTGTCTCATTACACCTTGGCGTTTGCTTTTCAGTTGTTTCGCTTCATTCCGCTTCATTTACGCCACCTTGTTCACCTCATTTCATGTCATTCCGCTTCACTCCCTTACAAAGCAAACGCCAAGGCGAGGCATCTGTAGACACGTCAATTTTCCCAAAATTGGACAAGTTTCAGGTTGCACTGTAACGCCTCAAAAGTGACGGTCTTAAGTTATCATTTTAAGTAATTTTCCTATTTTCCTACTTTTTAGGGCTTTTTAGGGTTTTTAGAAAAGCTAGAAAATATCACAAAAATCCTGGAAAAGGGGCCTGGGCACTATTTGAAATCGCGTCCAGTACGGCCGACGCCTTTTGTGGCGCTATGAATGCGGTGGTCTGAGCCGACGCGATTTTGTTACCGCCTTATAGCGCACTGATAACCGACGTTTAATGGCGTCCCCAAGCCCGCCACGATTTATAAGTCAACATTCACGGCTGTGTCAGAGCACGCACGTCTGACGCACGGCGGAAGCCACATTTTCAAATAGAAACGCGTTGGGTCTGTACGACACGATTCTTAGCCGCCCTGTACACACCATGCCGTTGTCAGGTGTCAGAATGGTGTCAGAAGTATAATCGCGACCAGTTAGAACGCTGCGTTTTCGAACCGCCAGTTATAGCGCACCAAAGAAGAGGCGGTTGGCAAAACGCGATGCCTTGAGTGGACACGTTTTTGAACCTGAATGCGGTCATGCCTGTCAAATCAATTTGACTTTCTAAATCGCGGTGATTGAAGCCGACGCGATTATTATCGTTGCTACGCACCGTAATCATCACGTTTTGGCAAGCTGATGGGACATTAGGCGGTTGTTAATCGCGGTGAGTCGTGCCGACGCGTTTAACCTCTTTAAATGCGGCGGCTGTTCTCGACGCGATTTCGCCCAGCATTAAAACTTCACGCAAAAACCCATTTCCAGGAGGTTGGCCATTTGGTTTAAGGGAGATAGGGTTTTTAGAGAGAGAGGGTCTGGGGGTTTTGGAGAGAGAAAAGAAGAGAGAGAAAGAGAATCTAGAGAGAGAGAGAGTTTCCATCTCCCCAATGGTGAAGCCCTACACACGCGATGCCTCTGTTTCTGGTCTTCCTGAAGTCCCGCAGTGTTGAACACGACGTTCCGGAGTGCCGACGATCCTCCGTTCCGATCCCCACGTGGAGACGTCGCCATCTCGACCGTCTAGAAGCGCTTCCTCGCCATCTCTCTTCCCTCTTTGGGCCTCCCCCCTGTTAGATAGTACACGTCCACACACGTGCATATTTTCCGTCCCGTTTTTATTTAGGGGTTTTCCTTTCCATCCCCAAGAGGTGTGTTTACACCTTTTTAATGTCCTTTTTGTCATTCTTTTATTGTGTTCATTTACTACACGCATAGTCTGACCTCTTTCCATTGTCTTTTTCTTGCTTTCTGTGTCAGGTAACCGTACGAGCCAAATCTCCTTCGCCGGCCGGCCGGTGGAAGGAGGAGGTAGAACCCACGCCGCAAATCCCGCTATTTTAAACGGGCGAAAAGGTACCCTCCTTTCCTCGTCCCATTTTCCATTCGGTACCCGCGTTGTACCTGGCGATCACGGCTTGCTACTCTTTTTTTTATTTTCTTGTTCATTGTCTTTTCGTCGTCCTTTATATAGTATTCTAATTTTCCCTTCTCGCCATCATCTTTTACCTCGATTTGTGTGGACCCATGTTTTTCGCTTCCCCGTAAAAAGGGAAGGAAAACGCAATCTACAGGGGAGAGCCTCGTGAACAAGCCTCAGTAGGGATAACTAGTCCCTTACCAGCCAGAGCAACAGGAACTACAAAGAAAAGCAGAAGTAACTACTCTAGAAAGCAGTAAAGTGAGAAACACCTACTGCAGAGTGCTACAAAGCTGCGAAAATAGAGTAATGCTACGACCAACAACCAGGTCGGGGCAGACACGACTTCCGCAGAAATAGCTGTAACGCCCCGAAAAAATTGAACTGTTGAAAAATAAGAATAATGTGACTATTAGACTTGATTATTATTATGAGATTAAAATAATTAATATCTGGGATTAATTGGCGTTAACAAATGTTACTTTAGTGTCATACAAAGAGGTGTGCGCTCTGACAGGGCGACACTGGAAAACTATAACGAAATTGAAATCCGAGAACACCATAATTTCTAGAAAAATATGATGATATCAGAAATGTAAATATCCGGATTTGTTGATGTACAGATTTCGAGATTAAGTCGACGTAACTATTTTCTGGGCGATTTTTCACCCAGTGGAAAATAAAATCTAAAAATTAAACTAAAATAACCATAAATTGTAACACTATTACATTAGCTTATGGCTGAAATTTCAACATAAATGGACATCATTTGAATGTGTTTACAAGAGGATCTTTGGGCTAGCTGAATTATGGCTAATTACGGTAAGGATTTCTGGAATTTTTTACATGATGACGTATCATGGGCTACGCAAGCCCATGTCTGGTGGGTTAACCCCTTACACGTTAGAGGCTGAGGTGTAAGGAGTGAGAGGATGCATGAACCATGTGTAAGCAGTAAAAAACCCAATGGGTTTTACTGTTACACCTGTGCTTGGAGGTGTCACCGTGCATGTAAGAAGCTGGGCTATAAAACACCCCTTCTCCTTCGTGCAAACTTTCCATTTTGCTCCTGTTTCCCCTGCTACTGCTGTCATTGCCTAGAGGAGATTTCTACTACTGGAGCTACTTCTCTGCTACTGTGTGTGTGCAATTCTGGACTGGTGGGTAGCTGCCGTTGTGTTGCACCAAGAGGAGTTGTTGCTTCTGATCGAAGGGGCTACCAGTTGTTTTTGCCAGAGGCTGCCTTGACTTCATCTCTTCTCCACCAGTAGTGAGCTCATCAAAAAGAAAGTATCATCCTGCAAGAAAGGTAGGATTCATTTCCTCCTTCAGTCCTCCTTGTCTTCTCTATATGCTAAAGAGGCTGTTGTTGAGTGTTTAGGTCCTCCTGGTTTTTCTCCTGTAGTTGTGGACTTGTTACATTGAGAGTTTGTTCTATTCCATGTAGGGAACTCTTCCTTCTACTTCCATCTTTAGTTATAGAACTTTGGTTGGAGTCACAAACATCTTTTGCATAGTGTGCTTGTCCCTGTTTAGATGTTTGTACTCTCAATCTTCAGATTTGATTCCTTAAATACTCCTGAAGATTGAGTGTTTACCTTGTAGGCATCTTGCCATTTAATCATTGTTGTAGAGATTTTGCTTTCAGTGTCTTGTTGGGTAGGATTCAATCCTCTTTCCTTCCTCTCCAATGCTTATCCTTGAATTTGCTATCAAATCTATTGTTTGAATGTTGAAGCCCTTGTTTTAGTTTCATGAGTACCTTTAGCCTCATATGTGTGTCATGTGTTATTGTAGAAGTTCTCTTTGAGGTTAGGTAATCACTGCTTTGGGAAAGGAACTTCTCCCAGTGTCATGTTGCAATTGGTTTCTAGCTTAACATGTGTAGGTTCCTCTCTACAATTCTCGATTGTACATCTTTGTTCCTATGCATGATTAGATCATGTAATGCAAGTTTTTCAACTTTCTGTTAAGGAGTTAAGTTCTAGAATTCGACTCCACAATTCGACTCTATAAGTAGACTCCCATAATCCAACTTCCAGACTTCAACTCCCATAATCCAACTTCCAGACTTTGACTCCATAATTCGACTCTATATATAAGTCGACTCCCATAATCCAACTTCCAGACTTCAACACCCATAATCCAACTTCCAGACTTCAACTCCCATAATCCAACTTCCATACTTCGACTCCATAATTTGACTCTATAAGTCGACTCCCATCATCCAACTTCCAGACTTCAACTCCCATAACTTGACTTCCAGACTTGTGTTTTTCTGTCAAGACTATTTTTTTTTAGAAGTTGAATACTGAGTACTCAGTTGGTTATAAATAAATGATGATGACAATTATTGGGTCCCTGGACCCCACTTGACTAATATGCCTGTGCAAATAGGGCTGGTCCAGTCCTGGGAGGAGCACCCGAATTCATTTACGGGCCGTACGGAATGATAAAGGATGTCGGGATGTTTGGCATTGCATCATTACTTACTGATTATGGTCATCATATTACCTATCTTGTGTGAATATTTACATGAACCAGAATTTGAGTTTCAATGTGAATTCCTGAGCATATCCTGTGTTTTCAATACTACTGTTTTCACATTTACTGTCACGATTGAGATGTTTAATTGTCTTCTTGTTATCAGTCATGTCCTTTACTTGGTTACCATATATTCATGTCCCTTTAAATTTGAGGATTTGAATTTTACTGGGCTAGTTAGCTCACCTATCCTTCCCTTTTCAGGTGACCAAGATGGGGGAGAAGTTTAAAAGGGGCATGTGTGCCGAGTGGACTCCGTTGTCAAGCAACTCGTCTATTTACTGTTTTAATAGTTTGACTATAAATGTAATGAGTAATGGTTTACTTATCCCTACTCCTCAGTTAGTGTGTAATGAGGATCTTTATGTAGTAAAGACTCCGCTTACTGTGCTATAATGGATAAATGTTAATATTGTCCTTTGCACCTATTTTCTATCATTTCTCGATAAATAGACTTTTATTAGGACGTGACAATAACGGAGTCAGTAAGATGTGGAAGCAACTCTTGGCACGCACCTGTCGAGACAAAGAGCTCACGGAACACCGGAGTAACCACGTGACACTCTAGTCTCACCATGCAAGCACAACCATCCCAGACCTACATGAGGTCAGGAAGGTACGCAGACAGGTGTTACCACGAACAACACCGAGCAGCCACGTGAGAAAGAATGTCTCACCACAAACACGGCCACCACAGACCTACACAAGGTCGAGGGCCCACAAGCAGAACCACCTTGGACCCCGGACACGCCATGAGATCAGGGAAACACACACGCTGGTGCCACACGGACTGGCACCAAGGAATAGACTATGGAACGGTAGTAGGGTGCCTGCACAAGGCACCTAGAGAAACACGCAGTGCGGAAACCACCAAGCATGACCAACGAAGCCAGACCAACATCACCCATGGAAACTAGACACGGCTAGGCTACAACCACCGTGCAGGCTAGGGCAAAAAGAACACACTTGGAAACACCGTAAAGGACACGTCGTCACAACAACAGCAACCAAGCCACCGCCACTGGCAGCTAAGAGGAGGACACACCGACCACTCGTCTACTCGCCAGCCATCAGCTCCTGCCTACAACCTCCCCAAAGAGTGAGGCTAGTGAGCAACCACAGAGAACACCACACACAAACAACCATAGCCCGGCCAAGCTGTGGCCCCACACCTGACACCGCGACGTGGCTCCGGAATCAACGCCGAGAGAGGCAGTGAGAAGGACTAGCTGATCTACACCGAAAGAACAACCAAACCACCTCGGCGTCCCAGACTCAGCTAAGAGAGCTCTACAATGACTCTACACTACTGTCCACCACTGTTTTCCCCTCTGCTACCAAAGTCTGAGCTTGAGCTTGCCTGCCGCCTGGAGAACAACCTCAACGGGCACGGGGACTGGGGGTCCAGGTAACGGTGAAACCTCTACAATGGACAAGCCCTCGAGTGCCAAGTACCGGCAAACTGAGAACAGCGGGGCAACCACACCAAGTAAATGACATAGCTGGCTTGTAACCAAGACACCCAGCAGGCACAAGCATGCACGACACCCCTCTTGAAACCCCCAGGAAGGCTGTCAGTCAACAAAGGCATAAAACTTCAGCCTAACAAGGGCAGCAACCACGGAACACCAGTCATGTGCCTAAGTTGGGAAAGAGACCTTCCCCTAACCAACTTAGGTATAGACCACCCTCATGAAGCCTAAAAATGAGGAAGCTAACGGGCAACAAGAACGCGACAAGAACCCCATCGCTACCAGAACGCGACAAGGAGACTGTCGCGACCAGAACACGACAAGGAACCTGTCGTGACTTGAACATGACAAGGAAGGTGTCACCTTCAAATTTAGAATGCGACTTATCAACCCATCGCATTCCTCATCAGAAGGTAGAACCCTTAGGGAGAACCACCCCAAGGCCCACACCCAAAGGAACCCGAAGATAAACCACCATAGGAAGACAAGCCCCGGCCAAGTTGGGGAGACCTCTCTCTAACCAACTTGGACACGGGCCATCCTCCACCATGACCGGAAATGGGAGACAACAAGGCACAGAGAACGGGATGGTTATCCTGTTGCGACTAGAATGCGACAGGAAACACGTGGCCTTCTGACTGGTATCGCGACAGCCATGCTATTGCGATCTCAGTCAAAAGACCAACTACGGGGGTGGGGCCATCCCACAGTCCCCCAAACTACAAAAACGACCAACAGAAGGAGGGAAAAGAGGCTACAACCCAAACACACCCGATAGAACCTCAAAAGACCAACATAGCCTCTCCAAAGTCGCACGACACAAGGCAACTACAACACAAGGAAAAGGAGCACCACCGGCAGCATCTATCCATGCAAAACACTGAAGAACCACACATGCATGGAAAGAACAGCCCCAAAACCAAGCTCCATCCACACTAACAAGGAAGAGAGCAAGAAATCCCTACCGAGAAAAGACGAGCCAGACCCGTTGGGGCCCTTCACGTCGGATTGGCTGCCTCCTCCTCGCTCCACATATAGCAACCTTGATTTTTAAATCTCAATAAAATAGAATTTTAATTAACAAATGTGATAAATAGAGTTAATTTAGAATAAGAGAGAATAATTGAAATAAAAGGGATTAAATCAATACCCATTAACCAAATTAGGAGTGGGTTGTATTAATGGCCCAAACACATGAAGAGTGGGCCCAATGTGGAGAGCCCATCATGAGATGGGAGCTAATTAGGTGAAATTCGGATTAAAAATAATAGTAATTAATAAAAGGGGTAAGATAAATATTAAATAAGCCATATATATCCTAAAAAGGAGTCATATACTTACCCTAACTCCTTACCCACGAAATTGGACCTTTCCTCCATCCTAAATAGGGGATAAATGCTAGGGAGGAAGGTGATAATTAAGGAAATTCGGATTTTAATGGAAGAAGGAGTTTTAGAAGGGGTAGGACTCTATTAGCTATCAAAACACCTCTCATTCGGCCCTATCGACCCCTTAGAACAAGGCTGGAGTTCTGGGAGACGAAGGGAAAGGCTGGAGGATGAAGAAGCAAGAGGAGAAGCTTGGAAAGGAGGGATTTCTGCTCTTCTTCGTCATAAACCCTAGTTCTTCACTACAGTAAGCAAAGGTAGGCAATCTCTCAAGCACAAATCGTGTAAATTTAACCCTAGGTAGCCCACATGATCCTCTTTGAAAGCCCCATGATTTTTCTATTTTTTGTGGCTCCATGAAGGAGTATTAAATGTATCAATCCCTATCATCATCTTGTACTTGAACCCTAAAGTTTGCTTGCAATCCTCACATGTACTCGATCCCATGTCCTGTAAATATCCTCATAAATACTACATGCTCTTAGCTTTCAAACAAGCCCCTATTTGCCCAATTGTTATGTTGTATTCGTTGCCAATAAAATTGTTTTTCCTTGACTGTGCATATTTAGGTCACCGTAATGTGACCCTATTAAAGCATGCCCTATACATGTTTGTTTTTCTAATTAATCGTACCCAGTAATAGATCTCCTTGTCTATTTTCATTTAAAATTAGTTTCATGATTTTTTGATCACTGTGCAATTTTATATCGATTTTTTAAAGTATCCTATAGCATGATTGGGAGGGATGGAACCCACCTGAAAAAAGGGGAAACCCCTTTTCTGGGCTCGGGCCACCTTCTGGAGTCGCGATGGCCCGACCTGTCGCGATCTCAGAGGGGGTCGCGACACGGGAATTCGTCGCATTCTGAATGCGACGGGTCGACTGGTCGCAACTTGCCCCCGGTTCACCCTAGCGGTCGGTTCAAAGGAACGCGATCGGGCCTGACGTCGCGACCTTAACGCGACAGCCATCTGCATCGCGACCTCAGAGTCGTGGCCAGAACCTGAAATTATACTTATACCGTTGCTATATGTGGTATTTAATCTATTTAACCCTAATTAAACATTAACATGACTATTAACGACTGATTATTTGTAAATTGGTTATGAATACATGAAATTCATTAAATTAAAAGTCATGTGCACAATCATACATGCTTTTTGATTTCTTACACTTGCACACACTTAACAATCATGTTTGCCATTAAACCCTATTAAATTACTCAATAACGTCTGGTAATTAAGTGAAAATAATTACTAAATTTCCCTATTTAATTATTTACACTTGTCTTCAATTTAATCGCGTGATTTGAATACCGTGATCGCTTCCCTCGGCCTTCGAGCATTCAAGGCACGACGGACACTTATTTTCTACATACTTTCTTGGCATGGACCACCTCTCCATCAGGAATACTCTCTACTGGGTCAGGGACTCTTTGTTAAGGACTCCGTAAGTCTTCTTGGCTTTGGCGTACGTCCTTAGCCGACGAGCTGGTTGTACCCTTAACACCTGTTACACCCTTAGGGATCAATACGATCCAAACGGCCTTAGTGTTTCCTTCTTACCTTGAGAACAGCCCGGACCACCTGGCCCGTGTTCATAGCACGGCTAGTGGGCGGATGTGACTTCTACCAGACTGTCGGTACCCGACCTGGTGCCGTGCAACTGTTACTATCGTGGTTTAACGACGTTTCACGATTATACCCCTACTCATCTACTATCCGTTACTCTCATATGTTCACCTTCACTCTATACTATCATCTATTCGTCTATTACTCTCATCTATTATGACGGAACGCCTCGTTCAAGCCCATTAGACCAACTGTGACGGAACGCCTCGTTCAAGCCCATTAAACCACTAACGAACTTGATCCGAGTCCGCCTCCCGCGAACGGGCCGAAGCCTAGCAAGGGATATCATACACACGTCTTTGAAAACACAAAGGAACACACTGATCACATATATGATTCACCAACTCATATATAATGTACAAGATTTACATAGCCAAATTTTAACAAAAGTACAAGAAAGTACAGGAGCCTGGGGCATACCCCGAGGTAACTAGTACAACTGAGAAAAGAAACTACACTGCTGGAGGCGCTGGCCCAACCCCGCTGCGACGCGGCTCTGAACTGGACGACGGTAACGAAACGTCCTCCTCGCCCTCACCTATGGGGGGGGGGTAGGGGTGAGCCTCTCTAGTCACTGGCTCAGTAGGAACTCCCCCAACACCGAGCAAACCAAAACACAGGTACGGAAGTAGTAAACTATGCTAGCAATTTATAGAACAACTAAGCTGGATATTAAAGCTGTAAATGTACTCACCGTTTGCCGACTACGTAAAGCAACTGTAATAAATAAACGGCAAACCCAAACAGGTGTACGAGCTAAAGTAGAGACCGCCACACACGAGCCACGTGAACTGGTTTGCGACACTAGTGACTGACTCGGACAAACTAACACAGGTCTACCTCTCAGTCTCGCAGCCACGGACAAAAGGTCCAGCTGCCGCTCCACGTGGAAAAGTCAAACAACTGTGGAGACCAACTAAACACCACTCCTGCGGACACACAACGCAGGCCCATGCCTGGCACCTCTAGGGTCTCTGGCCAGAGCACTCTAGAGTGAGGCACTAGAAAAGGACTAGCTGGGGACCAGTGTCGGCTACCAGTGTCCGTACCCCCAACTAAGAGCGCGCTACAAGTGACTAAAAACAAACTCAAGAGTCATTGTCCCACTATCTCTTTCCCTCAGCCACGTACAACTCAAACAAAGGAGTGAGGGTGTCCAGGACAGACGACACAGACCTCAACGGTACAGCACAAGTACCGGGACAAAGCCCCGAGCTAACAGCCTGGCTCATAGAGAACCTGGGGCACCCAACTAGAGAGGAAACCATGGTAGGCATCGTACAACTTGCCACACACACAGAACCTGTGCACGTCACACACAAACCACGTGAAACCTCACGTAAACCTCAAGTAACAACTGTCCACAACACGTGAACACAACACTGCTTGCGTAACACCACGCAACTACGCAAAGAACCTGCTAGCTACACAACCGAAGTGCTAGCTTCAAGAACCATGCACTCTCAGAGTACCACAAGTGCCAATGCACCGCTCGTTATCGGTAAACACATCAATAACGATATTCGATAATCCATCACATAAGCCATGCATGCATAGACCACTCGGCTGAAGTCGCGACAGGGTCTTGCGTCACCTTCAGATAGCGACAGCCTGATATGTCGCCTTCAACACATTAACGCGACATACAAACAAGTCACGTTCACAACCTGAATGCGATGGGTCGGCCCGTCGCCACCTGATCGCGACAGGGGGATCCATCGCCTTAGCAAACGGAAACCCTAATCCGGGATCCCCTCCATGGATTACCAACCCACACCATGCAAACCACCCTTAATTAGTGCTTTTCATGCTTTAATGGGTTCCTAGGCATGATATCTATTGTGTAGAAAGCATTAAACTGATCAAACCCTGCATTCCACGCGATTCTCACCCCGGAAACGGGAAGAGTCACCCTACCTCGCGAAGAATACGCGATACGATGCTCCCCCGGCATTTCACTCGCTCCACGTGAGCTTCCCACGGCACGATCACGCCGAAATCACGAATTCCCGCTAGGATCGCCGCAGCTCCCCTTCCCCTAGCTGAGCAGAACTCGCTGCAGTTCTGTCCGGCTGGGGTTTCTTAAAAACACCTAACTATTGGGAACGCGACGTATCATCGCGTCGCGACCTGATCGCGACGGACCTAGGCGTCGCCTTCCTGCCTGCCACTCTGCGCGCTACATGTGGCGCACATGCAGACGATCAACGCCCCAAGGCGGTCACCAGAACGCGACGGCCACCTCTGTCGCGTTCAGAACATGACACTCCTCCTTGTCACGATGACAGGCTGAGGACACTGGGGTGCTGCAGGCCCAGACTATCGGCCCAATAAGCCCTTGAAACACGCACACGTACCACACACAAACCACATTGGCCTCACGATAGCCATCACAACCACTAAACACAGGATCCACGAGGATCCGAAAAAATGCACGACGTTACATTACTATCATCTAAAAAGAAATTTCGACCTCGAAATTCATAACTTAAATACAAGATGTTTCATCACACATATTTACAAGTACTATCATCTAAAAAGAAATGTGGAACCTTATTCAAATAAGTAAGGATACCCTTTAGCCATTTCCTCGGCTAATTCCCAGGTATCCTCACCACCCAACCTATTCTCCCATCTCACCTTAACTAATTCAATTTCTTTATTTCTCAGCTTCTTTATCTTACGGCCAGTAATCTGCACCGGATACTCTGGCATAGTCATATCCTGCCTCAAGTCACCACCTTGGTAACTGATTATCTGGGCTGGATCTTCAATGCACTTTCTTAACATAGAACATGGAAATATCATGACATCTGCAAAGTCAGCTGGTAAATCAAGTCTATAAGTTGTTTCCCCAATTCTTTCTAACACCTAAAAGGGTCCCACATATCTCTCAGCTCAACTTTCCGGTCTTGCCAAACCTCATAATACCCTTACTAGGGGAAACTCTTAGAAAAAAAGTCTCCCACTTCAAACTGAAGTGGTCTTCTCCGATTATCGCATAACTCTTCTGCCTGCTTTGAGCTTCCTGCAACTTTTCTTTAATGAGCTTCACTATTTCCGTGGTTTGCTGAATTAATTCAGGACCCACCATCTGCCTTTCCCCTACTTCATGCCAGTTCAATGGGGTTCTACATGGCCTCCCATATAGAGCTTCATATGGTGCCATCCCAAGACTGGTATGATAACTATTGTTATAGGCAAATCAACCATACCTAAATGATGCTCCCAACTACCTTCCCAACCAAACATAAGCTCCAACATATCTTCAATTGTCTGAATAGTCCTCTCTGTTTGTCCATCCGTTTGGGGTGGTAAGCGGAGCTATATCTCACTCGTGCCAACTACTCTCTGCAAGCTCCTCCAAAACCAGAGTAAACCTGGGATCCCTATCAAAACAATAGATTTCGGAATACCATGCAGTGGAACAATTCTATCAACATAAACTTTTGCTAATCTATCCACTGACCAAGACATACTTACTGCTACCAACCTGCATACCTTGGTTAATCTGTCAACAAATACCCATATTCCATTATGTCCTGCAGCTGACCTTGGTAAACCTGCTACAAAGTCCATAGCAATATCATCCCATTTCCACTGCGGAATGGGTATGGTTGCAATACCTCCAGGTTTCTGATGCTCTGCCTTAATCTGTTGACAAATTGCACATCTTGAGACAAATTCTGCTATTTCCTTTTTCATATGAGGCCACCAAAATGCTTCTTCATATCCTGGTACATTTTGTACTACCGGGGTGAATAGTGTACCGGATTTATGGGCCTCTTCTAATACTCTCTGCTTTATTTCTCTTTCTGCTGGCACAAATAACCTGCCTCTGAGCCTGACCACACAGTTATCATCAATAGTAACTTCTTTCATTTTCGCTATTTCAGCTAAATTCACATCTACTTTTTGGGCCTCAACAATTTGCCAATATAGTGACGGTTCCACAGCACTGCTAGCTAATATTGCTCGTCGCTGACTACTTGGCACATACAAGGAGTTTTCTACTATCTCCTCATACAATTTCCATTCCTTAATCATCATTTGACTTAAGTATGCTTTTCTGCTTAGGGCATCAGCCACCACATTGGCCTTACCCGGATGGTAAGCCAAACTAAAATCATAATCTTTTAAATACTCCACCCATCTACGCTGACGGAGATTCAAATCTTTCTGGGAAAAGATATATTTAAACTTTTATGATCTGTAAAAATTTCAAATCTCCTCCATAAAGATAATGCCTCCACATCTTTAAGGCAAACACAACTGCTGCTAGCTCTAAATCATGAGTGGGTAATTCTCTTCTGCTGGTTTCAATTGCCTGGATGCATAAGCTATTACCTTGCTATGCTGCATTAGCACTGCGCCAAGACCTCTTCTAGATGCATCTGTATATACAACAAAACCACCATTACTTTTGGTAATGTCAACACAGGTGCCGCTGTAAGCCTCTTCTTTAATTCCATGAAACTTCTTTGACATTCACACAGACCATACAAATGGTACACCCTTTCTAGTCAGTCTAGTCATGGGTGCCGCAATCCTAGAAAAATCTTGAATGAAACGCCTATAATAGCCTGCTAACCCCAAAAGCTTCTAATTTCAGTAATTGTCTTAGGCACTTCCATCTCATCACTGCTTCCACTTTACTTGGGTCAACTGCCACTCCCTCAGCTGATATGACATGGCCCAAGAACTGAATTCTCTTTAACCAAAATTCACACTTACTGAATTTGGCAAACAATGATTATCTCTTAATAACTGCAAGGCAAATCTCAAATGCGCTGCATGCTCCTCTTCAGATGCTGAGTAAATCAGAATATCATCTATAAAGACCACAATAAATTGGTCCAAATACGGATGAAAATCATTTCATCAGATCCATAAAAGCTGCAGGAGCATTGGTTAGCCCAAATGGCATAACCACAAACTCATAGTGACCATATCTGGTTCTAAATGTTTTTTTATCTATATCTTCCTCCTTATCCTTAACTGATGGTACCCAGATCTCAATCAATTTTAGAAAATACTTTGCTGACTGCAACTGATCAACACATCATCTATTCTCGTAATGGGTACTTATTCTTAATGGTCACATCATTCAACTTTTTGTAATCTATGCACATGCGAAAACTACCATCTTTCTTTTTCACAAACAACACCGGTGCTCCCCACGGGGATGACTCGGTCTAATAAACCCTTTCTGCAATAACTCCTCTAATTGCTTTTTCAACTCTTTAAGCTCTGCTGGTGCCATTCATATGGTGCTTTAAAGATTGGCATGGTACCTGGCAGCAACTCAATAGTAAGTCCACTCTCTGTGTGGAGCTAAACCAGGCAAATCTTCTGGAAAAACATCGACAAATTCCCTAACCACGGAACTGCCTCCACTGATTGACTAGCCTCTATCAGACTCACTGAAGCTAAATAAGCCACACACCCTGCATTTATCAACTTTCTAGCTCTAGTTGCAGAAATTATAAACTTAGGAGTACAAAAAGGCATACCTTGATATTCAAACACCGCACCATTAGGATGACAAAACCTGATCCTTTTCTTTCTGCAATCTAACATTGCTCCATAGGTCTCAAGCCAATCCATTCCCAAAATAATGTCATCTATCAATTGCAGGGCATATAACCGACCCGGCATCTGGTTCCCTCCAATCACAACATGAGCTTCATCTATGTAGCTCAAAGTGAGCATAAACTCACCAGAAGAACCTCCACTACCATCACAAGACTTTTCTTCCAAAGGATGAGTCATACAATTCAGAATTCTTCAGAAATAAAAGAATGAGAGGCACCCGAATCAATAAAACTCTTGCTGATAATCATAAATGGGTATAATACCTTCTATCATATTCGATGCCTCCGCCTGGGCACGGGTGATAGCCATAACCCGGCCTCTACCTCGCTGCTGCGGTACACCTCCACCTGACCTGCTAAAGGCTGTTGGGGCTGCTGTTGCTACTGAACACCTCTACCATACCCATATTCTCTTGGATAAGGGCAATTGCAGATCAAATGCCCTGGCTGATTGCAATTATAACATCTGTAACCTGGTGGAATAGTGGGCTGCCTGGTAGTACTCTGCTGCGATTCTTCTACCTCTGGCGTATAACCACGCCCCTGCTAAAACTACTGACGACCCCCTCTTCCTCTTCTTTTACCCTTGAATACTTGCTTTAATTTCTGACCCCACTTACCAAAACCTGAAGAAGAAGGTCTTGCTGGAGCCTTTCCCCTACTAACTCCTGCTGCCTGCTGAGGTAGCCGAAAACTACCCGAACCTGACCCACTTGCCTGACGGCCCGAATAGACCTCTCAAGAGTAGCTGCTCTTTGGGCTGCTTCCTCAACTGATTTACACATTAACGGTATTACCGCATTCTGCAACTCTTCTCTCAACCCCGAATAAAATATTCAACCATCATAGCATTATCCGATACTACATAAGGCGCATATCGGCTAAGTGCCATAATCGCATCTGATATTCTAGAACTGAGGTATTACCTTGCTGAAGTGTCCGGAATTGCTCTCTTTTCGCCTGCTGCACTTGAAGTGGAAGAATGTGTCATTAAATGCCTCGAGAAATTCTGGCAGGTAATAACCTCCTCTGTCCTGCCTGCAAAGGTGGTCTGCATCTTCAGACGCCACCACTGCTGCGCAAAGCCTCTCAACTGGTATGTGGCTAACACAACTTTATCCGCTGCTGGACACCTCATGGTCGTAAAGACCCTTTCAACCTCATGAATCCAGTGCTCTGCTCTATCTAGATTCGGCCCTCCTGTATAAGTTGGCGGCTGCAACCTCAAAAACTTTTCAACTTGCATCACTGGCTCTTCTACTGCCATTACTGGTGGTGGTACAGGTGCCACATAGGGTACCTCCACCCTTGGCGGTGGTGCAACAGGGGCCACAGTATTCCAGCATCTGGTGGTATGCTGCTGGAGGTATCGGTGCCTACTGATCCATCCTCATTCGAATATCAGTGAGGCTTTCCCAAATCCTCTCAATCATACGCTGAGTGGACTCTTCAGGGTCCTCTCCTCCACCACCCCAATCCTTCTATCAGCCATCTCAATTTCCTGCACAAAAAATATCATTACAAACAAAACCAGTCATTACGAACCAGAGTCAGCTACCAGCATGTACAAATGTAGAAATATGGCTATATAATTTTCCAGTTCCTTATATTACACGGACCTCGCTCTGATACCAACTGTGATGGAACGTCTCATTCAAGCCCGTTAGACCAACTGTGATGGAACGCCTCGTTCAAGCCCGTTAACCACTAACGAACTTGATCCGAGTCTGCCTCCCGCGAACGGGCCGAAGCCTCGCAAGGGATATCATACACACGTCTGTGAAACACAAAGGAACACACCTGATAACATATATGATTCACCAACTCATATATAATGTACAAGATTTACATAGCCAATTTCAACAAAAGTACAAGAAAGTACAGGAGCCTAGGGCATACCCCGAGGTAAACTAGTACAACTGAGAAAAGAAACTACACTGCTGGAGGCACTGGCCAACACCGCTGCGACGCGGCTCTGAACTGGACGACGGTAACGAAATGTCCTCCTCGCCCTCACCTGTGGGGGGGATGGGTAGGGGTGAGCCTCTCTAGTCACTGGCTCATTAGGAACTCCCCCAACACCGAGCAAACCAAAACACAGGTACGGAAGCACTAAACTACGCTAGCAATTTATAGAACAACTAAGCAGGATATTAAAGCTATAAATGTACTCACCGTTTGCCGACTACGTAAAGCAACTGTAATAAATAAACGGCAAACCTAAACAGGTGTACGAGCTACAGTAGAGATCGCCACACATGAGCCACGTGAACTGGTTCGCGACACCAGTGACTGACTCGGACAACTAACAGGTCTACCTCTCAGTCTCGTAGCCACAGACGAAAGGTCCACTACCGCTCCACGTGGAAAAGTCAAACAAATGTGGAGACCAATTAACACCACTTCTGCGGACACACAACCGCAGGCCCAAGCCTGGCACCTCTAGGGTCTCTGGCCGGAGCACTCTAGAGTGAGGCACTGGAAAAGGACTAGCTGGGGACCAGTGTCGACTACCGGTGTTCGTACCCCACACTAAGAGCGCGCTCCTGACTAAAAACAAACTCAAGAGTCACTATCCCATTGTCATCTTTCCCTCAGCCGGACGTACAACTCAAACAAATAAGGTGTCCAGGACAGACGACACAGACCTCGACGGTACAGCACAAGTACCGGGACAAAGCCCCGAGCTAACAGCCTGGCTCACAGAGAACCTGGGGCACCCAACTAGAGAGGTAACCATGGTAGGCGTCGTACTACTTGCCACGCACACAGAACCACGTGCACGTCACACACAAACCACGTGAAACCTCACGTAAACCTCAAGTAACAACTGTCCACAACACGTGAACACAACACTGCTTGTGTGAACACCACGCAGCTACGCAAAGAACTAGCTAGCTACACAACCGAAGTGCTAGCTTCAAGAACCATGCACTCTCAGAGTACCACAAGTGCCAATGCATCGCTCGTTATCGGTAAACACATCACATAACGATATTCGGATAATCCAATCACATAAGCCATGCATGCATAGACCACTCGGCTTGCGTTGCGATAGGGTCTTGCGTCGCCTTCAGATAGTGACAGCCCGATAGGTCGCCTTCAACACATTAACGCGACATACAAACAAGTCGCGTTCACAACCTGAACGCGACGGGTCGGCCCGTCGCCACCTGATCGTGACAGGGGGATCCGTCGCCTTAGCAGATGAAAACCCTAATCCGGGATCCCCTCCATGGATTACCAACCCACACCATGCAAACCACCCTTAATTAGTGTTTTTCACCGTTAATTAGTGTTTTTCATGCTTTAATGGGTTCCTAGGCATGATATCTATTGTGTAGAAAGCATTAAACTGATCAAACCCTGCATTCCACACGATTCTCGCCCCGAAAACGGGAAGAGTCACCCTACCCGTCGTGAAGAACGCGATATAACGCTCACCCCCCGCATTTCACTCGCTCCACGTGAGCTTCCCACGGCACGATTACGCCGAAATCACGAATTCCCGCTAGAATCGCCGTAGCTCCCCTTCCCCTGGCCGAGCAGAACTCGCTGCAGTTCTGTCCGACTGGGTTTCTTAAAAACACCCAACGGTTGGGAACGCAACGTATCGTCGCGTCGCGACCTGATCGCGACGACCTAGGCGTCGCCTTCCTGCCTGCTGCTCTATGCGCTACACGTGACGCACATACAGATGATCAACTCCCCAAGGCAGTCACCAGAACGCGACGGCCACCTCTGTCGCGTTCAGAACGCGACACTCCTCCTTGTCACGATGACAGGCTAAGGACACTGGGGTGCTGCAGGCCCAGACTATCGGCCCCATAAGCCCTTGAAACACGCACATGTACCACACACAAACCACATTGGCCTCACGATAGCCATCACAACCACTAAACATAGGATCCACGAGGATCTGAAAATGCGCGACATTACATCTATTCTTGGTACTCTATTTAGCCTTTACATTGATTGTCTAAATAACAACCAATACTATATGCCAGTGCAATAGGGCCCGATCTGGTCCTGGGGAGAGCTCCTGAAGAGTATCATTTCCTTATGAGGGTTACATGATCAGGATGTTACAGCATGCATCCAGTGCCATTTAATACTATAACAATTAATCTATGACAATCAAAGTGTTATACAAGTGCTATCGTTACATGCTATTATCGTTACATGGCCATTCCATTTTTCGTTCTTGTTGTGCTATTTTCCCTATACAAGTGCTAGTATTCTCTTGTCATCGTTACTATACTTTGCATGACTATTCTCTCTAGATATCCTGCCTTAAAGACGTTCATTATTTAAAGTATGCTTGTTCTCATGAGATATTAAGTCTTACTGGGCGTTATTCGCTCATCCTGCGTATTTAATTCATGTGTTCAGGTGAGTCGGATGGCGAGTACCACACGCACGAGGATGGGGACGAGGATGCTGCTCAGGAGTGACCCGATCAGCTATCATGGCGTAGTAGATAGTTAGATTAGTAGTCATTTAGTCAATATGTATCAGTTTGGATTGAATAAAGTACTCTGGGCCCTAGTTATGGCTTTAATTGATGAATGTATTAGATATTTGATGGATTATTAATGGAATTGGATATCTTTTCGCATTATTCCAATTGTGCAGTGATTTGTCATTTGTTTCTCGCTCTGTACTATTTAACAATTGTAATTGCGCTCTGATATTCCGCGTCGAGGTGTTACAGTTTTATGGTATCAAGCCTAGATTATTCTTAAGTATAAGATGATCTAGGTTTGACCTCCCTTGACTTAGAGTCTAATTCTGTACCTATGTGAGATGGGTAGAACCAAGGGTAATAAGATAAAACAAACTCACACACGCACAAACTTAGTGCAAACTCAATATCTTACATTTAAATTCTCTTTTAAAGGAACTTAAACACTAGCAATGGCAGCAGAGCGTGCACAACTCCGTGATATGCAGTAGACCATCCAGCAGCTTACCCAGGCTTTACTTCAGGCTGCTGGAGTGAATAATAACAATACCGAGGAGCCGGAGAATTACACCAGAATTTCTGCAACCTGAATCCGCCTCGTTTCAGTGGGAGCACTGATCCCGACGAGGTAGAGAATTGGTTGAAGGAGATTGAATGCATCTTCTGTGTTATGCAATGCGCGGATGGAGATAAGTTGCTACTTGCAACATTTCAGCTTCAACGGGACACCCGTGCATGGTGGGAGTCCGTTGAGGCCACCAGGGCAGATGCACAATTTACCTGGGAAGAATTCAAGGAACATTTCAATTCCAAGTATTTTTCTGAAAGGGTCCAAGAGAAAAAAGCCTCTGAGTTTGCTGCACTCAAGCAAAGGAATCTCACTGTAGCTGAGTATGAAGCTCAGTTGTCCCGGTTGGCACAATATGCCAATCACCTTGTCGGCACAGAAAGAATGAAGGCAAAGCACTTTCTAAATGGGCTCAGGCCCGCCTACATCACACAGCTGGCACCTCTGGACATTTAGATGTATCCGGAGATGGTCAGGAAAGCCCAATTGCTAGAGGATACAACCGACCTTACCGAGCGCATCAAAGGCAGAATGGTAAAGAAGGAACAGACCTCAGGAGCACCAAGCAAGCCCACTAATGGTAGAAAGGCCGTTAAGTATCACTGAAGGGCCAAGCCAGGAGCGGAAGCCCAAAGTTTTTGCCCCCACTACCACGAACAAGCCAAGATGCTAGCATTGCGACAAGCTGGTCACACTGCAGAGGAGTGCTGGAGGAAGGTAGCGCATGCCTACGCTGTGGGAGTAGAGATCATCATATTCCCGAATGTCTCCTGCTCAAAGAAAACGAGAAGCGTCCTGCGAGACAAAAGAAGCCTGGCCGACTGCAGGCCCTGCTAGAGGTAGAAACCACCGAGGAGGGTGGAGTCGTCGAAGGTACTCTACCAGTCTTTTCTCAATCAACATTTGTTTTGTTTGACACTGGTGCAACACACTCATTTATATCACAAGCATGTGCTGATACATTAAAAGAAAAACCTACCTCTATGGAATTTGAATTACCTGTCACTACACCATTGGGAGAAAAAGCTCAATTAAAATACTTTCCATTAGCTGATGTTAAGATTGGTGATCTCAATTTGAGAGCTGACTTGAGATGTATGCCCATGGAGGGCTACGATGTTATTCTGGGAGCCGATTGGCTGTCCATGTATGGGGCTATCGTGGATTGTAGAAGAGGGAAGATCTCCTTTAGTGAATTCCCTAAATTGACCTTCACAGGCCATAGACACAAGAGGCACTTGTCTCTCGTCTCTGCTATAAAAGTACAAAACATGATAAGAAGGGTTGTGTGGTATTTCTTGCCGCATTGTGGTTGAAAAGAAAGCATCCAAGATATCAGACATACATATAGTGCAAGAATACCTCGACGTATTCCCCGATGAGCTGCCATGCATTCCACCTGAGAGAGATGTCAATTTCTCAATTGATTTAATACCTGGAGCTGCACCGGTCACGCCAACCTACAGAATGTCCCCGGCTGAATTGAAGAATTGAAGGAACAATTGATGGAACTGTTGGAAAAAGGATTTATCAGACCAATACTTCTCATTGGGGAGCACCAGTGTTGTTCGTTAAGAAGAAGGACGAATCTCTGAGACTATGCATCGACTACAGGCAGTTGAATAATCTCACTATCAAGAATAAATACCCTTTGCCTCGTGTTGATGAGTTATTTGATCAATATCAGGAGCTGAATATTTCTCTAAGATTGACCTTAGATCGGGATATCATCAGATGAGGATTAAAGATGCAGATATTTACAAGACAGCTTTCAGGAGCAGGTACGGTCACTATGAATTTGTAGTCATGCCTTTGGACTAAACCAATGCTCCTACAACTTTTATGCAACTAATAAACAACATCTATCGGCCATACCTCGACAAGTTCATCGTGGTGTTTATATGATATTCTCATATATTCCAAGATCAAGGAAGAGCATGAGGAGCATCTGAGGATCGCTCTGCAGATCTGAGGGACAACAAGCTCTACGCTAAATTGAGCCAGTGTGAATTCTGGCTAAAGGAGGTGTTATTTCTAGGCCATGTTATATCCAAGGATGGTATCGCTATCGATCCTTCCAAGGTTGAAGTTGTGCTAAATGGGGAAGGACCGACTAATGTTATCAAGATCAGAAGCTTTCTTGGACTGGCTGGTTATTACAGACGGTTCATAAAAGACTTCTTCAAGATAGTTGTACCTCTTACTCGCCTTAAGCAAAAAGAGAAGCCCTATGTCTAGAGCAAGGAGTGAGAGAAGAGCTTTCAGACCCTGAAGCAACTCTTGACATCTGCACATGTCCTCGTGTTGCCAGTCGAGGGCGAAGGATTCTCAGTCTACACTGATGCATCTGGAATCAGTCTAGGCTGCGTGTTGATGCAGAACGAGAAGGTCATAGCTTATTCATCAAGACAATTGAAGCCTCATGAAGTCAATTAACCTGTCCATGACTTAGAATTGGTTGTTGTGGTATTTGCACTCAAGATATGGAGGCATTATTTGTATGGGAAACAATTCATTGTCTACTTCGACCACAAGAGTTTAAAGTATCTGTTCTCGCAGAAAGAGCTCAATATGTGACAAAGGAGATGGCTGGAGTATCTGAAGGATTTTGATTTCAACATTCAATATCACCCAGGCAAAGGTAATGCAGTAGCTGATGCACTTAGTAGGAAGCCAGTAGCTTCTTTATCTTGTTTAGTCATGGGCGAGATGCAATTGTTAGAGTAATTTGCTCGTTTGGATCTGAACATTGAGTAGAGAAGTGATAAGATGATAGTTGCTAACCTTAGGCTCAACCCGACATCTTTAACGAGATTAGAGAGCAGCAGGCTAATGACTGATAATTACATATTATTGATGATAATCATGATATTTATTATCTACTGATCCCTAGTTTTACATGAATCCATTACTATTCTATTACAAAAAAAAGATAATTTGATTAAATCATTGTATGTGCTTTGTTTGCAGAATAATGGGTCACTTAACAAAGATTTGCTAATGAACCAAGATGGATAAGAGACAATGAGGAGAGATTCTAATTTTTAAAACATCTTTTCATTTCCCTCTCTCTATTTCTTTCATTTTCAAAACTCTCTCTCATTTTAAAATCCCTCTCTATTTTCAAAACCCTTCCCCTTAATTCTCTCTTCTTTCCTCTCTTCTCTCCATCTATTTTAAAGAGATCTTTTCTCTTTCTCTCTCTCATTCCTTCCTTTCCCCAAGCATTCTTTCCCTCTCCCCCGCAGCTTCTCCTCCTCTCCTTCTCTTCTTCCTCCTCTTCTACTCTTCTCCCTCTCTTGCTCCCGGTCTCTCTCGCTCTCTTTCTCGGTGTCTCGAAGCAGAATAGAATTAGCAGAAGTAGCAGCGCAGTCTCGCCCTGCCCCGTGCCCAGGTCCGCGTGCCACGCTCCTGCCTGCCTGCTCGCCCCGTGCAGGCCTCACCCAGTGCGCCCCACGCCCTGCTACTGCCTGTACACTCACGAGCGCGCCAGGCTGCCTCCACCCGCCCGTGCTCGCTGCGACTGCCGCACGCCACCTGCCGCGCCTCAGCAGCCCCAGGCGCCCAAACCGCCCTCCCCCTCACGTTGCATGTGAGGGCCCGCGCACCCTCTCTCTTCTCTCTATCTCGCGCTCTCTCTCCTCTCTCTCTCTCGCCTCTCTCGTTTCTCTCTCTCTTCTATCCTCTCTCTCTCTCTCGTCTCTCTTCTCTCTATCTCGCGCTCTCTCTTCTCTCTCTCTCTCGCCTCTCTCTCGTTTCTCTCTCTCTTTATCCTCCTCTCTCTCTCTCTCCTCTCTCTCTCTCTCTCTCTCCTCTCTCCTCTCTCTCTGCTCTCTCTCTCTCTCTCTCTCTCTCTCTCGTCTCTCTCATTTTTTCTTCTCTCTCTCTCTCTGTCTCATATTTGTTAGTGGAGTTTTGATGTTTTTTATTTAGTATTAAATGTTGTTTTGTAAAACATTTTGATTATTCACTAGATTGTAATTTTAATTATTGTCTCGTTTGCCTATTCACTCTTTATCTCTCTTTATTTATTTAACTTAGTTTAGATTTATTTAATGCAACTTAGTTTTAATATCACCACGTTATTTTCCTAAATAAAACTCAAGGTTTTCAATTCTAAAATCTTTTTCCCTGTGGATTCGACTCGCTCTCACCCCTTAACTATTGTTAAAATATTTAGTATAGGCCGTAAATTTTAAGATTGTTAGCCACGTGTTTACGACGCATTCGTGGGCTATCATGACCCATTCTTGGTCCGACTTAGGGAGACCATAGCAGATAAGCCTGATTTCTCTGTCACTGAAGATAGGAGAATATTATTCCAAGCCAGGACGTGTGCGCCTGACAATGAAGAGCTGAAGAGGAAATTGATGGATGAAGCCCACAAGACTAAATATACTATTCACCCAAGCGCAACCAAGATGTACCAAGACATGAAAAGGTCATTTTAGTGGCCCAACATGAAGCGTGAGGTAGCTGAGCATGCCACGCACTGCCTCACATGTCAACAGGTAAAAGCTAAACCCGCCGTTCTGCGGGTGTACTTAGACCCCTGGACATACCTGAATGGAAGTGGGAAAGCATCGGAATGGATTTCATCATAGGTTTATCCTGACTCGTAGTGGACTCGATGCTATCTGGGTCATAGTGGACCGACTGACTAAGTCCGCACATTTCCTTGCCATTAAAGTACCTGGAGTGTCGATGTACTAGCGGCCCTGTATGTGAAGGAAATAGTAAGATTACATGGAGTCCCCATTCCATTGTCTCAGATCGTGACCCTAGATTCACTCTAGATTCTAGAAGGGACTTCAGACAGCATTGGCACCAAGCTAAATTTTAGCACAACATTTCACCCACAGACGGATGGGCAGACGGAAAGAACTAATCAGATAGTGGAAGATATGCTGCGAGCTTGCACCATAGACTTTGAGGGGTATTGGAATGAACAGCTGTCCCTAATTGAATTCGCCTACAACAACAGTTATCAAGCCAGCATTAAGATGGCACCATTTGAAGTACTGTACGACAGAAGTTGCAGATCGCCAGTGTGTTGGAATGAGGTAGGTGAGCAGCAATGGTTGGGACCAGACATGGTGCAAAACACAAGCAGGGATATAAAAATTATTCGAGACAAGATTAAGATAGCTCAGTCCATGCAGAAGAGCTATGCTGATAAAAGAAGAAGGGATTTAGAATTTCAAGTCGGAGACCATGTGATGCTGAAAGTATCCCCGACCTGAGGATTTCAAAGGTTTGGGATGAAAGGCAAGCTAAGACCAAGATTCATAGGTCCATTTGAGGTATTGGATAGAGTTGGCGAGGTGGCATATCGGCTGGCACTACCTCCCAAATTTTCAACAGTACACATGTTTTCCATGAGTCAATGCTAAGGAAGTACGTGTATGACCCATCACACGTAATCAGCTATGATGATATCATTTTGAACAAAGATATGACCTATGAAGCAAGGCCAGTGAAGATCTTGGACAAGAAGATGCAACAACTTCGGAATCGAGCTATACCCATGATCAAGATACTCTAGAAAAATCATGAAGTCGAAGAAGCCACGTGGGAACCCGAAGCAACAATGACAAAATTATTCAGAATTATTCGTACGCCATTCTTCCTCTTACGATCATATGAATTTGGGGACCAATTTTTTTTTAAGAGGGGGAGGATGAAGCAACCTTGATTTTTAAAATCCCAAATAAAATAAAATTTAATTAATAAATGTGATAAATAGAGTTAATTTAGGATAAAAGAGAATAATTGAAATAAAGGGAATTAAATCAATATCCATTAACCAAATTAGGAGTGGGTTATATTAATGGCCCAAACATGAAAGAGTGGGCCCAAATGTGGAGAGTCCATCATGAGATGGGAGCTAATTAGGTGAAATTCGTTAAAATAATAGTAATTAATAAAAGTGATAAGATAAATATTAAATAAGCCATATATATCCTAAAAAGGATCTTATACTTATCCTAACACCTTATCTACGAATTAGACCTCTCCTCCATCCTAAATAGGGGATAAATGCTAGGGAGGAAGGTGATAATTAATGAATTCGGATTTTAATGGAAGGAAGGAGTTTCAGAAGATGTAGGACTCAATTAGCTATCAAACACCTCTCATTCGGCCCTATCAACCCCTTAGAACGAGGTTGGAGTTCTAGGAGACGAAGGGAAGGCTGGTGGACGAAGAAGCAAGAGGAGAAGCTTGGAAAGGAGGGATTTCTGCTCTTCTTCGTCGTAAACCCTAGTTCTTCACTACAGCAAGCAAAGGTAGGCATCTCTCAAACACAAATCATGTAAATTTAACCCTAGGTATCCCCATGATCCTCTTTGAAAGCCCCATGATTTCCCTATTTTTCGTGGTTTCATGAAGGAGTATTAAATGTATCAATCCCTATCATCATCTAGTACCTGAAACCTAAAGTTTGCTTGCAATCCTCGCATGTACTCGATCCCATGTCTTGTAACTATCCTCATAAATACTACATGCTCTTAGATTTCAAACGCCCCTATTTGCCCCAATTTTCATGCTATATCTGTTGCCAATAAAATCATTTTTCCTTGACTGTGCATATTTAGGTCATAGTAATGTGACCCTATCAAAGCATACCCTATACATGTTTGTTTTCTAATTAATCATACCCAGTAATAGATCTCCTTTTTTATTTTCATTTAAAATTAGTTTCATATTTTTTGGATCACTGTGCGATTTTATATCGATTTTTGAAGTACCCTGTAGCATGATTAGGAGGGATGGAACCCACCTGGAAAAAGGGGAAACCCCTTTTTTGGGCACGGGCCACCTTCTGAAATCGCGACGGTACGACCCGTCGCAATCTCAGAGGGGGTCGCGACACGGGAATCCATCACGTTCTGAATGCGACGGGTCGACTGGTCGCGACTTGCCCCCGGTTCACCCTAGCTGTCGGTTCAAAGGAACACGACCGGGCCTGGCGTCACGACCTTAACGCGACAGCCATCTGCATCGCGACCTCAGAGTCGTGGCCAGAACCTGAAATTACACTTATACCTCTGCTATATGTGGTATTTAACCTATTTAACCCTAATTAAACACTAACATGACTATTAACAACTGATTATTTTTAAATTGGTTATTAGTACATGAATTCATTAAATTAAAAGTCATGTGCACAATCATACATGCTTTCTTGATTTCTTACACTTGCACACACTTAACAATCATGTTTGCCATTAAACCCTATTAATTACTCATAACGTATCTGGTAATTAAGTGAATTAATTACTAAATTTCTCTATTTCATTATTTACACTTGTCTCGATTTAATCGCATGATTTGAATACCGTGATCGCTTCCCTCGGCCTTCGAGCACTCGAGGCATGACGGACACTTGTTTTCTACACACTTTCTTGGCATGGACCACCTCTCCATCGGGAATACTCTCGACTGGGCCAAGAAATCCTTGTCAAGGCCTCCGTAAGTCTTCTTGACTTTGGCGCACATCCTTAGCCGATGAGCTGGTTGTATCCTTAACCCCTGTTACACCCTTAGGGATCAATACGATCCAAACGGCCTTAGTGTTTCCTTCTTATCTTGAGAACACGTCGGACCACTTGGCCCGTGTTCATGGCACAGCTAGTGGGCGGATGTGACTTCTACCAGACTGTCGGTACCCGATCTGGTACCGTGCAACTGTTACTATCTTTGTTTAACGATGTTTTACGATTATATCCCTATCTCATCTACTATCTCGTTACTCTCATCTGTTCACCTTCACTCTATACTCTCATCTATTCGTCTATTACTCTCATCTATTCTTGGTACTCTATTTGGCCATTTACATTGATTGTCTAAAATAACAAACAATACTATATGCCAGTGCAATAGGGCCCGATCTGGTCCTGGGGAGAGCTCCCGAAGAGTGCCATTTCCTCATGAGGGTACATGATTAAGATGTGTACGACATGCATCCAGTGCCATTTAATATTATAACAATTAATCTATGACAATCAAAGTGCTATGCAAGTGCTATCGTTACATGCTATTATCGTTACATGGCCATTCCATTTTTCGTTCTTGTTGTGCTATTTTCCCTATACAAGTGCTAGTATTCTCTTGCCATTGGTACTATACTTTGCATGACTATTATATAACGTAGTGCGTTTTTTGGATCTTTGCGGATCGTGGATTAGTGGTAGTTCGGATCTGTGTTTACTGGTTTTGGTGTGGTGCTCATGACCAATATGGGGTCATTGGGCCTTGGTTGTGGTTTTCGCGGCTGTATGGAGCTTAGTGGGCCGGCAGGTTAGGCCCGTGGTGCCCGTTGGTCACTGAATGTGAACGCGACGGAGGTGTAGGTCACGTTCTGAACGCAACGGTAGTAGGGGTCGCGTTTTGGTTGCCGCTGCTGGGGTCGACGTCTGCATGTGTGCCGCGTGTCGCGCATGGAGCGGAGCTTGCTGACGTCGGGAATGGGAAGGCGACGCCTTAGTCCGTCGCGATCAGGTCATGACGGGAAGGTACGTCGCGATCCCAACTGCTGTGTGGTTTTTAAGCAGGCTGGCGAACAGGCTTTCACAAGCTCTGCTCGACCAGGGAAGAAGCTGTTGCGGCTCTATTGGGCGATTTGGCGTTTCGACGGAGTTCTTGTCGCGCTCTTGACACGAGGACGTCGCGAGGAGTGGGGGAAACGCAGCGCGCTATGCATGGATTACGTGTTCTTCGTGAGGTAGGGAGTTCTACCTTGATTTGTTATGTGGATTGCATATTGGTTTGTTTATTGCTTTAAAATAGTAGATACCATGTCTAGGAGGTGAAATGAGTATGAAAACTGGGTTGAAACGGGATTTAGGGTGGTTTGCATGGAAGATTCGGAGATGGTTCCTGGATTAGGGTTTTCACCTGAGAAGGCAACAGACCCTGCTGTCGCGACCAGGTAGCGACAGGCCGACCCGTCGCATCAGGGTTTCTTATTGCGACATATCGTGGCGTCGCGATCAGAAGGCGATCATGGCCTCTATCGCGATCATAGCCGAGGGTTCTGCTTTGCATGCTTTTGGTGTTTTAGTATCCGATTATCATCATTATTGTACATAGCTTTGATGTGAGGTGCATTGACACCCGTGAAACTCTGTGAGCAGGTTGCCCACATGGTTAGTAGGTGGTTACATAATCGATGTGGTGTTATCGTGGTGTGAGGTGCATTGGCACTGTAACACCTCTAAAGCGTGTCATTTAAATAGTTTGTGTGTGTTTTACGTGGTTTGAGGATGTGCATGGCACATACTCCGTTGTGGTGGTGTTTCGTGTGTGTGTGTGTGCATGGCACATGCACCGGTTGTCGTAGTGGTTGGGCAATGAGGTCCCTATGTGAACCTAGCCCTAGTTTTCTAATATGTGATTATAGATTGGTTAAGATGGTTAATTAGTGGAGTGTAAGTATGGTTATTAAGTGGTTACCGAGTAAAGAGTTTGACGTGGCAATGGAGGTCACCTTGTGACTAATGATAGGCCAGGTATGGTTGACTACCATGATTTTGTGTGTGTTTGTGTAGGATAGCTTGTGGGTCACGGAGTGACCAGGTCAAGCTAGTCCTTACGTTTGTACCATGGTTGTATTAAAGATTGTATGAGTTTATGATGTGATTAGTGCATTGCTGAGTTTGGTGGTCGGCGCCTATTCCAGAATGCCTCTTCAGTCGGGTGCCCCAGGTTCCTAGGAGAGCCAGACACGTGAGTGTGCTCGGGGCTTGTCCTGGTACAGTGGTACCGTCGAGGTCTTGTCATCTCCCTGGACACCCTCACTCTCGGGGAGAGTTGTCGTCCGGCTGAGGGAAAGACGGCAGTGGGACAGTGACTTATGAGAGTTTGTTTTAGTCACTTGTAGCATGCTCGTAGCTAGGGGTTACAGACACCAGTAGACGTACTGGGCCCTGGCTAGTCCTGTTACCAGTGCCTCACTTTAGAGAGCTCGGGCCAAAGTTTCTAAAGGTGTCAGGCATGGGCCTGCAGGGTGTGTGACCTGTAGGTTGTGGTGGTTTGGTTGGTCTCCACAATTCTTTGGCTTTACTTGTGTTGTGGAGCGGCAGTTGGACCTTACGTCCGTGACTGCGAGACTGAGAGGTAGTTCTTGTGCTATGTTGTCCAGGTTGGATACTGGCGTCATGAACCAGTAGTCTGTCCCATGTGGTGGTGTCGTGCTTTCCGGATCGTGCTTTGCTATTGGTTATAGAGTGTGTTAGTTGTAGTTTTACCCGTTAATGTGTGCCATGGTATTGGCACAGTTGTCATTATGGTTGGTGAGCGGAGACTCACTAGTTGTGGTTTGACTGGTTATGATGTGCTCAGGTGGTGGCACAGTTATGTTTGTGTTTCAGTGGTGATACCTCGTGGTGGTAGGTACCTGTACCTTTTGTGGGTACTAGTTTCTCGTAGTACGCTGAGTATTAGCCTTTTCAGATGGTGAAGTGGAGGTCATGCAGTGAGACCTTCCACTTGTTGTGTTTAACCCTTCCTTGGGTAAGTTTCCGAATATGATTTAGTGTGCGATGGATTGGCATCGTGGTAGCCAGTCCTGTTTCTTAAGTGTGATATTCGATACATTGTGATTTAAGGGTATAAAGGATTAGCTCTTGGTTAGCAATCTTGTTACCCATAGGTCTGTCAATGGATCCACTGGATCCGAAAACCCGATCCGAATCCGAAAATAAAATCGGATTTGGATCACATACTTTGACCCGAAATGCAGTTTTTGTCCAGATTCGGGACAGGTATTTTTGATCCAAAATCATCTGTTTCGGGGCAAACACTTTGATCCGAAAATCCGATCCGGTGGAAGACCCATCCCGACTTCTTCCCCTTCGCCCCCACCCCGCCCCCTTGTGCTGGAGAAAACTGAAGCAAATGGAGATGGAGTTCCAGTACCTGAGGAGGTGCTTTGATCGCTGACGAAGGAGAACCGCCGCCTGCAGCACGAACTGCAGGCCCTCAGGGCGGCCTCACTCGCCTCGCTGTCGCCTAGCCACAACTGCGAGCTCGCGCCTGCCGCCAACCTCTCCATGTGCCCCTGCCGCCGCCGAAGCTGTACTGCAGGGGGCCAGCTGCGCTTTCGCTAGAGGGATCAACACCTTCTCGCAGCCTTCTGCAGCTTGCTGACAGTGCTCGATCGCCTTGGCGAAAGAAACAGGAGATAACCAGCACTTCTTCCTGGGAACGGATTTGGACTCATCCTTGTAGACATTGGATGTGAATGGGTGTGTAGATTATTGGACCACCGCCATTTTGGGTTATTAATAAGAGCTCATTAGCTTCAACTTTGCCAATCTCATTTGAGAAACATGTCACGCCGACGCCCATGGAGGCAGAGACGGCGGCACTGGCGCCAATGCGGCACCGACAAAGAGCTCTTCTACTTGGACACCTTCGTGTTGGGTCATCTAGGGCAGATCTCCGGCACTGAGCAGAGCAGCGGCAGCGTGGGTGGTCGACGCCAAGTGGAGCAGCGCCTGGATCTCCTCCGACGGCTGCTGCTGCTATTGCCGCGTACCCCCCATTGCGGAGCATGCCGGCGGCCCTCTGTTGCCATCGTCCATCGCAGAGAAAGAGAGAGATTTGGGGTTGCAGGAGGAGGTGGGGGAAGAAGGTGATGCAGAACCGGATCAGATCGAATCCGAATCCGAAATTCGCCCAATTTTGATTCGGGTCGGATAAGGATCGTGTTCTTTCGGATCCGGATCTCAAAAGATCCGACCCGGATCCGATCCATTGACAGGGCTAGTTACCCATATGTTTAGAGGCTTGCCAGTGAAGCTAGTAGCTTAGGCAATGCTTTGCCTGTGTGGCTACAGTTTAGGCGACCAGCTGTTGAGGTGGTGTGCCTGTGAGGCTTGTGGCCTAGGCTTTGCAGTTATTGAGTGGATTAATAGTGTTGTTGTCTCTTCGTCTTTCCGAGATTTGCAGCAATTGAGTTAATTATGTTTTGTATTGTTAATTGTGCTTTGTTGTGAGCATGATATGGTTTGGCTTCCGGTGTTGCCAGTGAGACCCACTGGGGTTGAGGTTCTCCTGCGTTGTGTGTGCTTTTGGGTGATTCCCTACTAAGCCAGTGACTTGTTGAGGCTCACTCCCTTACAGTTCTTTTCAGGGTTTACCGTTGGTGTCGCTTGAGGAGGTGTTGTGACAGACTTGTACCACCAGCAGTAGTGTTAGTACAGTTATGTGAGCTTGTGCTCCCTCGGGGTATGCCCAGGTAGTTGTACTCTTTTTAATTTGGGCATGTATTAATGTAATGGGACAGTTGTAAATGTTACATGCAGATATGAGCACATGTTCTTTCTTGTGTCTCTTATTGTTGTGGTTTATCTTTTATATTCTTCCTGGACACGCGTACGAGCTATCCCTTGAGAGACTTCAGTCCGTTCGCGGGAGACGGATCTGGATATGGTCCCTTATTGGGTATAAATATCCAGGGCTGTTACATATTCTCTCTAGATATCCTGCCTTAAAGACGTTCATTATTTAAAGTATGCTTGTTCTCATGAGATATTAAGTCCTATTGGGCGTTATTCGCTCATCCTGCGTATTTAATTCATGTGTTCAGGTGAGTCGGATGGCGAGTACCACACGCACAAGGATGGGGATGAGGATGTTGCTCAGGAGTGACCCGATCAGCTATCATGGCGTAGTAGATAGTTAGATTAGTAGTCATTTAGTCAATATGTATCAGTTTGGATTGAATAAAGTACTCTGGGCCCTAGTTATGGCTCTGATTGATGAATGTATTAGATATTTGATGGATTATTAATGGAATTGGATTTCTTTTAGCATTAGTCCAATTGTGCAGTGGTTTGTTATTTGTTTCTCACTCTGTACTATTTAATAACTGTAATTATGCTCTGATATTCCACGTCGGGGTGTTACACCACACCACTCCAATGCTCTGCCATGAGCAGGCCAGCACCTCCCCATGCCCAAAGCCTGAGAAGAAGGGAGGAAACTCCCCCACCATGGAGAGGGGAAGAAGAAAGGAGAAAGGAGAAGAAGGAAGAAGACAGAGGGTTCTGCATGCCTTAAGGCCTCAGAATTGAGGTCACGACAAGATAGGCGTCGCGTTCTTCTCCAGAACGTGGCAAGCATTTTATCGCCTTCTCAAAATTTTCGACAGGTCTTCTGACAGGCAAACAACCTCTAAGCCACGTGTCACGCACGCAGGCGCCTCAGGTGAACGTGACAACTAGCACGTCGCCTTCACACACAAGATGTGGACATGTGGCACACTAGCCACAGACAACAGGAACGTGACATGGGGGCCGTCGCCTTCTCAACCAGAAGGCGACATAGATCTCGTCGCATTCAGAACACGACACCCCGATCCGTCATGATCCCAAGAACAACTCCAAGGCAACCAAAACCCGGGATGTTACAAATACTTCATCAGAATACTTGATTACTATTGTTTGTGTGATGTCGGCCAAATTTATATGAATAAAATATTTAATCTTATTATAAAATTGTGAAAAGATGTGCTAGCAACTGAAAGGACAGTTATTGTCAACAACAAAAAGATCTTGACAAAGTGCTTATGTCGTATTGTAATACCCCAAGGTATAAAACAATAAATAAGTAAGAAACGGTCGAGATATAATTTAAATCAATATATATATTTTCTACATTAAAGATACTTTTGATCCTAAGTTGAATTTTGTTTTGTATGCTTAAAATACAAATGTTAAAGATAACAACACTTGCAGAAGCACCTAAGTTATCTCAAGAACATCCATCGACGTTAAGTTTCAATTTACATAGTGGAGGAGGCTACCCATGAACCTGTCTTATATATGTTTGAATAACATGTGTTAGATAAATTGCTTTAAATAATCTAACTTGTTTCTTATTTAAACATACATAACCTATCAAGCGCCTATCTCGTTCACAATTGTTATCAACTCAAATCAATGTCAATCACATGTTTTCAAACAATGTCATTCATAAATACATCACAATGTGGGTGGGAAAAAAAAGATTAATCCTGGAAAAATATAATTTGTATCCTTGCAATGTTTAACATTCACTATCTATTCAAAAATAATATTCAATGTTCAACATTAACCATCTATTCAACAACCATGAAGATAAACCGTCCAAACACCAAAATACTACTTCCAATACCATAACCTGTCTAAACACCAACTTAAAATTTCTAAACACATATAATGTCCACCAATATAGCTGAAATCAATATAGTGTTTCTCTAAACATCATGATAAAATTCGACTTCTATCCACTAACTTCATATTGTCCATGACTTCACATCTGTCATATCTAAGGTTCGTTACGAAGTTCAAAGAAATGATAAGATAATAGCATGTTAAAGACAGTAGAAACACTGGTGATATAAATCAACAACCACTGGGAGCACACTTTTCTTTTATAAATGACATTTATAGAAGAAATAATAGGATAATAGCATTTACAGCATGACTTAAATGCAACAACCACTCGAAGACCACTTTTCTACTTTTGGGGGAAACGAATGACATTGTGAAACTTAACTGAAAATTTGGCCAGTGCATGCGAAAATGTTCTAGATGTTCCGATTAGATATATTTTAGAGCCAGTTGTACATCCTCCTCCTCCTTTATTTGAAGAAAGTGCAACTTTCATGCAAATGCATCGCGCATAGATTAATCTACCAGATGTTAAAAAAATATTAGTATGGAGCTATAGAGTTTTGAACCATAGGCTCCATCATTTCCTTCAAGTGTTTGAGGCTCCTTCTAGCACTTTTGTGAGACCATTATTTCTATCAAAGAACAAATTTTTATTCAACAAGCATCTCCAATGAAAATAACAATATAGACGCTCTTGCAAAACATCACTTTATGAAGAACATTTTAATTTTGACAACTTTCTCCTTTTCATCCATAGCATAAAAAGGTGATTTCAGGACAATGCCCCATAATTGTCAATGGAAAGAGGATTTCGTTCAAATTTTAGTAAGATAAACTGCATAAATGAGAGGTCAGTCAAAAGGCAACTTTTTGCCTGAGTCATCTTTGATGTTAAACATTGTGCAACAATTTCTCAATCTTTACTTTACAGGGAGATCGTAAAGAAAAATAAAAGATCCAGGATAAGGTCAGAGTAGAAGCACATTGAGACATTTGGCCGCAGGTTTCAGGCAACACTTGGTACATGCATGTGTAAACCACCAGAAAAGTCCTACAGTTTCCCACTTTAAAGGAGAATTCAATTCCCCATATGCCTATATGTTGTAGGTGTTGATTCCCTTCGCAATTAGATGGACTTCAATTTCCAACAAGCATCATGGTGTACTTGGAGACTATGCAATCGGAGATTGGTTAAAAGAACCTTATCCACTGGGATATAAATGTAGCCTTCACACAAAGAAACATCAAGTATGGTCTGCTTCGCATCATGTGTAGAACAGAATTGAATCTAAATCTGCATATCCAGACACCTGCACTTTTTTAAGGATCCAGAAAAAATTTAGTGTACTTGAGTTTTACACTTTGCACTTGTACTTATCTTTTTTTCATTGGACAATGAAAAAAGGGCACCACACACCCATCCAATGAGAAGCAAAAAATATAAGTACAAAATACAAAATTTAAGTGCACTAAATTTTTCTCTGACACAAAAGCAATAGAGAAATTTTTTATTAAACCTCGCAACACTAAACACTTTCTTTCGATTTAAACAATGAGTTGCCCATTTTCTATAAGCTTGATCTCACTTATCATCCTAGTATACATATTCCATGACGGAAAATAGTTTAGTAACATCGTTTGATAACACATTAAAGTAACACACCAATCAAAATACACCACAACTTCATCATTTATGAAGTGTTTTTAACTTTTTTATTTTAATTACATATGTGGCACAGTTTTAATGATGATGTTACCAAATGATGTTACCATTCTTCCATGACAGCCACCTATCACTTTTTTCTCTACAAAGAGTACAGAAGAACAGGGAGATACCGAGTAACATCTTCCTGAATTATTTCAGAAGACGCAAGAGACCACCAATCTTCTCCCCATCATCACAAATGTTAGAAACCCGGCAATCAAAATCCCGCCTAATCCGCCCTCCGCGTCTTGTTCTTCTAGATCAAGATCAACTTCCCTACTCCTCCACTGTCTTCCCCTCCCCAGAACTAACACATTGGCTACCATCGACTCCCCGAAAACAAACACGGAAGCAAGCACAGTCGAACGAAATCTGATACCAATAGCATATATGAAATAGAACCACTAGAGAGATGTGAAAGAAAAGGACTCGCTAACCTCACCAAGAGAGACGGAGAGAGACAGAGGGGGAGGATGGAGAGGAGAGATCAACTTACTCTTCTTGGCCCAGAGAAGGCTCCTCCCAGCCGGCAACGACATGTCGAACTCCAAGGCGCCACCTTTAGGAGAAAAAAATTGGTTGTTAATGCAAAAGTTACCGCCTGAACATATTTCCATCTTCTGATCAAGATCACATATAAATATGTGAGCTGGACAACAATGCGCACCAGAGATGAAGGTGGCGGTGGCCCCCATCGAGGACCAGATCGCCTGCAAGCAGCCGCGAATGTCCGCCGCTACGGCGACTTCCGATCCATTCTCCCCCTC